>JBAIZL010000008.1:41259410-41426910 GCA_036971475.1 Prosapia bicincta
ATTAAATCATTTTGTTTAACGTTCTTTCAAATAATTTATTACTTTTGTGGCTCAATATTCTGAATTAGGGAATCATGCTGCTTATACCTGGTAAGTTTCAAAATTTAGTTCCCACTCTAAGTGCTTTAAACCTTGATGTAAGTGAAAGTTTTTATTAAATTTTGTGCGCTGCTCGGCGCGGTATTGGAGGTTTTTTCTCCAACCAAGATGGCGGATTCGGCTTCACTATCCCCCTACATCTATGTCATTAAATGACTTATTTGTATTAAGTGTTCTGTAGCCATAATCTGATCTATGGCTAGTTCTTGCAACATATTATGCTTCGGAAATTATTTGAATTCGAATAAAATTACTTTTGATTTTGCCTACTAATATGAATATGTTTTTGTTACCAAGTTAAATAGCTTTTGTTGACGATACAATTTTAAAGATGCTAATTATTGAAGTAGCCTATTATGGTATAACTTTGCAAGTCTCAAATGACCCCTTAAATTACAAAAAGTAAGAAATGTTTAAAATATATGTTTTTATATAGTACAGTATTCCTATATGAATAAAATGTGTTCTTTATTATTATTTTTGTTTGTTTGTTAAATAATAACACTTTTTCATTTTTAAAATCTGTAATTCAACTGCAGCTATTATTTAAAAAAAAAATTACATTTACAATTTAATGAAAATAAATTCCAATGATGAATCTTATTAATTAAAGTATATTATCCTGCCATTTCTAGTTTAGATAACACGTAGCTGGCCCGTCTCCAAATTTTAGAACTACTACGAATGGCCGAAAATTATGTATTCCATTTAATTATGCAAGTCCTTGCAACTATATTAATAACTGTATAAAGGAAAATTCGGCGTGATGTTTAATTTAAATGAATAAAACCTCTATACCACAAATAACTTTTTCCTTTATTGTTTTTTTTTTTAGCTGTTTACCTAATTTAATTGTTTTGTAAATTACCTCTAAGGATCATTGTTATGCAATTGAAATGTACATAAGGAATTAAATAAAGGAAAAAGGTAATTGTGGTATAGAGGTTTTATTCGTTTAAATTAGGCCATAGTAATAATTAAATTGAAACGCTTAGATAGAAATTTCTTTGATATGACGTTACTTTGTTTAACAATGTTTTGGAATACTTTGAAACCTTCATCACCTTAGTGAAATTGCACGAATGATGGAGATTTTTGTTGGAGGTTTTTTAAATTTCTGTTTAGGGTTATATGGTGCGCGCCCAATAGCTTGAGGTGTAGAGTTGCTCCCACTACACATCACTTGTACAGTCATCTCAACTCAGTCGCTGTCATCCTCAGTAATGCTGGCTGACTGGACTGGAGGTTGTGCGAGCCCAGACTGTATCGCGTCTGCTGCACATGCGCAAACGAGGCGCCTAGCTATGTTGCGAGAACTATACATCTCGCACCCTCTCCATAGCCTTTTCTTTATTGTATCCAACATCCTTATCTTTCTACTAGCCGTATAAATAACATCGGCTTCTAGTACATCGACCGCCGTTATAAATCCTTAATTGATGTTAGGATTAGTAACTAGTATGTACATTTTAGACGAGAGTGGGTTAGGAAGGAGTTGGTGTGTAGGGGTGGGGAAAGTTTGGAGTAATAGACCCAGTCGACATGTACTATATTTTTTTTAGAACTATATATAGAGAACTCCAACTATCCGAATAAATAACGACTGAACTCCATTCGGATGATTTGATTTTTTTTCGAAAAAAGGGTCGAAATAATTAATTACTGTATGTATCTTGCAAATGGAAGGAAGCACTATAATTTTATAGCTTTATATTTTCTTACAAGCCTCTAAGGAGATAAGATCTTGAATTATTCACAAAGATTCAGACCCGAAATTGGGTTTCCCATAGAAATAGTTTTTTCACGTTTTTGCAAAGACTACTTGAAATAGGTACTCAAAATCCGAAAGTGATTTGGATATTAAGAGTTCGGATAATTTGGGGCTGTAAGTATATATATATATATATATATATATATATATATATATATATATATATATATATATATATAAATTTATATATATTTATTTAAACTTGAACCTCATATTCTACCTACGAAAGGCATGTAAGATTTAAATTTAAAAAAGATGCATGTAGTAGCGGTAGTAGCCTATATAAACAGTAATGCGGTACGTTATCCTAAATAAAATAATACATTTATTTTGATAGACCCCTAGAGATTGACATACACACACACACACACACACACACACACACACACACATGTGGGCTCGCGCATGCATAAACACACACATAGACTTGCACACATAAGACTAGTTTTTAAAATTATTTTCCACTTTTAAGAACTTCGCTATAAAGTATGAGAGACATTTTCAAAAAAATTTTTTTTAATTCACAAATGTACAAATATTTTCTAAGTTTTCCGAATTTGAGGGTTTCCATTTTTATCTTGATCTAGACATCATGACAAATATAAACAGGGTTTATACAAATACGATTTTTTTGTATTTGAGTTGAAAAAGTCAATGGAAATCGATAGCATGTGAAGTCAATGCCAAAGAGAATTTGCATTTTAAATATAAATAAACATTTTGAATAATTAAACAAACATTTGAATTGAAGAAATGAACAATATTTTTACTAATGGTAAAAATTTTAAGTTTACTATAAATTTCACTACACACTAGTTTATTAAAACATACTAGTTTCGACGACGATGTCGCCTTCATCAGTGCTTAGCTACTACTAGACGAACTTGTCATCGTTTTCGAATCTAATCTCAGTTTTAATAAACTAGTATAGTGAGATTTTGAGTGAACTCTTTTAATATTTACCGTTGTGAATTGTTCTCACTCTCTAAGCTCTAATTTACTTCATATTTTTATTGTTAAATTTTGCATTATTTAATGTTTATTGTTTGTGTCTCTTTTTAAATTAACATAACCTATAAAAGACAACAAGAAACACTGTACAAATAGATTTTTCCCGCTTACGAGCCGATCCGTCGAGCTAAATGCTTGGCAAACACACAAAAGCACGTCTACAGTTCGATATGCTCTTAATTTCAGAACTGGATTCCGGCACAAATGCTGTGATTTATTGCGTGCCTTCAGTAGACCAATGTTAACAAGCAATGAGTCAACGTGGATAGTCACCGCTTCCCATGACCTGACTCATTCCGCAGTCAGCGGAAACCGGTTTCTGTGGACCTGACTGTAGACAGTTTGTAGTCATTGGTCCAAATCATTTTAAAAGAGATGTTACACCAGTGCGAAAGTTGAGATAAATATCAGTTACTTTATGGCATTGTTTATAGCAACTAAATATAATTATATGGTCTTGAAACTTTCACTGTATCTAAGGTCAAGAGATCGGTAGTGGCAAGATATAGCATAATAATTAGATCTTGCAGTTTTTTATTGAACATCTTCAGCTTTTTTAAATTACTTCTTTTGATATCACTTGGCAAAAACCCACTATAGATAACATTTTATAAGCTGGCACTTGTGGACAGTGGACCTTGACGTGAGGAGAGGAGAGGGTGGAGGTGCTCGCAGGTCATTTTCAAAAACATCGACTCTCGTATTTCCACTGACTAAGAGGGTTGACTCATTATGTTCTTACTTATTGATAGTTTTTAATGCAAAGTAAAAATAACAAGAAATGTAAATAGGGTTTTCGCGGAAGCGTCCTAATAGGGTTGTGTAAGGGTTGGTACGGGTAGGCCGCGATGTATGGCCCCGATGAAGGTTGACAACAGTGCTTGATGTTTTATAGACGAAGAATACACAATTTCTACCTAAGAGCCAAGTGCCAGCTTATAAAATTTGATCTGTAGTTAGTGATATTTTTCAGCAGATGTGTTTCAGACTAGATAAGTGCATTGTACAATGCTGTGAGTCACAGACCTAGGTGACAATGCTCTGACCTAGTGCGAAACACGTTAGTTGAAAATATCAGTAAGTATTGGGTTTGTTTTTGGCATACAAGACTAGGTCCGTGACTCACAGCATTGAATAATGCACTGATCTAGTGCGAAATGCGTTTGCTGAAAAATATCAGCAAGTAGTGATTGTTTGCCAAGTTGTACCAAAAGTAGTTAATAATTAGGTTAAATTGATTAGTTAATTTATGGAAATAGTTAATGGGCTTTAAAATCAAGAATAAAAGTGCTTGTGGCTGTAACGTGTAAAAACCTCACTACGGCCTCAGTAGATAGGCTACTAGTGGACAAGAAAACACTTAAGGATTATAGAGCAGGTGGATGGTTGCTGACTTCAGTCTTACTGAATCCAAGTCCCCGTTCTGAGAGAGATAAAGTCTACCTAGGGTGTATAAATGTCCGATTGCACTCCCTGGACCGAACCTATCATAGGAATGTTCTGACGGCAAAGAAGGCCGGACAGTTCGGAAGGTAAAACTTCGGCAGTTGTGGAAGAGCGGGCCAAACTGTATTCTACTGGTCGGAGACTCGTCTCGTCCCAAAGACGATCTGGAACCAATCTAGACCTTACAGTAAGGCCCTTAAGCTGTACGTACTGGTACCAAGATACTAAATAGTCACCTGGTTTGAGCAGCCGAGAGTTTAAGGTTGGATTCGTGGGTGCATTGGGTTTGTTAGATATAGTCCCCAGAAGAGTGGAGGCGGTCGAGAAGTTTCCCAAACTAGGGGGCGTGAAGGCAAGTCAGGGGAGGCGTGAGACAAGTTGGAAAGTAATAAGATAAATTAAATATGTTTAATATTATAAGAACAAACTTGATGTTGGTAATGACTTGGGTTACCCTTAATAAAATACAACTACAAATAGGCATGCTAGTGGAAAAAGAGAGAGAGAGAGAGACGAAAGCCTTGGTTTCATGGTATTGTAAATGCCCACCTGTATGTAAAATAAATAATGAAATAATGGATATGATTTGACTTCAAAAAGACTTGGTACTAAAACAAAGGAAAAAAATATTTTTGAAATGACTATTTTTGGCTACTAAATTATTTGTTTACAGACAAAAAAAAAAACAAATCATTTACAGAAGTTTCGTTCGTCAAATGATTTCTGTAAAGTTGAATGGTTAGTTAGGATTGAGAAAATAATGGAATGGCTCATAGATCAGGAAACACAATTCCGCTGTTGTTGACTCTTCGGATAAGTTATGCATTATTCTAACACAATTTATTCAGATTAATACGTGTTGCTACTGTCTGTAAAGAAGGCATCCGGGCGTGTCGCCTGATATCCCGTATCTTATCTTCCCTTGCTCCTACTGTTAGTCTAAAAGCTCTGTCATTACATTTTTTATATTTTAATCGTTGTTTTTTTTATTGATTTTAGATTTGAGTCAAGGGGCGCGCGCGCGCGCGTGTGTGTGTGTGTAACACTGTTTTCTTGTATTCACATATCACTTAAAATTTATCATACTTAAACTAGAATCTTACTTAGTATATAGGTCTATTATGCGAGTACTTTAATTACGTGCTCTCATTTTCGAGCATCATCTGAAATTAAGGGCTTGTAAGGGTAGAATGTATATCATATTATAATATTATTTATATATGGTCTCTCTCTCTCTCTCTCTCTCTCTCTCTCTATATATATATATATATATATATATATATATATATATATATATATATATATATATATATGTGGCTTGATAGTACGATGTCTCAAAAACATCTGGTTGAGAGCCGCCTGTATTTGCGGGTCAGCAACCCGACTTACAACCAGTTGAATGTTTATTTTCAGGGTAGTAGCAAAAGGTGATTCCTCTTTCCTGATTGTGAGTTTTCTTCTTTTTGTGTATAAGATGCCGAACAGAAAATAGTAGAAATACGAGCTTGGTTTTTACTGGGGAGAGAATTTCTTATTGAAAACAACGGTCGTAATAATAATAAATTAATATTATATTACTAAAATTAATTTATATTAGATACTTGAAGTTTAAATTTGTCTTAAAGTTAATCCTTTTTTTAACCAATATTTACTGATATTAGATTTAATTAAATCTTACATACCCTGATGTAGGGCCGGCGCACATGAGCTTGAAAGTAATCGGGACGCCGAGATAGTTTTCTATCCGATACCTATCGGAGTTTCAGCGCACATGAGATAGAATGTAAGCACGCGTCATTTCCAGCCTGTCTTTTTGATAGTTATTTTCCATGTTGGGTGACTGGCTTCACTCTTTGTTGTTTCACACATTTTGTTTCTGCTACGAGATGGATCAAAAAACAAGTGCAAGTTTACAAAAAAAAGTAGTGTTTTCGTTCTTAGTGTACAAATACATTAGTGAAAGGGAAAGTAAAAGAAGAAGATATTGGATTCACCCATTTAATAATGAGAGATATTTAAAAGGTGCGTTCAAGACCGTTTTAATTGATTTAAGGGAAGATGAACAAAAATTCTTTAATTATTTTCGAATGTCTACTCGATCGTTTGATGAATTGGCTGTAAGAATCAGCGAGGCAATGAATCCCTTATTGTCCTTTGTTGTTTAATTTCTTCTATAAACAATTCTACATCCACGTCCAAATTTTCACTCTCCATGGCTGATAGATTTAATACTACAAATATATATAAATAAATATAAATATGATATTAGATAAAATGATTAGTAAGTATTAAAGATTTATATTTAAAACTATAAATCATCATTGATATTAATAACAAATTATCAACCTAATGAATATTAATGTTACGCATTGATGTCAATTGGTTATTCAATCATATTTAAAGTTGAACATATAAATAATATGAAATTAGTAATTATATTATCGAAATCTTACCTTATAAAATGCACAGATAGAAAGTAAGCTGCGGTGCATGTGCGCTGTCCCATTAGCCACTATGTACTTGTGGAACTCTGGCGATAGAATTGACGCAAAAGTAGGAGGAGAAACCTGCATCAGTCCTGATACCTATCGAGATAGGCCTAGGCTATCCGACAGCTATCTGCATCCCATGTGCGTTGCCCCATTACTCCCAATGTACTTCTGCCTATCCAGCTTGAAAACTATTTCTGCGTCCGGATTACTTTCAAGCTCATGTACGCCTACCCGTAGGATGGTTTTGTCAGAAGTTATTATTTTTATTGGTCCTATAGTCTATCCACGCTAATTCCCTCAAGCCCATCCCCTCCACATATAGTGGTCCATATAGTCTATCCACACTAATTCCCTCCAGCCCATCCCCTCCACATATAGAGGTCCATATAGTCTATACACGCTAATTCCCTCCAGCCCATCCCCTCCACATATACAGGTCCATATAGTCTATCCACGCTAATTCCCTCCAGCCCATCACCTCCACATATAGAGATCCATATAGTCTATCCACGCTAATTCCCTCCAGCCCATCCCCTCCACATATAGAGGTCCATATAGTCTATCCACGCTAATTCCCTCCAGCCCATCACCTCCACATATAGAAGTCCATATAGTCTTTCCACGCTAATTCCCTCCAGCCCATCCCCTCCACATATAGAGATCCATATAGTCTATCCACGCTAATTCCCTCCAGCCCATCCCCTCCACATATAGAGGTCCATATAGTCTATCCACGCTAATTCCCTCCAGCCCATCCCCTCCACATATAGAGGTCCATATAGTCTATCCACGCTAATTCCCTCCAGCCCATCACCTCCACATATAGAAGTCCATATAGTCTATCCACGCTAATTCCCTCCAGCCCATCCCCTCCACATATAGAGGTCCATATAGTCTATCTACGCTTGTTCTCTCCACCATACCCACACATAAGGAGCCCTTTATAGTCTATCCACGCTTGTTCTCTCCAGCCCATCCCCTCCACATATAGAGGTCCATATAGTCTATCCACGCTAATTCCCTCCAGCCCATCACCTCCACATATAGAAGTCCATATAGTCTATCCACGCTAATTCCCTCCAGCCCATCACCTCCACATATAGAAGTCCATATAGTCTATCCACGTTAATTCCCTCCAGCCCATCACCTTCACATATGGAGGTCCATATAGTCTATCTACGCTTGTTCTCTCCACCATCCCTACACATAAGGAGCCCTTTATAGTCTATCCACGCTTGTTCTCTCCAGCCCATCCCCTCCACATATAGAGGTCCATATAGTCTATCCACGCTAATTCCCTCCAGCCCATCACCTCCACATATAGAAGTCCATATAGTCTATCCACGCTAATTCCCTCCAGCCCATCACCTCCACATATAGAAGTCCATATAGTCTATCCACGTTAATTCCCTCCAGCCCATCCCCTCCACATATAGAGGTCCATATAGTCTATCCACGCTAATTCCCTCCAGCCCATCCCCTCCACATATAGAGGTCCATATAGTCTATCCACGCTAATTCCCTCCAGCCCATCACCTCCACATATAGAAGTCCATATAGTCTATCCACGCTAATTCCCTCCAGCCCATCACCTCCACATATAGAAGTCCATATAGTCTATCCACGTTAATTCCCTCCAGCCCATCACCTTCACATATGGAGGTCCATATAGTCTATCTACGCTTGTTCTCTCCACCATCCCTACACATAAGGAGCCCTTTATAGCCTATCCACGTTTGTTCTCTCCAGCCGATCCCCTCCACATGTGGATATCCATATAGTCTATCCACGCTAATTCCCTCCAGCCCATCCAATCCACATATAGAGGTCCATATAGTCTATCCACGCTAATTCCATTCAGCCCATCACCTCCACATGTAGAGGTCCATATAGTCTATCTACGCTTGTTCTCTCCAGCCGATCCCCTCCACATGTGGAGGTCCATATAGTCTATCTACGATTGTTCTCTCCAACCCATCCCCTCCTCATGTGGAGGTCCATATATTCTATCTACGATTGTTCTCTCCAACCCATCCCTTCCACACGTGGAGGTCCATATAGTCTATCCACGCTTGTTCCTTCCAGCCTATCAAATCCACATGTGGAGGTCTATATAGTCCATGCACGCTTGTTCCTTCCAGCTCATCCCCTCCACATGTTGAGGCCCTTATAGTATATCCACGCTTGTTCCCTGCAGCCCATCTCCTCCACATTTGGAGGTCCATATAGTCTATCCACGCTTATTCTCTCCAGCCCATCCCCACACATAAGGAGGCCCTTATAGTCTATCCACGCTTGTTCCCTGCAGCCCCCCCCCACATGTGGAGGTCCATATAGTCTATCCATTCTTGTTCTCTTCAGCCCATCCCCACACATAAGGAGGCCTTTATAGTCTATCCACGCTAATTCCCTCCAGCCCATCCCCTCCACATGTGGAGGTACATATAGTCTATCCACTCTTGTTCCCTCTAGCCCATCCCCTTCACATGTGGAGGTTCATATAGTCTATCCACGCTTGTTTTCTCCAGCTCATTCCCACACATAAGGAGACCCTTATACTCGGTTGATCATGGAGTTAAAGATATTTATTTTAACAATGGAACGTTTTAGCAACTAGTACATTATCCTTATTAATCCTATTGTGCTATGAAAAACCAAGTCTTTACATTTAACGTTCAAGTGAAAGGAGACAAAACATCAACCCCTTAGACTTCACCTTGGAGCTATAGCTCTACCAACTTTTCTTACGGTACTACTGTAGCACTTCATGGATGTACACACTTAATGAAACATTTTAATGATTTATAAGTATAATTAGTCATACAGGTGCAATTCCCAATCCTGTTTCTGTCTTTAAATATATTATCTGGAATTCCCAAAAACGCTAAAAAAATTACTGTCTCTGACCAGGCAACCACCACCATCACGAAAATATTTTTGTCTACAGCTCTGGGCCCTGTTCTTGGTGTAAAGACGAGTGATTATTATTAAAATACAAACAATATAAAATTTTGATTTTATTTCCTTTTTATTTTATAAATTCAATTAATATATGTATGTCAGAATAACAATACTAAGTGGCAAAATAGAAAGCGAATTTCCTTGTAATTTTCCATTTTCGTTTCTATGTATGGTGTTGGACTATTATTTTTATTTGTTACTATTTGTACGCTTTCTTTTATTTTCGTCGTTTGCATTGTGTCGTAGTTTCTTTTCGCTTTCCTTTCGCATTGTCCGTTTGTGAACAAGGTTTGATTCCGTCTCAGTTTGTTTGTTCATTTTATCCTTTTCGTTTATTTTTAATCCTAGAGCATTATTTATGATATTGTGGGGTAACCATGGCAATAATTTAAGGTTGAACAATGAGGTTTCTGCGACAGCCAGATGATGGGAAAAATCCGAACTAAACCCCCAAAATTTTTATAATTTAATTATTGAATAAATATTTGGCAAAAATGTATTTGAACGTGATTGGATGATTAATAACGTATTTTATTAACGATTGAAAATGTTTACAAGATCTATATAAGGAGAGTGTGAGTTGATAGAAGGAATTTAAATAAAGAGCTAAAAATGAGGATAAAATATTACAAAAGGTAGAAGTTATATGGGAAGTTAATATTATTACAGTGTCAGTGTTTCTGATCAAGTTAATCTCCCTAAAAACCCCCAAGTTTTTAAGGATTTGCAAAGTGTCTAATTAACTTTATTTACGATTAGTGTCTGCGATTATATCGATACGGTAGTCGCTTGCCAACTGTAATTAAAACTATGAGGAAACTAGGGCGTAAGCGTTTTCGTTGGACCATTACCAAAATTTGATTTTTAGTCAGGTCATTTCTTTCCGTTATTAATCCAATAGTGTTCTTTAATTGAACGGAAGTTAAAAAAGAACTGTAGACCCGCGTTGTTTGATCTCGCCTCGTACACAAAAGCGAAAGCATGATGAAAGGTAATCAATGTTTGGTTAGGTTAGGTTAGGTTAGATATTTATCTGTTACCTACAGTTTGCAATGGAACATATAACCATTATAAACCAATTAGAAGTAATTAAATATACAGGTGACCGAAAAAACCGAACGTTTTTGAAATAGCTAGTACACGCGCGACAGTCGTTTTTTGGAGGGGGGACTGCGATTGCTGACCTCTGCACATGATGCCATTTCATTATTCATGGAACAGTTGGCCATACAACACCATATGTTTGTTTTCGACACGATGTGCGAAATAGTCTATCACAGCTTCGCCGCGGCTATTTCGCGTTCACTTTCAACTTGGTCGTCATGATATCGTCCCCAGCCGGAATACGATTCTCAGGTGGGTTAACAACTTGAGAACAATAGAAAATACTCTATAAAAGAAGTCTCCTGGTCGAAATAAGTCTGCTAGGACACCGCAAAACAAGGAAACTCGATTCCTATCCCAAGTCGGTGAGCAAGAAAACTCTCGTGTGAATTAGGCAATGAATACTCGCTAAAGGCGTATGTGTTAGGTACTCGTGAATCAGTGCGAACAGTTTTGCTGAAAGACTTATTATTTCATTTAAATGGTTCCGTTTACTAAACAAAACACTGTTTATTTCCAGCAAGATGGCGCCACTGCACACACTTCTCGAGATGCAATGGCCGTGGTGCGTCACAAGTTTCCAAGAAGGCTTATTTCACTTTTCCGTGATATCTCGTGCCCTTAAAAATCACCAGATTTGAGCTGTTGAGAGTTTTTTCTTTTGGGCGATGGAAAAAGTGTAGATAATTAATGCAAGTTCTAATTAATAACATAACAAATTATTGTTGTTAGTTGTAAAAACGTCCGGTTTTTCGGTCACCCTGTATTAGCACTGTATTTTCATAAACTTGAATATGGTCTAGTATTACTTGACAAAGTATGGGCAATCTAATTTTTCCTTTTCTTATATTTTACTCAAAAATACAATCTCAACAAGCCAATAGTTTACCGTTAATTCGCCACGTTCGACAACTTTGGTAAAAAGGTTTCGGTTATAAAAATACTGTATCGTATGGTTTACTACTGCCGAAATGGATTAAATCTAGAGCGGGCCGATTCCTAAAATTCTCGATTGCGATTTCGATTCTAAAATTTGTCTTCCTATTCTCGATTGTTTCAAGTTATATTGGCCTAATAATGATATTTCCTAATCATGAATCTATTTAACATCTTGATCATATTGTGAAGTCTTTTAAAAGCTACGTTTTAATGCAATTGTTTTAACAAACAAAAATAATAGTCCGACCGTACATAGAAAGAAGATATAAAATTGCAAGAAAATTTCCTTTTAATTTTGCCATTTAAAATTGTTATTCTGTCATACGTATATAAGTATTTATATTAATTGTAATTTTAAAATAAAAAGTAATTAAAATAATTTTTATTGGCCTCAGTAGGAATTGATTTTAATTGCATTACCTATTACTTGTTTTTACTGTAAAACAGTATATAGATTTTGTATTTCTCTTATCCGTTGGCATTTAGCTTAAGCCTGTACTGGCTAAGGAAACTGAATACTGTACTTTACTTTGTGTTGCCTGTCAATCTTTTGACCTATTGCCAAGAAATATTCTGTTCAGAGTAAAAATTCATTTGATCATTGATATTTTGAGTCACTTATAAACGCTTAAAATAACGTGGAAACTTCAAAAACGAAAATAACTTTAAAATTAGTAATAAAGTTTTTAGTTTATAAAATTTACATTTATTATAAATTAATAAATCGGTACTTTTTTCGTTAAACAATTTTTTTTTTAATCGAATGTAGCCTACTGTAGTATTATACTCGTATCTAGTCATAAAGTAGATTTAGGCCTATCTAGAATAACCTAAACTTACCTTACCTAACTCAAGTAATTGTTATTTCACAGCGAACATTTTAACTGGTGGATTCATGTATTTGAATAAGGTAGGTTTGTATACACGTGTATACTTCACTAGTGCCCCGTGGCGGCTTAACCAGCACTCGTTTAAAATTGTCACAATTTATATGTTGATTTAAAAAAATTTTAAACAACTAATAATTGATAATGATTAAGGAATGGAAATACAAAGTTATAATAGTTTATTAAATAAATGTTAAACTGAAATTATACCTTCGCTTTTATATAGGACTTTTATACTTGCCACGGAATTTTCCAATTTTTAGCCTTTAAAATCAACATTTTGCAAAATCCTTTCTTACCATGCGTTTATGTTATGAACGGAATGTTCCCTGAAAATTTCAAGTCTATCTTTTATAGTTTCGACTCTACGTTGATTATCAGTCAGTCACTCAGGACAACGATTCTTATACGTATAGAAAACAAAATTCTATGTTAAACTAAAATTATTAGTGGAGAAAGGTTTGAAATAGAGGATACTGGTGTGCATAAAATTTAGCTAGTAAGTAGACGTACCTATATACAGAGGCGTAGCCAGGGCAATGGTTTGAAAGGGGGGCACGAACCCAAGGGCCTGGGGGCGGAACTTTTATCTGGTCAATCTTCGTCGGAAAGCTATTTTGCTAAAACCTAGCGCTCTTTTATAGGTGAATGTTGTTTGCTAATATTAATTGGTTTGGGGGCGCACGTGCTCCCTCTGCTTACGACAATGCCTATATAGCCTAACCTAACTCAGTTATACGCGCCATTTTACTGTGGCAAACCTTGGTGAGCGGATGAAAGTACCTGTATATGCTGATTGGGTGTAAAAAGGTAGTTATCATTATGTGAATGATCCGCCTTATCACGTGCTATGATGAACTTGAGAGTTTTGAGCAATTAAAGTAACACTACTACGCAATAAACTTGAACGTAACAGTTCTGCTGTCCGTGACTGTACGCTAATACAATGACGCACGGAGGCGATTCTGTGAACTTGCACTTTGTACAAAGCCGAGCTCCCAGTAGGCTTTCACTTGCAATTGTAAGTTCTGTGTCCTTCGTTTATCTTTTTCTATATATAGAGACATTAAAAAAAGATCTTTTTTATGTCCCTCGTTTATATAAAAAAGATCTTTGTTGGGAGAGCGGGGCTCTCCCGTACACTTAAGCAAGGATTGTTGTTGCTTAGGTAATATTGGGTATTCCATTGTAAGAAAAAGAGAAACATGTAGTTTGAATCATCGGCTAATGCTTACACAATAAAAAATCTGAGTTATTCCACTGTTCATATTTTTTCAATTAAGGAAGAAAAAATGTGTTCCTGTACGGTATAGCCCCAGGGGTAGGGGCTATTCCGTACGGTTGGAGGGGCTATACCGTACAGTAGAAAATCACATTAATAAATAACATAATTGGCTAATGTAATAATTTAATTACATAATTACTACTACACATTAATTTAATAAGCCTATAAAGCCACTCAGCAGAGATAAAATTTAGCATTTAGTTCAACTGATGAAAATATAAAAACTGTAAATTTTTTGTAAGTTTGTATAGGCCCCTAATATTCTAAAAATAAAAATAAAAATGAAAATATTGTTCAAAAGTTAGACATTTAAACAATAATCACAAACAAAATTATCTGGTGACTCTACAGCACTGCAAGCCGAGTGAACCCATCCTGCACATGTGCAACACCTAAACCAGAGTTCTTTATCCTTTCCGAAATCCCCACATAAGAGACATGTGTCCTTCGACCCCGATGCTTCTCTTGGAATTCCTCTTTCAACAAGTGACATTTCTGGATACATCTCATCAAAGGAATCATCGTCACAAATATCTTTCAAGTTAGTGCGCTCGTCTTCTGATGATGAATCATCAAACCTTATATTTCTTTGAATTTTGAATTTTCCAGAGCCTGCTGCCTGTGAAGAGGTGTTTTTTGATTTCGAATTCCCTTTAGTTTTAGGCCTACGTTTGGACATCTTTTTGTCTTGATCTGATTTTTTTAGTCCTTCTTTTTTAGTCATAGGCCTACGCATAACTTTTATCTTACTTTGCAATTGCTCAATTTTTTTCTTCAATTCTTTCACTGTAGCCGATTCTTCTAATTTTGATTTATTTGGCGAATTCGTAAAAATAATTGAATATTGTTGCCTTGGAGATAACTTTATTGTTTTGGGCTGAGGTGTTGGACAAAGAGATTTAAAAGATAGGTCTACTACATTAGATTGGTTAGGTCTACTTTCGTGCACTCTTTCAGGTTCAAGGTTTAGGCCTATATTGTCTGTAGTTGTATCTTCATTTGCATTCAAATGAGTTTGCACTAAAGTTGAACTATCAGCAATATCCGTGTCTTCTACTTCAGGCAATCTCTGTTCCACCTCCAACAGCACTGCAAAATCCTCCTCCGTGAATTTATCAGGATTAAGCGGGAATATTTCTGCCGATTCAAAGCCACTTATGCCTTTTGCTATGTTGGCAATCTTCACATAGGCATTGTTAAAAATAGCAGCAATGTCATAAGGTGTTATCTTTTCATGATGGTGTGACCTAAGGAAATTGTCACATTCTTTATTAAATGCTGCTTTTAGGCTGCTAAAAAAAGTAATGTCCAATGGCTGAAGGCGATGTGATGAGTGTGGTGGAAGCGTTACAACAATTACACCATTCTCCTTACACACATTGTACGCTGCTAAGGTAGTGTGGGCCTTGTGGTTGTCCATTACTAGAAGAACGGGTTCCTCTTTTGATGGCTTCACATGAGAGACGAAATGGTGTAACCAGGTGACAAATAATTCTTCAGTGATCCACCCATTGTGACTACAATGGTAAATAGCATTTGGTGGTCCACCTTTTACCAAATTAGGGCTCATTCTGTGGCGAGGGAAGATGAACATTGGAGGGATGTATTCACCTGCAGCGCTCATTGCACAACAGACTGTTATATTCTTACCCCGTTCCCAGCTAGTTGCAGCACCCACTTGCTTAGTTCCTTTTGGGCCTAAAATCTTTGATGGTCTTTGAACTGTGGATATACCAGTTTCATCAAAATTAAATATTTTTGAAGCTGGAAACCTATTTTTGTCCATTTCAGTTGATAAATTGGCGAAGAAAAGATCCACTTCATGTTTATTGAAAGCTGTAATTCGACTCATGCTTGTTGCCTCTGGTTTTCGGACACTTATTCTGGGATTCCTCTTCAAAAATCCATGAAGCCAATCATGTCCTGCTAATTTTGATGCCTTGTTGAATGGATGTGGAATACCATTTTTTTCAGCATATTCATAGACTAAGCGGCGTAGCTCAACCGAGGAAATTCCGTAGAACACTTTAGCCAGAAGTAAAACTTGTTCAGCAATTTCATTTTCTTGCACTTGCGTAAATACAGGTTTATGTCCTAGAGCTAACTTTGATGAGTCACGAGTCTTAAGTCTATCTCTCAACGTCATTACCGGAATTTCGTATGCCCTAGCTGCCTCTCTTAGTTTTTTAATATTATGTATGACATCATTAATAGCCAACTTCATTGCTTCTTCGCTCCAATTGGCTCTTTGGGTTGTTCTTTTATATTTACGAACCATCTGAAAATAAAACCATAACATTATAGCTAGTAATAATTTATTTCTCACTTCATTAAATTATAAAATAACAATGTTTATGAGTTCTCTTTCATGAACTGCTATTTATTAATGATGCCATAACAAACCATTGGGGGCTAAACCATACACAATGGGGGCTAAACCGTACACTTGTGTACAGTTTAGCCCCATCCTGCACCTCGTGGCAGTTTAGTAAGCTAACCTAAAAATTCGTCCATCAACTAAATATCACTAGTTATCAAATGATAGCTTAAGAAACGTAATTTCCAATGATCTAATATTTACTGTGTTATAAGTAAAGGTTTTCTACTTACCTCTTATTCGGTACTGTCGCAAAATTATAACAAAACACACAAAATCAAGATTCTTCACCGTCACACTGAAACTAGTACACTCAACGAAGTAAACTCAACTACATAAGCTTGCATGATCTGCCACAAGGCTGCGACACCAATGGAACTCCTCTAACATAGAATCTCGACACGAAAATGGGGTGTACGGTTTAGCCTCGCTGTACGATATAGCCTCGATCTCCCCTATAGAGACATTAAAAAAAGATCTTTTTTATGTCCCTCGTTTATATAAAAAAGATCTTTGTTTGTCCCTCATTTTGTTTTGTATATCTTAGTAATCTTTAAATTTAAACGTGTTCCAAAATATTCTTAAATTGACATTTATTTACTAAAAGTAATTTATTAGGACGTAATAGACACTTGATATTAATACAGTGATTTCAAATATCATTCATTAATTAAATATAGGCCTAATTAATTCATTTTAGTGTTATATGGAAGAAAAACTTTTCAATAAAGGGGAAAGGTACGGATTGTAGTTATTTCGTCCCATTTGGATTAAAATACGTTAACATGATTTCAGAAAACAACTGATTTAAGCTATAGGCGTGTGGTGTGTGGTAGAACAGTTGTTTCAACGCAAATGTTATGTAATTTATTTTTTATTAGTTGTAATTACTTAATAAAAAATTAAAAAAATTGTTTGACTTGAGTAAGAATTGACTTAATAAATATTTTTTGTTTATATTATATGTTATTAATGAATTTACCTGCTGTTCACTAAGCACGAAAGCCATCGGTTACTTTTATAAGTGGTTCATTAGTCTAACAAAATTATCCTAATTCAGATTTCTACATTGCTTTCATAAAATACAAATATTTTATATTTCCATTAAATGAGTATTGGAAGTAAAATGCAGTGGTTTGAAATATTTGTATCGTTTGTTGCTATTGCTGGACCTGATTAAATTATCAATATTTGTTGTAAGATTATTATTAAGAGTAATACAACTATTTATTAATTATTTATTGACTCATACGCGTTTCAATGACCAAGTCATCATCATCAGTGAGTGTTACTACTACAAACTTTAACTTAATACTAGGGCGAAAGTAAGGTTACACTTCCATATTTATACAGTAGGCGTTGCCACGCCCACCTGTCAAAACAACAATTATTAACCCTGCTTTAAACATGATACATCAAATAGAAATTTTATACCTAACTCAATAATTACAATACAATTTTTAACCATACAACTAAATTACATATACACAAAATGAAATATTAATTATCTATTTTTTTTCTTTGGAAGGCTCCTTTTTTTAAAAAAATAAACTACGAAATTAAAAACAAACTACCGAGTGCGAAATAGCGTCTAGTGTACACAACACTACCACTATCTTGATACCTGACACAAATCGAACACCTACACACGACGTAAATGAGTAGAACCAGTGACAGCGACTAATCAACCAATGACAGCCGAGGTAAAGTATCAGTAACTTTTCAGTCGCGACAGCGACATTTCACCGAATCACAACAGAGACAACCCTCCTCTCCCTTTCAGTCAATGACAACAATCGGCGGTGAAAGCAGAACTAGTGACAGTGACAAATCAACCAATGACAAAGGTTTCATTTAGTGACAGCGACGAATCAACCAATGACAGACGTTTCATCCAGTGACTGACTGCGACCTTTTGATTAATCACAACAGAAGCTACTTCCGATCGATCCATTATCACTGGAACTGGCATTTTTCATATTTTGTCACTAGTAATACAAGCGACAAACGAATATCAGTGACAAGTCACCGTGACAGAAAATATCGACCTTCCCTAATTGCTTTACAGTGCAAATGTACATCAAGGCCTAAATAAAACTTTACCATGGTTTAAGAGCTTCTATTTATTTTTAGCGAAAACACCTTAGAAGTTCTAATCAATTATATAAAATGAATAAATGTCTTTGCTTTAGTAAAAGTACCGGTTACCGAGGTCTGCTTGGCGATTTTGTGGTAAGCAATGACAAAATATCTCTTAACTTATATTCCCATTCGAAATAATATGTTCTGTAATTCAGTTTCATTTATCGAATTCACCGGTAGTATAGGTCAAACTTTATAAGCTGGTGCTTGGTTCTTAGGTAGAACTTGTGTATTAACCTTCAAACACACGCGCCGGGGTGTAAAGCACCCCACACCATTCATTTCTCTCTGAGGCGACTCAAAAAAATATTTGTTCTCGCTCCCCTCCTAGGTAGTTGTTTATCACTTCTTCTTCCACACTGTCACTCAAGGTCAACCCGTTGTGGCGTACCAGTCATTGTGTTTACATCGTTGTTTTAAGTGCGGGGTGAATTTGACCCCGCGCGTGTGTTCTCGTCCAAAAATTTGTGTTGGTACATTTTTAAGTTATTGTTTTTTAATTAGAATAATTATTTAGTGTGAGTCTTTTATTGGTGTTTAACATATTTATTTGTCTTTTTTGTTGTAATTTTGTCTTTTTGTCATAAAAAAAAATTAAAATTCTGGGTCAAGAGCTTTCAAAACCCCATATTGCATCATGAGCCTTACTGTCAGGACTACTTTTGCATATAAAGCACACCTTTGCAGGTGTGAAGCACATAAGTGGTGTTGAGGAAACTCGAGAAATAAAAATAAAAGAAGTTCTGGACGATGCGGAGTTTGCCCGCTGCAAAAAGACCGGAAGACGACCACTTTATGCTGCAACTGCAACAAATTACTTTGTAGGGACATTCCTTTATATACTGTGAAGAATGTCCACCTGAATAAAACATACATTTTGAAAATATGAATTTAAAAAAATCTTTACTTTTTAAATTTTTTTGACTTTTTAATTTGGACTGAACTAATGTTTTCTTCTAAACCAATACTTCTGTACACAGTTATGAATTTAGCTAATTTTTTTCACCTAATAAAATGTGTATATTTTTTGAAATATTTTATTCCAATGTAAAAAGTTATTTACTAATGTTTACTTGTCTAAATATGAAGTAAATTGCATAGTAATAAGAATTATTTTTCATTATGACGAATAATTTTAAATTTTGAGTGTGGCAAATTTTGACGATTTTCAAGCTGAATTTACATAATTTTTTTTCAAATAAACATATTGTCGTATTTATGTTGCCTAACTTTTTGAAAAGTCCTCTAAAGAATCTAGCCATTACAACTTACTAAAATGTATGAATAAGTGTTTAATTTTAATTTGAAAAAAAAGTTACAATTTATAAAGTCAATTTAAGTGCATTTAGACTATATTACTACAAAAAAAATCTACAAGTGATAAACCCATAAAAATACTATAAAACGTTTTATAAACAACAACATTCACACACACAATTTTATAAAGATGAAAATTTAGTGATAATTAACTTTTTTTTAAGATAAGAAATGGGGTGGAAAATACCCCGCGCGTGTGTTTATGTCCGAGTAGTTGGCGCGTGTGATTGAAGGTTTTAAGCGTCTAAAAAATATCAGGCACTGTCGTCATCCATCATCGGGGCATAAATTTTGGCCTACACTTAGACGATCCTATTTTCACGCTTCTGTGAACGCCCTATTTACATTTGTTGCTGTTTTTACTTTATGTTAAAAAGCATTAATAAGTGACAAAATAATGAGTAAAATTAGTTAAAAAAATCCTTGCAATTTTTCATTTTCCTTCAAATGTACGGTGTTTGACTATTATTTTTGTTTGTTACTATTTATGCAGTCTCTTATTTTTTTTCGCTTGCATTGTGTTGTAGTTTCTTTTCGCAATGTCCGTTTCTGAGCAAAGTTCGATGCCGTTCGTGCAAAATTTTATTGTTTTCATTCATTTTAATCCTAGAGCATTATTTGTGATATTGTGTGGTAACCATGGCAACAATTTAAGGTTGTGCAATGAACGTTTCGACGACAGCCAGATGGTGGCAAAAAAATTCATATACACCTTTGAGAAGTAGATTTCTAGCTACGGGAAAGTTGGCACAGTGCCAATGCGCTAGATTTCGAACATGAAGATAGTCAGTTCAAATCCGGCCTAGACCAAATTTTTATAATATAATTATTGAATAAATATTTGAAAAAAAAACTGTATTAACATCAATTGTCATTCACTATAGGTTTTAAAAAATGTATATGAACTTGGACGGATGAATAAAAACGTCATTTATTAACGATTCAAAGTTTGTATAAGATCAGGAGAGCGTGAGCTAATTGAAGAAATTTAAAAATGCGCGGAGTACATATTTTTGAGGTGGTAATGTTTATTTTGGAAAAACTTTGACGAAACACAAGTGCATTGTTTTGTTTCGCTAGCCAAGTTGTTAGAGCACATTAGCTACTGAAATAGTAGCCGGAGTTAGCAATTGTCTTTGTCTAGCCCGTGCCCAAGCAATGTGGGCTATTATTGTGAACACTCTGCCTCAGTACAGCAACGGCTGTGGCTGTGCCGGTGCCTTGTGTATCGCAGTGCTCTTTCCTCTCTTGTGCTTTTTATTTTTTTATCACTGTTAGTTTTTGCTAGTTGTTTATAATGATGTGCGAATTTTAACGTTACGTGATAATTTTGTAATTGTAAATTTTATTTTTTAAAAGCATATCAAATTGATAAAATATAAATTTTGTTAATATAAAATAATTTTGGATGTAATTAGATTTTAAATGATGAATTGCGCATATTCAAACTAATCATGGAATGTATATTCTTTATTTTAACAATTGCAAACTTGACTAAGAATGATGTTAAATATTTTGTAATTTATCTTAAACACACTTCCAAAATATAATATTTCTCTACTATAAATAACCTAATTTCTTAACAATTTACACAGCCTAGAGTTTAATTATATGCAAATTTCTTATTTAATTATAGGTTTTGAATATGCTATTTGGTTAATTTACTGTCACAGTGCATCCGATTTTGTTTTTATTATATTGTTTATTAATATTTTTATGGTTTCACTTTAAATATAATTTAATCCTAATATTTCATTTACATTGTCAATTACAAGTAAATCAGTGAATTTAATTTATTTTTATAAACATTAGAAAATTATTTGCTTAATGTTTTTAAAAAGTAAAGCTGAAAGTGTTTCATTTTGTAATAATCGTAAGTGAATATGCAAAATTTTCCAAACACTAATTATGTAATAATACGTAGGCTAGTAATAGGCCTAGTAACTGTTAGTTATTACTATACATCTGGGTTGCAATCTTGGCTAAGAAATAATTGCAGTTTGTCTTTTTTTTACAATTACGCTCGGTTTTATTAAATTGTATATTAATTATGTTTTTTTCACTTTCATTTGATATTTTTTCATAATATTTTTTTAAATTCATAAATAGTTTACACATTTTATTAAATTAATTAAATATTAATTAGTTTTTCTATTGAATTTGAAAAACCCAATATAAGCAAACACGTTTTACACGCCTTGAGTAGATTTTTCCATTATTTAAATATTCCTAAATAACGGTATATTTAAATAAATAACTGCCTTTATATCGTGAACAAAATTTACGATAACTTTCTAGTTTATGTTTTAGTTGAACATAATTTTTATATTGTAAACAGTTGCTCCAAATTCAATCTTTCCAAAGCTACCTAATGTTTTTTATTGTAACTACTTCCTGTAGCTATGCACTGTGAATAACTTTAAGTTTGTAGTTTCTTAAACATCATCTATTTCGATTTTAAAACTATCAAGTATTTAAATAGTTGATATTCTGTGCTTTTTAATCGGTAATAGATAATAGCACTAGTTTTTCCATGTATTATATTATTACATGTTAATGTACAATAGTTGTTGATTACTTTAGAATAATAATTTAGTTGTATAAAGCACTTCTGCTTTAATCTATTTATTACCACTTAAATTGAACAATAACTAACCTTACTTTTACTAAAAAATACTAAAATCAGTTGTTATTATTTCCCTTAAAACTGATCCATCACTCTAAAAGTCAGAAACAGTAATTTTAAAGCTAAGAAAAGTTATAATAGATTAATTCACACAAATTATTAAGCCAATGAATATATTTTCTTGGTAGTCTTATTATTTGAATATAGAGTAAGGTTACTAGGATGGCAGCTGCATGCCTTCTAAAGTTAGTATGTTACATCAGACCAAATGTTTCCTCCATCAATTTACAATGTTTACAGACCTGCCTTACAAACATTAGTTTAAATTCCTTCTATTAGCTCACACTTTCCTGACATATATATTGTACATATTTTCAATCGTTATTAAAATACTGTTTTATTCATCCAATCAAGTTCGAATACATTTTTTCTAACCTATAGTGGATGACAGTTGATGTTGATACAGTTTTTTCAAATATTTATTCAACATTTGAATTATAACAATTTGGGGACTATCAGGATTTGAACTATGAATCTTCATGTTCAAAGTCTGGGCCTTTGTCTGGTCGGATTTCATGCTCGAAGTCTAACTCTTTGCCCATAGTTAGAAATGATCTTCTCAAAGATCTATATGAAAAACCCTCATTGTTTAACCTTAAATTATTGCCATAGTTACCACACAATATCATAAATAATGCTCTAGAATTAAAAATGAATGGAAAGAATAAAATAAACAAACTGGATTAACTGTATCGAACCTTGCTTAACAAACAGACAATGCGAAGAAACTACAACACAATGCAAGCGGCGAAAAAAAAACGCGTATAAATAGTAACCAATAAAAAATATAGTCCAGCATCATATATAGAAAGGAAAATAAAAAATTCCAAAGATATTCGCCTTATATTTTGCAACTTAATATTGTTATTCTGTCATATGTATGTACATATTTATATTAATTGTAATTATAAAATGAAAAGAAACTAAAATAACCGTTTTCTTTGATGATTTAAGTAGGTATTTACTTTTTATAAAATTAATATTATTTGTTTTATTTTTTTCTTATCTTATAAGCATTCAGGTCTACTTCGTATAAAGTAAAATAATTAATTGTATATCATGTAAACTAACAATAAGTAAGAATTAATCACATCAATATAGAGCAAATAATATTTTAAACACAATGTTGCTGTTATTAAAATTGTTCCAATCAATTTAAGAGTTTTACAGTAAAGATTCAATTATCCAAATGTCAACCAAACAACAAAAAAATGCATGGATGACATCAGAATTTTTTATGAGGGGTACTCACAGATATTTATTCCAAATGTGAAAAAACTCCAAAAAGAGGAGTGAACTTGATAGGTTCTAATTTTGATTGATTGTGCACCTACCCATCTAGAAGCTGCTTCACTGAGTTCAGTTGATAATTTTGAAGCTGTTTATTCTTAATTTGATTTATATATCTTAAATTTTGAATAGTTCATAGTAAAAAGTATAGGTTAGTAAATTTTTATAGTAAAAAGTTTTAAAAAGTAGTAGAGGTTGTATAAACTTACCAATCTTATCACTACACATTTTAATTTTTAAATTTAATTCTTTATGCATAATGTGTTTGTTATATTCAATATAATGATGATTTCTGTTATAGGTTCTACTTATTGGGCTTGAATACTTATTTATATGTTTTTAGTTGAGTATATTCCACCATTATCCTATACCAAATTGTATCTAATAATATTTTTACCTCCTTGAAGAAAACTTCAAATGATAAAATGTATGCAACTTAGAAATATTTGTATTCAAGACCACCTTGTTGATACTATCACAGAAATCATCAAATTATAACTTGAAAATATAATTATATTATATATTTATAATAATTAACAAACTATGAATTTAGAATTATTTTTTAAAAATTTACATAGTATAGATTAAATAATCACTACTTTTTAAAAGCTACAAATCTTTTAAAAAATTAATAAATGTCTGTCATGTGCTATACAATTCAAAAACTTTCTTCAATTAAAAAACTTCCTTAAAACTGCATGTTTACAAATCTTTAGATTTAATGAACTGTATGTTTCCTTGCTCACGGCTTGAATATACAGATCTTTTCACTAAGATTATCTCCACTAAATATTTGATATAATTTTATAATGAAAAAAACTGCTTCGATTTAAAGTGATTTGTAACAAAATCATGCTTTAAAAACGTTTCTAATAAATAGAATATACAATCCATATAATCAAACATTTTAAAAATTAAAATATAAAATATTTTTAAATGATTTCAGGAATGGTGGTAAATAGTACTGGAGTATTAAATAGTATTCAATACCTATATATATATATTATATATATATATATATATATATATATATATATATATATATATATATATATATATATATATATATATATATAGATTTTTGGACTAGGAGACTGACAGACTTACCTTGGTAAGAGTCCACACTGTAGTCTTGAAATAGAAACACATAAAAGCATATAAAAGCACATAAAATAAATTATTTTATTTCATTCTCTCATATTTCTTTTTGTGTTTTCTCTTCGATTGACAAAGACCACTGTGTGGTTGAAATATATCATTGTTTAAGTGCTTTTATGTGTTTCTATTTCAAGACTACAGTGTGGACTCTTACCAAGGTAAGTCTGTCAGTCTCCTAGTCCAAAAATCTAAATAATCTTTACCAACCAAAACTAACCTAAAAAAAAAAAATATATATATATATATATATATTTATATATATATATATATATATATTACGTTTTCTTGTTTAATAATTTAAAACAACATAGGTTATTCAAATACATTGATTATTGTAATTTTCATTCATGATGATGGTACTGTTTGCCAAGGAAAAGCTTTAGATATAAATTAATAAATATTCTTGTATTTGAATAACCTATGTTGTTTTAAATATATATATATATATATATATATATATATATATATATATATATATATATATATATATATATATATATATATACGTATTATAAAAGTCACCTTATGAATGAAACCACATTTATGTAAATTACAGTATTTTTTTAAAAAAATTAATAAAATTATTCCAACTAGTATAAGCAACATATGGTGACTGACTCATAGGTTTGTTTATAACAGACCTGTTGTTTAACTCTGCACTGATGTTAACCAGACCATTCCCCTGCTTTTTGTTTGTAAATATTTTCCACTTTTTACTTCTGAAGAATGAATAAAGTGTAACTAAACTTTGTCATCTACTCATATTACAATTGCATAGCCTATCAATGAGCAGTACCTAGATATTTATAATTTATTCCTTGATCTATTCCTTCAACCTGTTTTTTATTGAAGTACATATTATAATTAAACCCATCATACAGTATACATTTAAATATTGGTTACATTCTTGTTTTACAAATTGGGCAATGTTTAAAGTAACAATATTAACAACACAACCTTATATACACTACTTTGAGGTTTAAAAATATTCTGAAAGTTGGTCACCTTATTTTTTAAATTTTTAACCTAGCATTTTATAAAACTTAAACATGCCATAAAATGGCAATAAACTGGTATTAAATAATGTAGTATATTTGTTTTCACATTAACAAGATTATTTCTGATGATATTCCATTGCTGTTTCATATACTCCATCAAAAGGAGTTGTATGAAAAGGTCTCAATAGATTGAAAAGTAGGCTTTAAGCAAATTATAACCTAAGGCACTAGATTATTTGTAATTATTATGAAAGGTATACTACTTTTCCCTTACATTTCATAATGTATTCTTTTTTTTCTGGTGAAAAACCAATTGTAGTTATCATTGCCAATCAACATGAGTAATGCAAAACATTTTAAATAAACCAAAAAATATCATATTAAAAACCAAAATACAAAACCTAACAATAACAATAAATATACAAATAAAATAACAATAAAATTATAAAACAATAAATAACAACAATAAAAAATATAACAGTAAATAAATAAATATAACAATAATTAAAAGATAACAATAAGTAACAATTTAACAATAAATATTAATAGCTATGTAACAAAAGCATAAAATATACTGAGTTTAAATAAATAAACAACTATACACAAAACACACAGAAATATTTTTAAAAAATTATAATATTTTTAAACATTAAATTTCTAAAAATATGTGCAAATATTGTGGTGAATGGCCGAGGCATCGTCTCTTAACACCACTTTTAAACTGCCTTCCACATTAAAAAGAGCACGAATATTGATTAAACCAACACAATCCACCAAAATAAGTTTTATAGGGAAGATATCACTGCAGTACTGACATATTGGTGGATCTTCACGGCGCATCAAATATCCATGAGTTGCAAAAAAAAAATGGCCAAGGAGAAGGCATGGTCACTAAACATAAATGTTAGCACTATTAACCTTTTTACTCTTTTACTGTAATTTACTTCTATTTAAGACAAAATTGTACTCTTGAATTTTGTATTCTGTTACGTTCGGTGAATCTTAATCACTATACACATTAGTTTATGACCATCCGAACTTTAAATTTTGTAAATTTGTGTACAAAATTTAAAGTTCAGATAGTAAACTAATGTTAAAGTGATTACTTAAGAAATTGTACCCAAGAAATACTGTAATCATTTTCTTTAATACCAATACAGTATTCAAAAGTAGGCCTACACTGAAAATACCAAGTAATCAAGTCCATTAATTCAAGAAATTGTACTAAGTACTTTGATCACAGTGAATTGTGTCCATTTTAACTGATCGATTTGATGTTAGGCTAGCTGTCATTGTTGATTTTAAATTGACAAGATTTAACTTTGTAATGATATATCGTGAAGGACAATGAACCAGTGAAATGAGATGTGAATATGTGACGAGAGACTTGTTATGTGATATTGTGAACATGTTGACCCATTCAGTATTAAGTGAGAATGACGACCTTCATCAAAACATGGGTCATATCATTGTGTCCAAGTCTAATAAGGAAACCATCCAGCAGGCAAACCTTTGGCCACAGAGTGCAACTACAGTTGTGCCTGTTTCTAGTTGTAAGTTATATAACATTTTAGAAAATAAGTTGTTTCAATTTTGTTAATTCAGATGTTAATTTTTAGGTTGTCTTTTACTGTTAATTAAGTAGAGGAAACAAATATTTCTCTATTTTTAGCAGCTATTAATATTTTCTAAAAGAAGTATTCCTGTGTTTTTTTTAAAAATAATCCTGAGATTAAATCAAATTTAGAATTGCAATAGGTATGAGATAATAGAACGGAATTATCAGTTTTATTTTTGCTACAGGAATTTTATAAGAAAATACAAAAGCACTACATAAAAAATATATAATTTACGATCTGGAAATTAATGAATTTTAATTAAATTTTGTATTAGCATAATATATTATTTTAATTTAAAAGCCATTAAATTTCAGAGAACAATACATTTCAAAAGTATTTGCAAATTTAATTTATGTGTTTAGACCAATATTGTATGTGTTTACTTTTATAATTTTGTTTTATTTAGGGCTACAGAAAAAATATTTGTTATTTTCTGGTTTTGTAAATTGGTTGAGTCACATTTTAAGCAGTTTTCATTCAGAGTTTCAAAACTAAAGTTTAAAAATATTTTAATTTCTAATAATAAAAATGTATTACAATTTTGCACATATGTCAGAATGTTTTTTAAAATGGCTGCAAGAAAAAGTAGATATTCAAATGTTTGGTACTTCTTAAGAAAATTTTGAATGATAAATACTTTAATTAAAAATTACAAGATATAGTATTATTTTTAAATATAATTTAATCATATATTTGAGAAAATATGTGAAATCCATTTTATAATTCACTGTAACTGTCTAAACTGTTTATTTTACAAGATAAATTGAAAAAGTTGTTAATTTGTGAGTCATATTTATATATTTTATTTCATTGACGACTTCTCGTAAATCGGTTTATTATCATCATCAGGCCTAAGTATATAATATACAATTAGATCATACGTTAATTTTAACCATTTCTAGAAATTACACTAACATTACCTATTAAGTTTGGCACCAAATTACATAAAACTCTTTTTTAAAATAATATTATAAACCCTAATCACTGAGAATTAGTCATTGGTAAGATTAATTACTAAAAAATATTAATATTTAAAATTAAATTATATTAATTAATGTTTTTTTAGTAATTAATCTTATCAATAACTAATGCTTTCTGTTGAAGGCTTACAATTAAAAAAAAAATGTATATAATTTAGTACCCAACTTAATAGGTAATTGTTTTTTTAATTTTTAGCAATGGTTAAAATTTATGTATGAAATAATTGTTTATTATACACTTAGGTTTGATGATGGAAATAAACCATTTTCCGAAACATCACCAATGAAATAAAATACAGTATAAGTACTTGTCTCTCCAGTGGCGGACTTTGCCGCCCCTTTGCGCCCCGTTCGCGAATTTCTTGGAAACGTTCCAACGTAATATAATGCTTTTAATTTTTCACCATAAGAATCCGTTTTCATGCCTGTTCAAAGAAATATAGATAAGATATTATTTAAAGACTTTTTATAAAAATAAATTAAAAAATTTATTTTGGATCCATCGATAAAATTAAAAAACAATAAAATAAAAGGAAGTTTTCTATTCTCAGGGGGGCGCCCCCTGCTGGATCCGCCACTGATTTAACTGAGGTTCACATTATGACATTCACCAGATTTAACTAGGTACTATTACTATTGTCACTAAAACTCATCGGTACAAAAAAAAACGGCTGCCGCCTGCCGCCCCCTCGAGGCTGCGCCCATAGGCACGTGCCTAGTGGGAAGTCCGTCACTGCGTCTCTCACCAACCACTTTTTATCATTTACCTTGTATTGGTGCGAATAAACATAAATTGTTAATTTTATATTTTTCTGACCCGAATTTTAAGTGAATTGATATAAGAGTTATCACTTTTAAAAGGTTTTAATTACTGAAAATCTGAAACAAACTTCACAATTGGAATATTATGGCAACCATAATATCAGTTATTTATAAGTTATAAGTGAATTATATTCTTTAATGATAAATTATTTAAGACCTATTGCATTTCAAAACTCGAAAATTGTTATTTCAACTTTGATATTATGAATTGTTATGTTGGTTTATCAACACATGATATAAAAATGATTGTTACATAATTTTAAAGGTTGTTGTTTGTATATGTGCAGGTATTTGCCACACTTGTGGAGAGAAGGTGACTGGGGCTGGACAAGCCTGTCAAGCCATGGGCAACTTGTATCATACAAATTGTTTTATTTGTTGCTCCTGCGGAAGAGCGTTGAGAGGGAAAGCATTCTATAATGTCCACGGTCGAGTTTATTGCGAGGAAGATTATTTGGTAAGGTAGTCAATCTCTAAATAAAGTAGCTTGTAAATTAGACATAGAGTTTGATTTAAATGATTTTTGGTGACAGATTACTTCCATTTATGTATTGTTTCATTTTATAAGACACTTTAACAGGTGAACTTAAAAGAGTAAATACAATGTAGATGTATTTAGAGTGAATAATGATTATATTTTTTATAAAGATGTCTACTTTTGACTGTAAACTTGTAGTATAAGGCCATTAAAAAGTTAATGTAATTTTTATTTATTATTTTTTACAATTTTTATTTTCTTATAACTTAAATGCTGATAAAGTTAAATGTTTTTATTAGAAAATATTAACTGTTATTTGAAATTTTTGCAAACCACCTTTGTATAAATATTGTTAATTTATTAAAAGCAAAACTGTTGAAAAACAATTTTAACATTTAATGTTATGCCAGTAACAATACAACCTGAAGTGAAATTTTAATTTATTCAACCATTTGTCATAGATTTTTAAAGTCATTTACTTAACTCCTGATAGTAAAACATTTTTTTTAATATATTAGGTAGAAGATGTTAATGAAAGGGCAATATAAAGTTACAAAAGTGTAAAAATAATTTGTTTAAAAATCTAATTTTACGGCCTGTTTAACCAGAATATCTAATTGTCAGTTATGTTCATACAAGGTCTCCATTTATTCAGTCTTATCTGAATTGAATTTATTTCAATTAAAGCAAAATTATTTTTGAAATAGCCTTTACAGTACAGTAGTGTATTTCGACTGGTATTGTCCTTTATAATGGCATTTTCTTTCTGGTTTGCCTACAAAAGGATCATTTTCGTTTGTCTCCTATTCTGATCCTATAACCTAACCTCAGTTTCTTATTATAACATTTTTTCATTTTTTTCTTAAGGAAGATTGTTCACATTCAAAAATTTATTTTTTGAAAACTAATAATTTATATTCGTTAATCCAAGAAAAGGACTATATTTCACAGCAACTGATGTGGTTTTGTTAATTTTGATTATTTTAAGAGTAAATAAACTATGAGTTTATTCCAATTGTGATATTTGTAGCCATTGCTAGTTAATTTCATGTTATAAAGTGCCTAGTTGACTGAAGTGCTGTTGGAAGGGGTGCTTGATGATAGTCCTTAGGATCAACTAGGTGCTGATTGCTTTGGATAAAAGCCAAACTTTAAACTATGTGCACTCGCTCTGAACTATTTTAGCAACCTCTCCATAAATACTACCTTTTTACTTCAATAGCAGATAATGAAACAATATTCGTATCTCATGTAATTCTAAAATATCATAATTAGTCAAATTAATTTTTCAGAAGAAACTTTCCAAAAATTTTGACCTTTGACAGAATAAATTGAATCTTGATAATTTTAAAAGTAAAATTTGCAGGAATTTTCAGTTGTCTTCAACATTCCCAGTTCTTCTGTATTGAAAAACTCGTTTCAGTTTCTGATGTACAAGTTTTTGCTAATTACTTATTCATATTAATGCCTTTTCACATTAATTTTGAAAATAACATGATGAAGATCTGCAGCTGCCTGAAAACTCCAATATAATAAACATTGACAGAGGTTGACTTGACAAATGTTTCAAATCAATATGCATGCCCAATCAAGCTTGAAGTTTTCCACTTTTGGAAAGATCAAGTTTAAAATTATTCTTGAGCCATTGTTTTGTATGGTTTTGAGATATTCAGATTATTACTCATATTGCGTATGGAGGATAGATATGGTCAGTTTCAAATAGTATTTATGGTATCAAGTGAAAAAAGGAATGTGGCCTTAGGGATGGACGGTCCAGTAATTTTAACGGATCGGGGATCTTAGTAACAGAGCCAGGTTTGGATCAGTAACTTTTATTGGTGATTTTAGTACTAGTGACAAGTGATACTGAGATTACTCTGTATGTGCCAATAACAAGCAGGCATACTACACTGGTGAAATGATTCCACACATTTTTTGGAAGGCTCATTTTATTTTAAAATAAACTCCTATGAAATTAGTGACAACCTATCGAGTGCGAAATAGCGTCTAATGTACATGACATTGTCGGTATATAATTATTCACTTTCAAATAATGTTTCACCAAACGTAATGGAATAAAAAATTCAAGAATTGTCGCGATCTTGAAACCTGACACAAATCGACCACCCACACACAAAGTAAATGAGTAGAACAGTGACATCGACAAATGAACCAGTGACAGCCATGGTAAAATATCAGTTACTTTTCAGTCTTGACAGCGACATTTTGCCCAATCAGAACTGAGACAATCCTCCTCTACCCTTTAATAGTTAATGCACGATAATCCGTGCCATGAGTGTAGACTGCAACTTTTTGCCCAATCACAACAGAGGCAACTTCCAATCAGTCCATTTTCACTGGAACTGGCATTTTCCATATTTTGTCACTGGTACCACCAGCGACAAACGAATATCAGTGACAAGTCACTGTGACAGAAAATATCGTTCATCCTTATATGGCTTGTGTGTACAGACTCTCATAAAGTAGATCAAGACTAACTGTGATCACAGATTGATTTAGATCAGCTTACACACACACACACACACACACACACACACACACACGCACACACACACACGTATATATATATATATATATATATATATATATATATATATATATATATATTATATATATATTTATTAATAACATTCCTTGTATATGCATTTATAAGTAATATGAAAACCTTGTATCCAGTTCATACAAGTGAAGCCAATTAAATGATTCAAGTTTCTACTATGAACAGAATAAAGATTGATTATATAGGTGCACCTAATTTGTCTAACAATACAGTTTGTTCCACCCACACATCTATTGTCTTTGCAGTCAATTATGATGAACCACATTCATCACATCGTGCCACTGTTAAATGGCCTGTAAAATTTATTGCAGTCTTCCACCAACAGCAGTACGAATTTGAAATCCAATGTTTAAGAAGTGATTGGTTTTTAAATTTCTATAACGAAATATATAAAACTGAGTGTGACCACTGTTTGTCATTAAATGCTGTGGCTAGATAAAAAAATACTAATGGAGTTTTCATCGAGAATTAGTTTATATATGAACAGTTGTAGTGGTTACATTCATTAATATGTTCCTGTTACTTTCAGCATTTAGCGTCTTTCTGGCCGTGATGTTTCTTTTTACTCTTGCAGTTCGTGTTGCTTATCTAATGTAAATGTGCTAATGTATCTTGTGCACTTTGTGAGAAATATTTTCTATAATTATCTTTGTAACTTAAACACTATTTCATCACTAAGATGAAATATTTACTATTTCTTATATAATTTCTATAGTTTTCACAGTCAGTTGCTGAAGATATATCCCATTTGGTTTCTTTTTCTTACCTAATATATAACGAGTAGAATAAAAAAAATTAAGTAAATTCCTACTAAGATTACCAAAGAAAATTTTATTTTAGTTACCCTAGAGCACTATTTATGATATGCTGTGGAGACCGTGGCAACAGTTTAAGGTTGTACAATATAGGTTTCAAGGTCAACCAGATGGAGGGGGGGAAATCATATACATCTTTGAGAAATATATTTTAGGTATTGGAAAGTTGCTAAGGCGCAATAGACTTCAAACATGAAGTTTCTCAGATCGAATCCGGCTGGTCCCCACAAATTTTATAATTTAATTATTGAATAAATATTGGAAGACACTGTATTAACATCAATTGTCATTCACATAGGTTAAAAAAATGTATTTGAACTTGATATATCAGGAGATTGTGAGATAATAGAAGGAATTTTAAAATAAGGTAGAAGTTTTTTTTAGGGAAATTCAATGTGTCTGACTTCAAATATTTAGCAACTCACATACTTAAGTGTTTGTCACAGTCCTATAAAAAGCTGTTTCTGAATCTTTAAATATTTGTTTTTTTTTACTCCACTAATCTGTCTATTATAGTTTATTAAATAAATTCTGTATCCTTTATCAATTTAATAAAATTTTAATTCATTAAGGTATGTAATTGCATAGGTCTTTAACAGAAATATTTTGATTAGTTACTAAATCTATAATATTTGTTAAAACACTTAATTGATATAAAATCATTATCAGAAATTTATATAATATAGTTTCCTCACCTCCACTATAACCATAAAAATCAAAGAGTAAGTTGACAAAATGATATAACTGCTGAAATGGCCACCCTCACATACCATCAAACATAAAAATAAGTGCTAATATACACAAGTGTTTAAACACACACACACACACACACACACACACACGGATACACAGACACACACACACAGTTAAAGGCGTGTGTGTTTTGTTTGTTGTAACTTTTTGAAGCTTAAGATGGAATAAAATTATGCATAACATTCTTATCGGAGTTTAAAGCTCAAGTTAATAATTATTATTATAGCTTCTAGTATTTTCGTAATTAAATTGGAAAAAATCTATAAATCTTAGCTCAGTTTATTTACATATAACTGATGTGTTTTCAATCATCTGTATCTTCTGGAAGCGCTATTTTACTAAATCTAAGACAGTAAAGGTTGTCTTATTCTATACAGTGCCTCTCCTCCCACCTACTCTCTTGCTAAACCTCCGTGTTCGATTCACTCTACTCAACCTCTGTTCTTCTTTGACTTACTTCTAATACTTGAACCCAAAGAACATTACTTCAAGCATTATATTTGATTCATTGTTAATTTGTTCATTTTTTGTAATTAAGTTGCAATTTATTAATTCTAATTTTTTTAAACATTAATGAGTTTTCCTTTTTAAAATCTTTTAGCAATTTTGTAGATTTTTATATTTGTTGTGTCTTTCTTCTATTAACTGTGACGCAAAATTTGAGAATTTTACCCTATCTTTAAACTTCTGTATTTTTATATTACATTTTTGATACCCTTTCAGTATAACGATGTTATACTGCATGAGATTTTACAAATTCGCTGCGTTCTATATTCAGTGGTTATTATATAGTTCTTTTCAAATTGCATCACTTAGTACGTATATTGCCATATAAGGTATTTTGGGCCTTTGTTTAAATTTCTTTTTTCTTCCAGTATGTCTCCTGTTGTATTTCTTTTGTGATTTTTTTTTAATACAAAAATTATTCATTGGTGAACTGAAAGGAAATTAAAATAAGATTCAAAGAACGTGCTACGGGTAGAACAATTTAGAGGGAAAGACTCCTATTTTGCATCACACTAAAGACATAAACCAAAACAAATAGAAAAATTTATAAAATTGATACGTTTTGTTAACAAGGGTAAACTTGTAATACTTTTAAAAATTTATAAGCTAAATAATCAAAATATTATAATTAACGATAATATTCATCATAAAAGAACAATAAAAATGAATCAGAAATAATGTTAAAAAATTGAAAACAAGAAACAACTGAAAAAGAATAGCGATATAATTTGACAAAGCTGAGGAAACATGACTACAAAGTAGGTGGCGGGAAAAGGATCTGTATATATAATATATAAAGGCATAATATGGTAACAAGATCAGTACAGTTGTAGTTGAAGAAAATGACATGGTATGCATCAGCTAAGTCTAGATCAACTAAGCTATGAATTGCAGGAAATAATACTCAGTTTAGTTTTATAGTCAGAAAATATCCTAAAATTCTTCAGATTGCATTACAACATGAGAAGAAGGAGAAAATGGAATTAAAATTTGTATCTATATCCATTTTACGTGATGAGGTGTACACTCACAAGATTTTGTTAAATAAGAATTTGGTTGATGTGTGAGTCAAAGACACCTGATTTATGAAAAATTTGGCAACGTTTTGACGACTAAATTGTCGTCCTCATTCAGGGCTACAAGTATATTAGACAGAATTAACGTCTACGTCATTAAAATTCACAACAAAATTAATATAAAATCAAAAACATTACAACGTACACTCAAGTTATTAATATTAAAAAATTAACAAATAAATTAAATAATTAAAATGTATAAAAAAACAGTAATATAACCTTTAAAAATAAATCATTACTAGATATCTGGTGCATCAAGTACTTATGCACAATCAAGACTTTATAAGCTATATGACTAAAGGATTATAAATACTGGCTAATTTATTAGTGTCCTCCTTAACATTATATTAATAGATTTTTTTGCAACTTTATATGGAGCATTTCAGCCTGTCCACTTTATCCATTTTACAGTTAGGTCTCTGAATGTTTTTACTGTGTATAGAGTATATTATTTGAGCTCGTCTCCTTATTTTTCTTACATTTCCAGCCTAGGGGTTGACATTTTCAAGATCTGGATACAATGCTTCTCACTGTCTTCCAAGACAAAGGCTTAAAGAGTAAATAAATTGCAATTAAAATTAATTTTAAACATTTTAAAAAAATTATTTCTCTAGGTTTGTTTGTCATAATTATTTCTGTTAATAAATTTGTTTGAAATAAACTGTCTTAAGTATTTTTACAATGTAATAATATATTAACATTAATTTAATAGAATTGTAAATTCCCTGAAACCTAATAATAACTTTAATAAGATTTTATGAAACAAAATTAATAATAATGAATTCTATTTAATGCTTGTAGCAGTTGCAAGCAGGCTGTAATTGTGTGAAAGTACAGACAATTGTTTTAGAGCGTTGTTTGGTTCAAGGAAAAAAGCTAGGCCTTGATGCCCTGGAGGTCAAGATAAGGAATTTATAGTATTATTGTCCTGTTAATTGTGTTCAGTTTACGTCTAAAGAAATTGTATTTATTAAGATTAAAGATACCCTTATAATAAATGAATATTTGTAAGAGTTAAAATACATTGTGTATAAATTATGCAGTGTACAGATACATCTGCCTGTCAGAAAATTCCCAGTGACTTTCTTAGTAAATTGCAGTATGTTTCCTCATTAGGGTAAATAAAGTTATTTTATATTTATTAGGGAAAGGTTTTACACTTACATTAGACTCTCGATAATTTGAGGTAGATGGGACCGAGGCACCATTGAATTACCGAAAACTCGAATTATATGGAAATACCTTGCTGTCCATTAAAAAAAATTGAAGTTTTATGAACCCTAATACTATAACAATTAAATTGAAGTAAATAAATTTATAGAACCTTTTAAGAAATTTCTTGGAAGCCCGATTCATTTCCTTTACATACTGTATGGCTATAAACATTTTTTTAAAGCTCGACTCATCATTTTCTTTCAAATAGATAAAATAGGCACGGATTTAACGGAAGTTAGAAATATCGGGACTCAGAATGTCGAGGCTCGACTGTACTTCTAATACCAGATTAATCTTCGTTCAGTTTTATTTTTCAATACTTTTTGCACCAGAGTAGAATATTAGAAATGATTTGGTCTTTACTAATAGATTATTACTATATTATTACTAATAGATTTTTACTATATTATTTACTTAACTTTATTTAATGCCAGTTAATAGCTATACAATGTGGTTTAGGTTAATGACAGATCATAGACCAATTCATGTTTTTACAAATACTCTACATTTTTATTTTCTTTCCAAAAACCCTTTTCAATAGCTAAAAATTAATTAATCATAATTAAACAATAGGTTACAGTTTATAAAATTTATACCACTTCTATTAACATAAATAAAATCTAACATTTCTCTACTCTTGATACATTTTTTACAAATCTTACTCTCTATGTTGAAGAGTTGAATTTTGTATCTGTAATTTGTCTGCATTAGTTGTGATAAAAATTTGACTGGTAAATGTTAATATTTAATTAAGAGAAGTGAAATGTTTGATTTTAATTACGTTAAAAGTATTGTTATGAATTTTATAAACTGTAAACAATGGTTTCCTAAACTTTTTGGATCCACCCCTCCCCCCTTCTCTAGAGATAAAATCCTCCCATGCATCCTCCACTGTACACTATAAATAAATGATATGGGCTTATGAAAAAGAAATGGGGCCTCAGGGATCTGTACTGGGTCCTCTCCTTTACCTCCTGTATACATACGATATTCCTCTCCTTCCAGGCGTATCTTTGTCCTTGTATGCGGATTACGCCATGTTCTTTTGCAGCTCCTGGAACGTTCCTAAAGCCTGCAGGACCGTCCAAATCCAACTAGACACCCTATCGGCTTGGCTCCGTAAATGGAGAACAGCAGTCAATGCTGGCAAGTCAGAAACGATATGCTTTACTAGAAAATATCGGTCGCAGACCGAAGCCATCACTCTTGACAGGGGGTCTATTGCATGGAGGACCTCAGTCACTTGACTGACCTTGGTGTCATCCTCGACAAGCGCCTTTCCTTCTCTCCCCACGTTAACTCCGTCATATTTATGTTATGCATGGCAACAAACATTTTGTACTACTTGTATATTTCTTAAATATTTTATACATTATGTATTCATTGAACATAACTGTTAGTAATTTATCTTTTAAATAATTTTTTGTTTTGTTGTTTGTAATTTTAATTTATTTCTTGCAGTATTCGGGATTCCAACAAACAGCAGAGAAGTGTGCTATCTGTGGCCACCTAATTATGGAAATGGTAATTACCTTTAATAATAATTGCATGTCACAAATGTATTTCCAGGTTTAAATTTAAATTAAACCTGACTTAACCTAAATCAAACAAAATAAAACAATATTAAGCTAATAAGAGCTTAGCTAGTGAAAACAATTCAGAAGGATAAAAATTAAAACAGTTTACTCTAAATCTCACTACACATTAGTTTATTAAAACAAACAGATTAGTTTCGATGATGATGTCACCTTCATCAGTGCTTTGCTATTACTCTGAGTAGCTCTATTTGGAGAAGTAGCCAAGCACTGATGAAGTGACATCGTCGTCGAAACTAATGTTTGTTTTAATAAACTAATGTGTAGTGAGATCTAGAATAAACTGTTTTAATTTTTATCGTTCTAAATAAAATCATTAATACTGTGTGCAGTTGAATGAGATTTTTAAAAAACGTTTCTCTTAATTTATTTGTTTTTCATCTTATGATTCATTTAATGTTTTATCACTGATTTGTTTATGGTGAAAATTAGTTCACTGTAATATTCAGTTGTATGACTATCATCAACATCGGATTCAATCATATTTGACTAAAAGTATTTCATTTTTAGATTCCATAGCCAGACTACAATTAAGTTGGAGGTGGAATTAGTTTCTGTTTCAGTTTTTGTAGATTTTACGCCGATTTTAGGAGTGCCGTTTATTTGGTTTAATAATCGTTTTAGTGTTTTCCATCTTCAAAGTTGTGTCTTTTTTACAGTAGCCTCTGAGTAGCCTTTTGTTCCTCCATGCCCTTTTTTAAATTTAGTTTCAATTTTATTTGTGCTTTTATTTCTTTAGTCTTAATTATTTAGTATTAGTTTAATTTTTAGTTTTTAACAATTGTTGAGAGCAAATGCGGCTCCAGGAGAGGGGGCATTAGGGGCAATTGCCCCCCCCCCCCACCTGAGAATTTGGGTACTATTTTTTTTTTATAAATATGTTTTTTTAAATTCGGAACACGTTTAAATTTATCCCAGTTTAGTTATAAAAATGTATTTTACACTTGATTTTTATTTTAAATCCAGGTATATTGTTCCTACATTTATGTAATGTTAGGTGTAGAAATTCATCTGATAACATTGGCAGTTCCAAACAGCAAAAAACACTGGCATTTTATAAGTCGCGCATTAGTTCTGTACCGGCTTGGCTGTACTAACATTCTGTGCACTACGACTCCTTGCCAGACCGAGTCGTTTGATAAAAGTTAAATAATATTTTGTATTACGTACAAAATAATAATTTTGGTATCTATGTAATGTATCTATGCATGTTTCGATGAAAAAAATGCCAAATTTCATGTGATTTTTAAGTACAAGACTAGCTTAGAAAATTTCATTTCCAGGTCTTTATTTTTGAAAGTTTTCCACCCCAAACCACCCCTTGTTTCCCTGCCATTGTATATCAGAAAATAATGTTGTTTTTTATTGTGAACTGAGCTATAAATAGATACACAACTGCCTTTCACTGTCTATTACCTATATATCTCCGCTAAACTATATTATTAGCCATTTACATATTATCACTTTATATTATGACAATTAAGCAATTGTACTAAAAAACAAATTTTTCAATAATATTCAGCTAATTTCCAATTACAGTGTGAAATATCTTTGAACATAATTTTTTTCCTGAAAATAATCTCCAAACTGTATACATTTTTAAAACATTTCATAAACTCAAATTTGCGACAATATTCTTTTTATAAATATTTGAATATACCATGTTATGACAATAGCATACTCCTATTGGCTAATATATATTTAAAATAAATTGTGTGAGTTCACATAAATTTGTGTATGTGTGAAAGAGAGAGAATAATAATTTTGAATACATACATAAATAATACACTTATAATTACAGTGATCCCTCGTTATTCGCGGGGTTACGCTCTCCAAACTTAGCATGAAGACTGAAACCAACTGTATATGAAAAAGAAAGGGTTACGTTCCACGTCAAAAATTTTAACTTTAATTATAGCTATAAATGAACACATACGGTTTGGTATATGTACGTACTACATGATATATACATATTTACTTATATTTCCTTCAGTCTGAAAACACAAAGATTCTATTAAATGTGTTCACACATATTATTTATTGTTAAGCACTATCGTCTAAATTTTTAAACACCTAATTTTAGACAAATATTTTCTTAAACACTTTAATTTGATTCAGAAAAAACATATCTTCTATGACACTCCTCCTTATAATTTTGGCATTTTTTCTCATGTAAATGAATACTTTTTTTTCACAGTATTGACTCAACGCTGAAATTCTTTGCAACAGATATTATGCTTTCACTTCATTTTAATTTATCTAAATGGACAATTTCCTTAATCAACGATATAACGTAAATTTGCCTCTCTTGTCCCTACCAGAGTTTCAGGACATTATGGCTTGGATAAACAATTGGAAAAGATAAAACTAAACAAAACAAGTTCACTAAACAATTCCACAAAAGACGTGATGTTTCGGAAACTAGCAGATACAACAAGCAGATGTGAGACCTGTTTGGTAACTGACAGGAAAAACAAAATCGTAGTTAGTTACATCCGCCTGATACGATGTTTGGATTTCAGAAACTACTAAATCAGCTGTAAGTAAACACTAGTGATGCTAAAAGTAAGTATGGATGCAGGCGCCGGATTAACGCATCATTGTTTTGTCAGTGACGATATCGCCACTTGTAAATAAGGAATGCCTACCATTTGAGTAGTAGGTCTATTAGGAGAATAATCAGATTTATTTGTGATAAATAACTGCAGTACTGTGCAAAATAAATAAGACGATAACACATTATCCTACAACCTGCACAGTAACTATACTATCTTTCTTGTCTTTTTTTTTAAAACACAATCCATATTAGCAGGATATGCTGTAATTTTTCCAACCGGAATACCGAACCCGCAAATATTGAGGGCCTACTGTATAATTTAATGATTGAAATTTCCATTTTTGCAGAACCTGATATAGGACTTGCAACTACCATTTGGGGAGTTAATAAACAAATATATTTTGATGGTCTTTTAATTATATGATTCAGGGAACACATGTTCAGAATATCAATGTCAATGAAGTATATAAGTATCTATAAAACTTTAAGGTATGGTTCGGATTTTTTTCAGATATTACAAGCTATGGGCAAATCTTACCACCCTGGCTGTTTCCGTTGTTGCATGTGTAATGAATGTCTTGATGGGGTTCCGTTCACTGTGGATGTGGACAATAAAATTTATTGTGTTAATGACTATCACAGGTTAGTGAAAACATATGGTAGTATAAATATTTAGTTATAAAAGTTTACTTGATTTACAAATAAACAATCTAGGGTCAAAGTAATAATTTATTGAGCCAAAGTAAATAACATATTATAAAGAAAAGGTATGTTCAAATATAGATGGTAAGAAATAACCAAAGAGTGAGCCTAATTTAGTGCGGCAATCTAGCGTAATTAATAGAACAATTGTAAATCTGAAAGCTAGGGTTCCTGTGTGCTGTTATTTTTAAAATATAAAAAACATATAGATTTATAGAAATCTCTAACTGGGAACATTAAATAATTATTGAAAACTAAATTTTTTTAAATTTGAATTTAAAAGCCAACAATGTAAATTCAGAACTACAATAACTAAATCTATAAGATACAAGCCATAACCCTGTAACCTCAGGCCTAGAGATAAATTCAGTAATTATGTGTTGAATATTAAGACAGTATAAAATTAAGACTGAACTACTGTTAAATTATGAAGAGTTTCTTTTCTGTTGTTTTACCACTGAAATGTAAGTTATCTCGCAATTCAGCGATTTCTATTATTTGAAAATGTAAATAAGTAGTAAATTAATGTTCAGTGTAATAAGTAATCATTAAAATTTTTTGTTAAATCCAGAAAATACGAGGGCTGTTTTTTTATCAACTTCCGATGTGATATAAAAATAAAACTAGTGAGAGTAATTAAATAAATTTATTATCAAGAGTTAGGTACATCATTAGTTACTTTTCAACATAATCGCCTTTTAAATTGAGACATTTTTCATACCTGTGTACAAGCTTCTTAATACCTCTTTCATAGAAGTTTGCCACCAGTGATTTGAGATAGGTTTTCACGGCGACTTGCAGCACGTCGTCAGTTCGGAAGCTCTGCCCTCCTAGCATCATCTTCAGTTCCAGGAAAAGGTGATAGTCGCTCGGCGCTAAATCAGGGCTATACGCCGGATGGTCAAAAACGTCCCATTTAAACCCGTCAAGAAGACGTTTCGTCAAAGCAGCACTGTGAGGGCGGGCGTTGTCATGAATGAGCACAATTTCTAATGTGAGCATTCCTCTCCTTTTGTTCTGGATAGCTCTCCGCAAACGTTGTAACGTACCACAGTATCCTTCCGCATCGATTGTGGTCCCTGGCTCTAAAAACTCCACAAGCAAAACACCTTTTTGATCCCAAAACACGGTGGCCATAATCTTTCTGTTGTTGAACGTTTTTTAAAATTTTTTGGGTTTGTTTGGAGAGTTTGAATGCATCCATTGTTAGGACTGCTGTTTCGTTTCTGGAGTGTCGTACAGAACCCATGTCTCATCTCCTGTCACGATTTTGTTAAAAAAATCATCGTCGTCAGCTTCATAACGATTCAGAAAAGACCTTGCTGACGCCATTCGCCGAGCTTTGTGGTCATCAGTCAACATCTTCGGCACCCATCGAGCACAAAGCTTTTTGTAGCCTAACTTATCAAATACGATAGTGTATAGGGCTGACCTTGAAATATCAGGAAACTGATTGGATAGCTTCGTAATCGTAAACCTCCGATTGCTTCTTACACTTTGGTCAACTCGTTCAACGAGGTCTTCGTTTGCGATCGACTTTCTTCCTTGGCCCCTTCATCATGAATGTCAACTCGTCCATCTTTAAATTTCCTACACCAATCACGCACTGCACTGTCACTCATAAAGCTTTCACTGTATACTCGTTTCATTCTACGGTGAATTTCTGCTGCGGATAACCCTTCAGCTTGCAAGAAACGAATGACACTTCGCAACGCACACTTGGCGGGAGATTCTATCAAGGTAGCCATGTTTATGTGTCACTGGATAAACTGGTAATGGCGTCGGACGCCCGAAAATGAGTGAGGTTGTAGTGGGAGAGGTGCGCAGTCGATTTCCGCGCATTACTAGCCGATGCCGCTCGCCCTGCCGTCTAGCAGTACAGTCGGAAGTTGATAAAAAAACAGCCCTCGTATTTTGTTAAATTTAGTCTCTTCAAAATAATAAACTTAACAATAGTAAACTGGGTAACAGGTTAATACCATAAGAACTTTTGATATTAAAATTAACTCAACAATATCATTTAATAACTATTTTGTAACAACAAAAGCAGTAATATGTTAAAATTGGCTCAAGTAGCATAACCAACTCTTTATGTTATAATACACTACTGAAAATTTTGATTTTTCCTATATATTTTCTTACCCTTTTAACTTTTAGCTATGATCTTGTAGTGGATATTATTGAAAATTTTCATCAGATTATGCTTAGAAGTTTTTTAGAGCAATTTCTATTAAAAATACCCCAACAATATTTTTTAATATCAATTTAATATTGCCATTAGAAAATTTAGTGAACCATTAAAAGATTGACGGAAATGGTTAATATACCAAAATTTTAAATATGAATATCTAAATTTAGTCTGTGGTTCCATTGAATTGGAATTCGTAAGAAAAAGTATTCGTACAAAATCGTCAGAAGTAAACAATCGCCATGATGTTATGGGCGTGGTTAGTTTCCTTCCAATGCTACGCCTAGTTATATCAGACCAAAATATTTGTTTTTTTGTCAGTTTTCTTACGAACGAATAGCTGTCTTCGTTTTAATTGACGATGGATTGTGATCATTTAATAACCCTTGTTGAGAAAAGGCGTTCACTTTGGGATCAAAAATGTATAACTATACTTTGGGAAAAAATAAATAAAAGTAAAAGATGAAATATGCTTTTGTTGACATTAGTTTTTCCTTGACATTATTCAAATGTAGAATGTAATCGAATGTAGAGAGTGCCATGCGGGTATATTCGAAGAACTTTTGGTCATCTCATCTAAGCTCGTCATATGATATTGCAAATCCCCATTCTCAGCTCTTGATTAATAAAATTCTTGATCCCACTCGCGTCTTTTGTAATTTTCCCACCAACAAATGTTTAATTCCACGCCATTTGTACGAAGTCTCACAATTCCATACTTACGAATTCGTGTGACCACTTTTCCTTATGAATTCTGATGCAATATAACCTCAACCTTAGACTACTTAAAATAATTCTGACATTAAAAAAACATGTATATAAATTCATCCTCTGTCCACAGAATGTTTGCTCCTAAATGTGCAGCTTGTGGAAAGGGCATTACTCCAGTTGAGGTAAGCTAATACTTAATATATATAGAAGCAAAAAAGAAGAAAATTATTTGATCAACCAAATTGAATATAAGGATAAACTAATATTACATATCATTATACTTTCCAGGGGACTGAGGAAACTGTACGAGTTGTTTCAATGGACAAAGATTTTCATGTAGATTGTTATATCTGTGAGGTAAGCCAAGGGTCAATATGTATCAGATAAATCGATTTTTATAATATTGTATGGATATTAATATATATATATATATATATATATATATTTTTTTTTTTTTTTTTTAAACAACATAGGTTATTCAAATACAAGAATATTTATTAATTTATATCCAAAGCTTTTCATTGGTAAACAGTACCAATATCATCAGGAATGAAAATTACAATAATGTAAGCTATAGGCCTAAAACATACTTTGTTTGTTTTAGGCCTATAGCTTACATTATATTGTAATTTTCATTCCTGATGATGTTGGTACTGTTTACCAAGGAAAAGCTTTGGATATAAATTAATAAATTGTCTTGTATTTGAATAACCTGTTGTTTTAAATTATTAAACAAGAAAACGTATTTTATATATATTTTAAACACCATAAATTATTTTTAAATTATTTACTACAGTTATTGTGGCTAAGAACTCTAATGCTCCTATGTAAAGACAAACGAATGACAAATTGTACAAAGATTGTTTCACATGGCTGTACCTATGTCAAATTTTAATTATCGAGAATATAAAAGTTGACTTTGTTTCATAATTTCAAAGTGAATTATATCATACCAAATATATTTGTAGAATATATGTATTTTTTTCATTTTCTTCTCCACTCAAACTCTTTATGCTCTAAGTTCAGAAATGCTAGAGTAGGCCTACCAAGTTTTATTAACACACAATAAGAATGCTTCTGATGAATAACTTTACGTCACTATATATGATTAACTAGATTATAGGTTTATGGTAACTTGGTAACTCTTTAAACAATTTCACTAATGTGTTGTACATAAACCTTGTAGGACTGTGGTATGCAATTAACAGATGAGCCAGATAAGCGTTGCTATCCTTTGGAAGGACATCTCATGTGTAGAGCTTGCCATATACAACATCTCAACCATCATCCAAGACAACTGCAGGTAACATTTTTGGAGAAAAGTTTTAAAAGATTAGATACATATATAGTTACATCACTTTAATATATATATATATATATATATATATATATATATATATATATATATATATACAGCCTGCTAACAATACGGAGACCATACATTGGTCATTTTGCATTCAAACTGGCAGCCGGGTACTTGTGGCAGCCGTATACGGCTGCCACATAGTAATCCATGGTAATGTAACACCCTCTGACAATAATCGAAATAAAAACCATGTCAATAAGTGTAAAAAGAAGTGTTTTATTGGAGCTATACTGTATTTGGAAGTTCTATGGTCGTTCTTAATTTTTAAAAAATAATTTGTAATAACCAAACGGTGCTCGTATTGATAGCAGAGTGAACGGGATTTGTATATCACAAGTTCGTAACATTTCCGCCAGGGCCAGCATAGTCGCCTCCTGTATATAAATTTACTGTATATTTCAACCATTCTCTAACATTATGGCAGCCACAAACTTGGCAACATTGCAGGCATCCACATGGATATCAATCGTACTACGTAATGTATATATTTGAATTGGACAAAGAATCGCTGGAAAGTGACCAATCGGGGGTTTTTGAGGATGCTGAAATCAATGCCGTCATCGAAAGTCACCGGGGATGTACTGGTGAGGCTAAACCCATGTGCAAAAGGGGTTGAATTAGGGTAAAAATGTCAGATGCCTAAGAATAGCGGGATAATGACCGTTCGGGGGTTTTTGAGGATGCTAAATTCAATGGTGTCATCTAGAGTCACCGGGGATGGACCGGATGTGACTCTACGTAAGTACCAAAGGGATGATTTGGGGTAAAAAATTCAAAAGTCAAAACATCGCTGGAACATAACCACTCGGGGGTTTTGAGGATGCTGAATTCAATGCCGCCATCGAAAGTCACGGGGAATGGACAGATGAGACTCTACGTGAGTGCCAAAGGGATGATTTGGGGTAGAAATGTCAAAAGTGAAACAATTACTAGAAAATAAAAACTCGGGGAAATTTGATGAGGCGGAATTCAATGCCCTCACCGAAAGTAACCGGTAATGCATTGGTGTGGTTCCACGAGAGTACCAAAGGGGTGAATTGGGGTGAGAATGTCAGAGGTCAAAAAATCGCTGAAAAATATCTGCTTGGGGGTTTTTGAGGATGCTGAATTCAATACCGTCATCGGAAGTCTCCGGGGATGTACTTGTGAGGCTAAATCCATGTACCAAAGGGGTTGAATTAGGGTAAAAATGTCAGATGTCTAAGAATCGCGGGATAATTACCGTTCGGGGGTTTTTGAGGATGCTAAATTCAATGGCGTCATCTAGAATCACCGGGAATGGACCGGATGTGACTCTACGTAAGTACCAAAGGGATGATTTGGGGGTAAAAAAGTCAAAAGTCAAAAAATAACTAGAAAATAACCACTCGGGGTTTTTGGTAAGGCGGAATTTAATGCCGTCCCAGAAAGTCGCCGGGGATGCACTGATATGGTTCCACGCGAGTACCAAAAGGGTGGTTGGGGTGAAAAAGTCAAAACTCAAAAAATCGCTGGAACATAACCACTCGGGGGTTTTTGAGGATGCTGAATTCAATCCCGCCATCGAAAATCACCGGGGATGGACAGATGAGACTCTACGTAAGTGTCAAAGGGATGATTTGGGGTAGAAATGTAAAAAGTCAAAAAAAATACTAGAAAATAACAACTCTGGGAATTTTGATGAGACGGAATTCAATGCCGTTATCGAAAGTCACCGGGAATGCATTGGTGTGGTTCCACGCGAGTACCAAAGGGGTGAATTGGGGTGAAAATGTCAGCAGTCAAAAAATCGCTGGAAAATATCCGCACGGAGGTTTTTGGGGACGCTGAATTCAATGCCGTCATCGAAAGTCTCCGGGGATGTACTGGTGAGGCTAAACCCATGCACCAATGGGGTTGAATTAGGGTCAAAATGTCAGATGCCTAAAAATCGCGGGAAATGACCGTTTGGGGGTTTCTGAGGATGCTAAATTCAATGACGTCATCTAGAGTCACCGGGGATGGACGGTTGTGACTCTACGTTAGTACCAAAGGAATGATTTGGGGTAGAAATGTCAAAAGTCAAAAACGTACTAGAAAATAAGAACTCGGGAATTTTTGATTATACGGAATTCAATGCAGTCACCGAAAGTAACCGGGGTTCCACTGGTGTGGTTCCACGCGACTAGCAAAGGGGTAAATTGGGGTGAAAATGTCAGAAGTATAAAACATCGCTGGAACATAACCGCTCGGGGGTTTCTGAGCGTGCTGATATCAATGGCGTCATCGAAAGTCACCGGGGATGGACGTATGTGACTCTACGTGAGTGCCAAAGGGATGATTTGGGGTAAAAATGTCAAAAGTCACAAAATACTTGAAATTTACCACTCGGAGGTTTTTGAGGATGTTGAATTGAATGCCGTCATCGAAAGACACCAGGGAGGGACGGGTGTAGGCTCTACGGGAGTAGCAAAGGGAGAATTGGGGTAAAAAGGTCAGAGGCCAAGAGATCGATATAAAATGATCACTGGGGGTTTTTAATGATCCTGAGTCTAATCCTAGCACCGAAGTTGGCCATGTACAATCCGGGATAGGAATGCGGGTGTCGCTGTGGGTAAATTGAGGTAAAACTTGCCAGAATCTAAAATATTGCCCAAAAATGGGCATTCGAAGATTTTCGAAGGTCCTAGTCCCTTGTCATCAAAATAAGATGTAAGGGGTTACCAAGGGGTGATTATATCCCATTGACAATAAATCGCCCGAAATTGGCATGTTTCCAACTATGCAACATAACCAAAAGAAAGAGTCGGGTTCGCGACCTTGTATTGGACAGAAGCTGTGCTACATCTATTGACAGAAATGTTTGTGATATGAAAATATAAACAGGCGGCACTCCGATAGCAGTTCTAGCACGTTTGTTTACGTCATGTCTGTCAAACTAATCTTTATAGCTTGAAGCAGTGTTTCAATGCAGCCTGTCCATGCGCTTTAAGGATTTTAAAGACTGTATGCTCGAACGATTCAATTTGAAAAGATAACCATTTGTCCCAAATTGATAATTTTATAAAAATTAAATTTTTTATTTAATTTTTAAAATAATGTATATTGTCTACCTAATTGTCATATATTTTCTTTCCATTTTTACTTAGACTATGTCTACCTAGACTATTTTACCTAGACATTTATGTTTGTTTTCTCATTCTTCTTCGGGTAATTAATTTTCTCTCTTTTCGTGTTATTTTCTTTTAAAAAGGATGGTATCGTTAGCGGGGGCAGCGGATGACTTTTCAACCATCCGTTAATGAAAAATTTCTACTATAACCGTAAATAAAAAAACTATAACTAAGTAGACCTTATATTCTTTCAACCTTTATACAACTTAAAATAAACGACAAAGAGAATTTGTTGACCCACATCATTTCATCGACTTATCTTGATCAGTTTATATATTCAGAAAACCTATTATGCCAATATCTACAAATTCCAAGCTTAACCTTTAACTACCGTCATCGTGCCTGACCATCAGCGACGGGTTAGCCGAAGAAGACAGTGATTCAGGTGCTGTATCTAATGACCAACTTTTAGAAGGCATTAATGAGAATAGGGGAATTGTGCAACAGAGTGCAGAAGTAATTTAGTAAAAGATCATGATACCGAATCTCAACGAAGTGCATCAGACGATGAAGATGATTTCGAAAAACTGCAACCTCCAGAAATTTACAAATTTTTCTATTTGTATAGATAAATTGTTATAAACAATGTAGAATTTGTCCAGCAACAAAAAATAGAAGAACTAGTTACACTTTGTAAGCTGACTTTGAACAGCCAATATGTCTAGAATGTTCTGAGCCGCTGTGTAAATACTGCTGTCAAAATTGAGTTATTATTTCTAATGCGTTTCCATAAATAAAGCTTATAATGTGTCAAATGTTATCTTGTACATAAAGTTAAGTGTGTACAATCAGTGAACAAGATATAATTAGTGTATGTTAATTATCGTGCGATTATAAGTCTGTTTAGCTAAACTGCGCTAAAATCTGTAGAAGGTTTTATTTACTACAGTTTTCAATTAGTAAATAAAATATAACTGATCTCATAAAACTATGTTTACCCTAGTCACATGCAACCAGAATATTCAAAAACAATTTTTATAAAGTAAATGCAAGATAAATTGTTAAACCGCACAATAAATCACACTTAGAAATTTCTAACCTGTGAGCTACAACGGCAGTACTAATGTGACAGAAATGTGCAGGACGGTAGTTAAAGGTCAATAAATACTGAATCATCTTTCGTTAATCTCTGTATTGTATACAAGAACCTAAATGACATCTGTGCGAGTGTTGTCAGTTTATATTACGATATCAGGCTGTCTGGTGTAAACAAACATAGGTCCAAGCCAAACAAAGATAAAGGCTCGCACTCGACAAGTACTCTCGTGGACGAATGCCCGAAAATCTGACTTTCTGCATTCTATCTTTTCCATCCCTTTCTCTCATTTACATACGGCGTAAACGTAAATAATTTATAGTATTCTCCCAGCGTCAAAATGGTCGTATAAAGACGGAAACATTTGTTTCTATCCTCGACTTTAGCCGCTGATAGTCTATATTTTTTTATTAATATGTTTATTGAATACGTTGGTATTAACTTTTAGTGAATATATATGGCGTAGGCCATATTAAGTGTTACATCTGTTAATACAAGTGTTAACATGTATGTAATGTTACCAAATTGTAACAATATACAGCAAATAATAGTCACTTTTAGATTATTAAAATCGGAAAGAGATGATATGTCAATTAATTTGAAAAGCAAGTTAAATTAAAAAAATTAATACTTTTTCGATCCTATAGTATCTAAGAGCACCAAGGGAAAAGAACGAGATGCATTGACCGGACCATTAAGATAAGTTTGGTCATCAAGTAAACAAACGCGCCAGAATGGCTTTTGGAGTGTCGGCTGTTTATGTTTCCATATCAGAATTGTGTCTGTAAATACACAGCATAGTTCTCTCCAAGATAAGGTCGCGAATCCACAGCTGTATGTCCTAAAATAGCATGTTTACAAATTCCTTAAGTACTTACATCAAGAACTCTAATGAAACACTTGGCAACAATATCTCAACTTTTCCAAATGAATGACCAAGGTATTAAAGAGCTAGCGTTATTTATAGGCCATACAACATCATATTTATCAATAATAACATTATATATATTTTTTTCATCCAAATACTCAAAAATAGTTTGAAAGATATAAATAATGTAGATAAAAAAGAACACGTGGATATATACACACATTCTATGACCATAAGGGCAAAATATTTTAAGTACTTATTTAAGGATACATGTATCATAGGTGTTAATATGCCAATTAAACTAGAGAGCAGTTCAGGCGGTTTAAGCAATGGTAAATATTTAAAATTCTTTATTTCTATATCTCTGCAGACTATATGTAAGGATATATAGTTCTTCCCAATGTATATTGCAGTGTAGCTAGGAATCAAGACGTTTTCAGTAAGCAATGTAATTAATCTATTATGTTTATCCTCGATATTCTAGTCCCAAGAGTAACTTTAATGTCTATGAGATTTTCACTCACTTTAGAGTTGCATGAAAAACTGTTTCAAGTATGGTGATCATTGGTACGGAAACAAATACAGTAGTTCATGCATAATTCGAGGTAGATGGCACCGAGACACCGTCGGATTACCGAAAACTTGGATTACACGGAAATAGCTTCCTGTACACTAGAAACAGGAGTTCTAATAAACCCTAATACTATAATTAAGAATGCACAAAATACGTATGTAGAACTATATTGATTACAGTACATACATAAATTAATGTTGCTTGGCTCTTCAAGACTACTGTACTGAATCTTGCTTGCGAGGATACCATACGATATGAATACCATACTAAGTATCGGCAATTATAGCTAAAAAAAGCCGATGCCTGTTGTATTCTTTATCAGGACGCCCAATGTTTTGATCGTAGATAGTCTTTTTGTTCGGCTACCATAAAAATAAAACGAGATTATCAGTAAAATATCAGCAGACCTGTGCTATTTTACAGCTAGTTTTTGAAGACTGGTTCCTCAGCTATATTCGCCAAAATATTTGTAAATTTTTTCACCATAATAATAATAATAATCATAAATCAAATTGTAGATGTACGAGCCAGGTGGGTATACGGTTAAAGATGGAGATGCATTGACTGGAACATTAAGATAAGTTTGGTCAAATAAACAAACGCGTCAGAATGGCTTTCGGAGTGTCGGGTGTTATGTTTGGTTTCCATATTAGAATTGTATCTGAAAATATATAGCATAGTTCTCTCCGAGATAAGGTAGAGAATCCACAGCTGTATGTCCTTTCCAGCGAACCAACAGTGTATGTTTGAAGGAATTGACAGATGTAATATAATGGGAGTGGTACAGTCTCGTAAACTACCGAGTGTCAATTTTTATGAGATTTTTTTTATATTAGGATTTTATATTTATTTGCTAATAAGTTCAAGAAATAATTCCATTCTTCACGATAACACTTGCGTTTTTGCAAACACAAATACCAGTAACCGCATAATTATTTATAAAGTTTTACAAAAGCATGCATGTTTATAAATTCCTGAAGTACTTACATCGAGGACTCTAATGAAACACTTGGCAACATTATCTCAACTCTTCCAAATAAATGACCAAGGTATTAAAGAACTAGCGTTATTTATAGGCCATACAACATCATTTTTATCAATAATAAGATTATATTTTTTTTTCATCCAAAATACTCAAAAATAGTTTGAAAGATATAAATAATGTAGCAAAGAAAGAAAACGTGGATATATACACAGATTCTATGAACATAAGGGCAAAACATTTTAAGTACTTACATGGATCATAGGTGTTAATATGCCAATTAAACTAGAGAGCAGTTCAGGCGGTTTAAGCAATGGTAAATATTTAAAATTCTTTATTTCTACATTTCTGAAGATTATATGTAAGGATATAGTTCTTCCCAATGTATATTGCAGTGTAGCTAGGAATCAAAACGTTTTCAGTAAGCAATGTAATAAATCTATTATGTTTATCCTCGATATTCTAGTCCCAAGAGTAACTTTGATGTCTATGGGATTTTCACTCTAGAGTTGCATGAAAACTGTTTTAAGTACGGTGATCATTGGTACGGAAACAAATACAGTATGGATAATTCGAGGTAGATGGGACCGAGACACCGTCGGATTACACGGAAATAGCCTCCTGTACACTAGAAAAAAACAGGAGTTCTAATGAACCGTAATACTATAATTAAGAATGGACAAAATACGTATGTAAAACTTTATTGATTACAGTACATACATAAATTAATGTTGCTTGGCTCTTCAAGACTACTGTACTGATTCTTGCTTGAGAGGATACCATACGATATGAATACCATACAAGTATCGGCAATTATAGCTAAAAAAAAAAGCCGATGCCCGTTGTAATCTTTATCAGAACGCCCAATGTTTTGATCGTAGATAGTCTTTTTGTTCGCCTACCATAAAAATAAAACGAGATTATCAGTAAATCTAAAGTATAGTGAACAATTACCGTGATCATCGGTAGTAAATATTTATGATTATCAAAAAGATACTAAAGATTGACTACAAAACGTTATATAAGCTCTTGGTTAAGGTTGCTTAACTGAAGTAATTTTCTATCAACGAAGAATAGAGAATATTCAAATTGAAATATTAAGTCTGTAATTAGGAGTTATTACAAACTAGTGGTAGGATTCGTAAAATATATAAACAAAGAAGACAGTTTTGAGAAGTGATTGAGTATTAGCAGACTTTGTCTTGAGATCAGACACAGCCGAACGAAATAAAATCATTCTGATACTAACTATAAAAATGTATTTAACATGTCGACCGAAAAACGGAGAGATATTTTAAAGTGAAAAAAATCTACAAAACAGTCATTATCTTTTACGTCTTGTTTTTTTAACAAGAAATACCATCATAGAGACTAATTTTATTCTGTCACTCTGCATAACGCTATTTTACAGCTAGTTTTTGAAGACTGGTTCCTCAGCTATATTCGCCAAAATATTTGTAAATTATTTCACCATAATAATAATAATAAATCAAATTGCAGATATGCGAGCCAGGAGGGATACGGTTAAAGATAGAATTAAAGAAGAAGATTAAAATATACTTAAATCTTATCAGATATATTTTCAGGTGTATTCAACGTGTCTTGATGAAAGTAACATCACAATCAAGGTGAAATGTCATTCTTTCAGAAAATATCTAAGTGAGGAATTAAAGAAATGTTTTCACCTGCCAACAACGACTACCAGGAAAATTTAATGAATGTAGTTAAAGAAGAACTTTTAGAAAAAATAGGTCTTTACTGAAACACATTTGTACCTATAACAACTTATGACAAATCAAATATGGTGGATAAATAAAAGAGATGTATTACATTGCTTGCCGAAAACGTTTTTCACCTAGCTACAATGTAATATACATTGGGAAGAACTATATCCTTACAGTTTTTGGTTACATTTGGCTGTCGTAAGTACAGAAATACTATTATTTCAATGTTTAATTTTTTTACCCGAAAATGGTAATTTGTGCTCGTTTGAACCTATAAAATATAGACGTGTTCAATGGGCCTACGTGAGCAAGAAATTACCATTAGATGAGATTCGACCAAATAAAAGCCTTCTTTTATTTACAATGTACAATAAAGGTAGATTTTTCTGGTTACCTACCTGAGGTAAAGGTGATGCAATATATCGAAGAAGTTTTTAAAATAAAGTAAGAAATGTATCGCCATTACGTCTAAGCTAAATTAGAACAGATGTAAATTGGCCTTTACATTCATTCGTCGCAGAAATTGAACACCACACAGACACAGTGTTTGTTAATCCCCGTGGCATGGGCTTGATAGGCACTTATAGGTGGTGTTGGTTGCCAGGTGCGTCTTCAGTTTCAGCCACAATATCTGGATTAATGAAGTTGTACTCAATGTTTTTACCTTCATCGAAGTTGATTTTTAAAACTATTTCTTCAATAATTAATTAGTTTTTAGGTTTATATTTTTTTGTTACTTTTATTTTCTCTATTTATATATAGGTAAAGAAAAATAAATAATTGTTTAAACACAAGGTTTTCCTTTTAATATATTTTCTCGTTTTATATTTATTAGTCATTTAGTTAGCTAGTGTTATAAGTAATATAAAATTTGCAATTATTATTTCATTCTTAATTTCATATTATATCTACACAACTTTGTATATTAAGTTTCGTTTCTTTGCTACATTATTTATATTTTTGTAACAATTTTTGTTTATTTTGGATGAAAAAAAAAATATATGTATTATGTTATTATTGACAAAAATATCATATATCTTTGAAAGTGTAATAAAATATAGTAGAAATCACTTGAAATACAAAATTTCATTACATCCCGGACCCTCAGCTCAAGTGGTCTGACGTAATATCTTATTATAATTTTTGTCCGTAAAATGCTTTAGTGATAACCCGAAATCATTGCAACTAAATGTATGCTCCACATTACAAATATTACATTAACATTTAATTTGAAAAAACATTATTATTGGTTATTCTTTTTTTTATAAAGACAACAGTAAATAGAATTTTATGTTTTTAAAATCATAAAATATATACTTTTCTATTTAACCTACTTTAGATCAAAGTAGTAAACATTATTAAACTAAGAAACATTTACCCTAACCCCAAGTTAAAAAAAAAATATCCACATTAAGGGGGTTTCCCAAGGTTTTCATTTTCGTAAAATAAGGTTGACTTATAATTTGATAAATCAATGTTTATTTCCCTTAGATCAAAAGTAGCGTTTTAAATGAGGTATTAAAATAATATTGCTTATAAACGCTATGGAATTGGAATTTTCACAAAATATAATAGTTCTTAATTTTTTGCGTTTACATTAATAAAGTTGAATGTGAAAAATTTGCTTCACGATATTTTGTATAAGAATTAAAATCACTGTATGAATGCAGAAATCAAACTCTTACCTTTAATAACTATATTCATTCGGCATTTGATAGACAACAAACTGTAAAGTGAGTTTCAAGCCACCGGCAAGAATTCTATGAATTAACTGATAAAATCTTCCCTTTGTCCTGAATTACGAACAGTTTTCTAAATTACTACATCAAAACATACATTTTTACTTACTTTATTATTTGTAATTTTAAAAAATATCCACACACAAAATTAAATATTTTTAACATAATATGTATATAACAGGTGTTATCATCGATCTATTAATTGTACCACAAGTATTACACGATATAATCCTAGAACACAAAGGGCCAAAAATATTTGTAATATAACATGGACAACAGCATGTGTATTTGAACACAGAAAGGTTGATCTTGCTATAATAACACTAACAGAGTTTTATCGTATCTAATTTTTATCTCTCCCTTTGAGCAGGATCTTGTGACACTTGCGCTTGACTGTGCTTGTAAATATTTCAATAAATTAACAGCAAACATTTACTATCAAACACTTGTATAAGAAATACTCATAACCCAATGATTTTAAATTAAACAATTAAAATTAGAGATAAGTTCAACAGTGGTTGTAAAATAGAATATTGACTAATCTATTACACGGTTCAATATCTTATTCGCAAACTTAGTCGCACAAGTAGGCCCTATATTAGGAGCTAAAAGGTAAAACAAAATTGAAACAAGAAAAGTAGGCCTAAACTCGTTTTATTTGGAACTGCATGAGCTCAATAAAATACCTTACAATCTGTCTAACTTGCTTACAGATTACGACAGCTGATGATAGGAATGAATAATCTAATATTTATGTTTGCGCCCAGCTTCCACTCATCTTCCGTTCCAAACATATGACTAATCACACTTTCCCGCTATTTTTTAACAGTGTCTGGAATCGCACTCTCGAAAACTCACACGTGCGTTACCCTTGACTTTCGATGACGAAATTGGAGTCACCCCTTAGAAACTCAGAGTATTATTTTACTAGACATTTTTCTAGTATCTGACATTTTCATAAAAATTAACCACCCTTTCTACTCCCGTAGAACCACACCCTCCTATTCCCATTAGCTTTTAATGACGGTATTGGACTCAGCACCCTCCAAAACACTACGATTGATCTTTTTCTAGTTTTTTTTTGCCTTCTCACAATTATACCTCCAATTCACCATTTGCTATTCCCATAGAGGGTCATCCGTATATTCACATTGACGTTCGATTACGGTAACCGACTCAGCACCATTAAAAACCACCCGAATGTTCATTTCAATTGTTTTTTTTTGCCTTCTGACAATTTTACCCCACTTCACCCCTTTTCTACTCCCGTAGAGCCACACCCGTGCATTCCCGATTGATATGGAAGACGGTATTGGATTCAGCAACCGAAAAAACACTAAGATTGATCATACTCTAGCTTTGTTTTGCCTTCTCACATTTATACTCCAATTCATCATTTGCTACTCCCATAGAGGATCATCCGTGTATATCCATTGACTTTCGATAACGGTAAAAGACTCACCACCTTTAAAACCCCCCGAGTGACCATTTTCCATTGTTTTTTTGCCTTCTGACAATTTTACCCCAATTTACTCCTTTCTACTCTCGTAGAGCAACAACCGAGCATCCCCGTTTAATATTGTAGGCGGTATTGGACTCAGCACCCTCCAGAACATTACCATTGATCATTTTCTAGTTTTTTTTTTGCTTTCTCACAATTATACCCCAATTCATCATTTGCTATTCCCATAGATGGTCACCCGTGTATTCCAATTGACGTTCGATAACAGTTAAAGACTCAGCACCATTAAAACCCACTCGAATGATCATTTTCAATTGTTTTTTTGCCTTCTGACAATTTTACCCCAATTTACCAATTTCCTACTCTCGTAGAGCAACAACCGAGCATCCCCGTTTAATATTGAAGGTGGTATTGGACTCAGTACCCTCCAAAACACTACGATTGATCATTTTCTAGTTTTTTTTTGCCTTCTCACAATTATACCCCCAATTCATCATTTGCTATTCCCATAGAGGGTCACCCGTTTATTCACATTGACGTTCGATTACGGTAAACGACTCAGCACCATTAAAAACCACCCGAATGTTCATTTTCAATTTTTTTTTGCCTTCTGACAATATTACCCCAATTCACCCCTTTTCTGCTTCCGTAGAGCTACACCCATGCATTCCCGATTAATATGGAAGACTGTATTGGACTCAGCAACCTAAAAAACACTACGATTGATCATACTCTAGCTTTGTTTTGCCTTCTCACATTTATACTCCAATTCATCATTTGCTGATCCCTTAGAGGATCACCCGTGAATCTCCATTGACTTTCGATAACGGTAAAAGACTCACCACCTTTAAAACCCCCGAGTGATCATTTTCCATTGTTTTTTTGCCTTCTGACAATTTTACCCCAATTCACCCCTTTCTACCCCCGTAGAATAACACCCGTGCATCCCCTTATAATATTGAAGGCGGTATTCCACTCAGCACCCTCCAAAACACTACGATTTATCATATTCTAGCTTTGTTTTGCCTTGTCACAAATATACTCCAATTCATCATTTGCTATTCCCGTAGAGGATCACCCGTGCATCTCAATTGACGTTCGATAACGGTACAAGACACAGCACACTCCAAAACCTCCCAAGTGATCATTTTATATTTTTTTTGCCTTCTGACAACTTTACCCCAATTCACCCCTTTTCTACTCCCGTAGAGCCACATCCGTGCATTTCCGATTAATATGGAAGACTTGTATTGGGCTCAGCTACCTCCAAAACACTACGATTGATCATATTCTAGCTTTCTTTTGCCTTCTCATATTTATAATCCAATTCATCATTTGCTACTCCCATAGAGAATCACCCGTATATCCCTATGACGTTCGATAACGGTAAAAGACTCAGCACCATTAAAACCCGCCGACTGATCATTTTCTAGTTTTTTTTTGCCATCTGTTATTTTGACCCCAAGTCACTCCTTTACAACTCCAATAGAGCCCCACCTGTCCATCCCCGTTAAATTTTGTTCACTTCTATCCCTGTCAGCTTTCGATAGTTGTACACGTTTATGAAAACTAACAACCAGGACTTATGTGAGTTGAGTAAATAATTGGCCAGCTGAAATGAAGAAGGGACATTCTAATGTTTATGTTTTCACCGTGATTACACATACCCAGTGTCTTACAGTATAAACATTTGACTAGTCAGACAGTCGCACCATAGTGGCAACACTGTTGGTTCTCGTATCGTTAGTGGCGTGGGAATAATATACACACCGGCTGCCATATTGTTATTAGACTGAACGAAAATATACACTGGCTGCCATATTGATGCCTAAATGAAATGCTGCCGTATTGATAGTATTTCAGTCAATTTTGTATTTTTAAGATTTTATGAAATTAAAGTACATGGAGTAGTATCATGTTTATTAGAAATAAATTATACACGACGAAAAACATATATACTTCACTCCTTCAAGTGGCTGCCATATGGTTGCAAAATGAAATGCTGCCATATTGATAGCGGGATGTGTGTATATATATATATATATATATATATATATATATATATATATATATATATATATATATATATATATATGTGTGTGTGTGTGTGTGTGTGTGTGTGTGTGTGTGTGTGTGTGTGTGTGTGTGTGTGTGTGTGTGTGTGTGTGTGTGTGTGTGTGTGTGTGTGTGTGTGTGTGTGTGTGTGTGTGTGTGTGTGTGTGTGTGTGTGTGTGTGTGTGTGTGTGTGTGTGTGTGTGTGTGTGTGTGTGTGTGTGTGTGTGTGTGTGTGTGTGTGTGTGTGTGTGTGTGTGTGTGTGTGTGTGTGTGTGTGTGTGTGTGTGTGTGTGTGTGTGTGTGTGTGTGTGTGTGTGTGTGTGTGTGTGTGTGTGTGTGTGTGTGTGTGTGTGTGTGTGTGTGTGTGTGTGTGTGTGTGTGTGTGTGTGTGTGTGTGTGTGTGTGTGTGTGTGTGTGTGTGTGTGTGTGTGTGTGTGTGTGTGTGTGTGTGTGTGTGTGTGTGTGTGTGTGTGTGTGTGTGTGTGTGTGTGTGTGTGTGTGTGTGTGTGTGTGTGTGTGTGTGTGTGTGTGTGTGTGTGTGTGTGTGTGTGTGTGTGTGTGTGTGTGTGTGTGTGTGTGTGTGTGTGTGTGTGTGTGTGTGTGTGTGTGTGTGTGTGTGTGTGTGTGTGTGTGTGTGTGTGTGTGTGTGTGTGTGTGTGTGTGTGTGTGTGTGTGTGTGTGTGTGTGTGTGTGTGTGTGTGTGTGTGTGTGTGTGTGTGTGTGTGTGTGTGTGTGTGTGTGTGTGTGTGTGTGTGTGTGTGTGTGTGTGTGTGTGTGTGTGTGTGTGTGTGTGTGTGTGTGTGTGTGTGTGTGTGTGTGTGTGTGTGTGTGTGTGTGTGTGTGTGTGTGTGTGTGTGTGTGTGTGTGTGTGTGTGTGTGTGTGTGTGTGTGTGTGTGTGTGTGTGTGTGTGTGTGTGTGTGTGTGTGTGTGTGTGTGTGTGTGTGTGTGTGTGTGTGTGTGTGTGTGTGTGTGTGTGTGTGTGTGTGTGTGTGTGTGTGTGTGTGTGTGTGTGTGTGTGTGTGTGTGTGTGTGTGTGTGTGTGTGTGTGTGTGTGTGTGTGTGTGTGTGTGTGTGTGTGTGTGTGTGTGTGTGTGTGTGTGTGTGTGTGTCTGTGTGCCCGTGTGTGTAGTGTGTATGTGTGTGTGTGTGTGTGTGTGTGTGTGTGTGTGTGTGTGTGTGTGTGTGTGTGTGTGTGAGTGTGTGTGTGTGTGTGTGTGTGTGTGTGTGTGTGTGTGTGTGTGTGTGTGTGTGTGTGTGTGTGTGTGTGTGTGTGTGTGTGTGTGTGTGTGTGTGTCGCGCGCGCGCGGTAGAGTCTCGATAGTGTGAGGTAAATAGGACCAAGACTGCCTCGAATTAAACGAAAAAACATTCCTGTGTATTAGTAATAAATAGGAGTTTCAATGAACCCTATACTATAGTTAAAAATGCACTAAATAAGTTAACTTTATATGACAATATCTTAGAAGCTCAACTCATTTTCTTTGCATACCTATTGATATAAACATTTCTTGGAAGATTGTATCATTACCTTTCCATACAGTATGCTAATAAACATTTCTTGGAAGCCCGACTCATTTCCTTTGCATGCCATATTGATATAAACATTTCTTAGAAGCTTGGCTCATTTCCTTTGCATGCTCTATTGATACAAACATGACTTGGAAGACCAATTAATTTCCTTTGCATACCATATTGATATAAACATTTCTTGGAAGCCAGGCTCATTTCCTTTGCCCACCGTATTGATATAAACTTTATTTGGGAGCCCGATTAATTTCTTTTGCATACTGTATTGATATAAACATTTCTTTGAAGCCTGACTCATTTCCTTTGTGCACCTGTGCACCGTATTAATATAAACATTTCTTGGAAGTTGATTCATCTCCTTTGTGCATGGTATTGATTTAAACATTATTTGGGAGCTTGATTAATTTCCTTTCCATACTGTATTGATATAAACTTTATTTGGGAGCTCGATTAATTTCCTTTGCATACCGTATGGCTATAAACATTTCTTGGAAGCCCGACTCATCATTTTTTTTTAAAAATAGATAATATAGCCTCAAATAGAAATAGGTTTGAATTTAACAGAAGCTCAAAATATCAGGACTCAGATTTTCGAGACTCTACTGTGTGTGTGTGTTGGTGGGTGGGTGTATGTGTGTCAACGTGTGTGGGGGGATGTAGGTGTAATATTTTTATGTTTTTACTAAGCAAATGGAGTGTTATTATTTTTGTGTGAAAACTGTAATGACTCAATAAAAAAAGTATTAGTCCTGTGACAGATAATTAATAAATAGCTGCTGGGAAAGAAATTTAAAACAATTAAAAAATTATATTTATTTACAGTTCATTTGACTTCCAGGATGAAATTAAAAAATATTGTCAAACATTTTTCCTAGATGCCATTATAGAATCTGTTAGAATACTTTCTCATAGCGATGCTCCTTATTAACAGTTTAATAGATACTTGAAATGTCAATTTGTTTCAGAGTGTTTCTGCGAGTTATCAGTATATGGGGTAGAGGACTCAAGAAAGACGTGGAGCGTCGCTCTGTGATAAATGTAGAAAATAAACATCTCAATTTCTGTAAATGTTTGCTTTCTTTTTAACAGACAAAATAGATTTAGGTTTAAGTTGCAGTTATTAGATGTGTAAGGTAAATACAATTAATTGATTTCATGTTTTTGGTATATCACAGTTTACTTTGTATCAGTTTTATGTCAAGCGATTTTTTAAATATAATTTTTAAGAGTTGTGTATAAATGGTTATTTAATATAGTAGTCCGTTAATTATAATGACTAGGGATATCTAGTTTCAAACTCACTTTCAATTTGTTCCATTTTTTATTATAAAAAAAACATGATAAATATATAATGTCTTACCTATATTATAATTAGCAGATGTCTTGCTTAATATGGATAATTTTGTTCATCTAACTAAATCATATATTAAGATAAATTTCTAAAAAAGTAGAAGTAAGTATACGTACAATAAGTATTTATTATTTTTTTAAATCATTTCTCAAAACTAAACTATTGTTACATTAGTAGTTTTGTTTTCAGAAAATTTTAAATCTGTCTAACCCTAGAACACTGACAAATGCAAGCTGCTGTTTACTAGCTATACGTCTCTTTAACTTATTATCGCATATTAAATCTTACTGGAGCTTCCTGTGTGTAATTATGTTTCCATGTGTGATATGCTCTATATTGAGTATTAGATTAAGGGTTTACTGAGTTTTTCTAACGCTGCATAAGAAGGTAACTTTATTGACCTTTTACAATTACATTGGCAGTTGCACTGTCTATCGTGTACCATAATTTTTTCAGATTTATAAACAAGGAAATATAAATGTCTCTTCTTGGCATCGAAATTACAGGAAAATGGTTTTAAAAAATAACAAAACATTACAAACAATCATTCTTCTGCTTCTTACCATATAAAAAATTTAAATTAAAAGTTGAAGATATGAAGTATACTAGAAAAGATTATGAAAAAAAAACATTCAAAATACACCATACTATTTATACATATATAAATTAGGTTAAAATTTAAAAAATCATTATAACACATCAAATGCTAATAAGTTCAGAACTAGAGAATAATATAAAAAAATTACTAGATAAAAAATACCATTTAATCTTTTAGGCAATCAACACACACTTCTTTGCTGTACTTCCCACTAATCGATTCCTTGCATTTGTGACAATTCATTTGAACATTCGCTTCTTGTAAAAGCAGAAACTACATAATCAAATCTTCATTACACCTTCTTCTGAATCTTTAATTAGAAGTCCAGCATCAGGAATATTCAATACTCTTCTGATACTGTTTCAGTCTGTTTGGCCGATGTGGGGGTTGCAGCCTTTCAAGCGTCCAAGGGACACGAGTTCTTCAGCAACTTTTGTCAGAAATTTAAATCTTGATAACTGTTTTCCCTCCTTCATCTTGAACAAATTGAAGAGATATATAACAAAAGATAATCTAAGATATATTGATCGTTTTGTAAAACAAGCACATAGACCCTTTTTTAGTTTTCTTCTTACAGTTCATATTGTAAAGGATCCATTAGTCTGGTTGTAACATAATTATTTCTAGTTTTTCATTATCATTCACTGCAACTTCATGCATAGTTGATATGAGGCTGACCAATTTGTTTCCTGTTTGAAATACCTGTATGGAAGAGAAAAAAGAAGCTCCAACAAAACGAGCTTGAAACTTAGGATTAACAAATTCAGTAGAGAATTCGAATTTGTAGCCATTCCAACCATGTTTAGCCCTTTATCGTTCCATATTTTTGCAGCTAGAGTACTAGTGATCAAGCAATTAACTATGGTAATGTTTCGATTGGTATTTGTATTGCTTTTGTATTTCGTCTATAATCTTAAAATTTGTTTCTTTTTGTTCGGAACAAGATCATTTTCAAATAGTATTACAAAAACAACCGTTCAAAAATATATCTGAAAGAGAGACCTCATGATATATGCTGTATATCCTTGTAATATGCCAAACTGTTGATTTACTATGAAGCACTGGATCTTCATTGCATTTGTGTGTTGGAAAGGTTTGTGGTTATAAATGACTATACATTATTGCAGAGATAATTGAATATAATGTATTTGACTTACATTTTGATGTAGTTTTGAACTACTCAAACAACACTTTCTAATAACATAAGTTAATGATACTAATTACATACAATAATCATGCAACTATAACTCTGACTATCTATCTATCTGGCTCCTAAAAGTTCAAACATGGTGTTTTATATGCCTTATCTCTCTTGTTCATGCCTATCCCCATGTGTGAGTTTTGACAGTCCATGTGGATTAAAACTCTAACATGTTAGTTGGAATTTATCTTACTACACATAATTGGGCAATCCTTCTCCAATCAAACATCATACATAGTTCCTGTGAAAAGTCGCCAAGTGATCCCATGAAGGATATTTTGGTTTGATAGATAATTTCATTTGTGGTTGAATGTAGTTACTAAATGACTATGTTTCAGGAAACTTAACAAATCACTAATCTAACTACCAAAGCAAATTACACGGCACCTCATCTTATTCATAGACCATTCATTGCTAATAGTTTCAGAGACTGATAAACGTGAACCTATTTTACTAATAACACGTCCACAAGATGTAAGTTAATATAAGTTAGATAGTAATTATACATCTCAAAGTTGCTCAGGATTCTAAACTGGTAGAGCCGTCATAGTGAATCAAATGGCTTAACGCTAGAGCTGAACTGATGACGAAGAAGAGGAGTTGAATAAGCATACTTGAAATAGGGAGACGTTAACTTCAAGGTCAAATGAGCTACTGTCCGTTTCTAATTCCTACTACGTTTCTGAGACGTATAGTTAGTAACTATAGGGCTAGTTACAAATTATTTTTTACTCTGTACAAATTTGACTAATTATAACTTGCAACTTTTTTTTATATGATTTTTTACTTGGATAAATATAAAAAACTATTTTAATGTTTTGATAAAATTGCCACAGAATTGAATTTTAGAACTTTTAATCAGTTCTCTCATCTAGATAGCTTTAGGTTAGGCTTTAGATTGTCCCATTCTTGGCTCTTTTGGGAATTGTAGTAAGAGATTTCTTTAACCATGACGCACATATAAACATAATATTACGCTATGTTTGGCTCAGATAATATTTGTGAACTCGCCATTGGACTTTTGATTTCAGATACTATGGAATTAAAATTAGTTGGCCAACACCTGTGAAAACAGAATAGATAGTAGTGCTAATTTACTAAAAAGCGAACAGGCTATTTATACTATTTGTTAACTATGAATTAAATCTCAATATTGTTATTGTATGTTATGTATATTTGCTATTAGTGGTCAACCAATAAAATAAATCTAAGAGAAACATAAAAACAGGGTCATTTGATAATTTTTGTTTGTTTTTCACAACAAAATAGCTTTGTTATTGTATTAGTATAGTAATTTTAATGAATTATAAAAGCTACTGCATTTATAATAAAACTACAAGTAATACTTGTATAGTTTAATGTTTGTTGTTATGTAAATACTTGCCTTTAGGAACACTTACTTTTTGTCTAAATGAGCACAGCTGTTTCAGAACATGTGACCCATTTCCTAAATTTTAGAGTAGAGTCTCCAAAACACACCCTCATTTTGTTTTGGGTTTTTAAAATTTAGTAAATATTAAAAATGTTTGTTTTCAAAGTATGCAATAATTTCTTTAAAATGTTATGTGGTTACATTTTATTTAAAAAAAAAAAGTGAAACCTGGTTTACAAAAATGTATTCAAAAAACCTTCCTTGCTGATTTTAAAAAGTTACCAAAACCCAACTCTGTTATGAAAATAATAAGAAGTAAAATTGAAAAATTGTATTAAATGAGAAAAAACAACATAGTTTTAAAGTACAATGTAACCTAAATTACATGTAATAGTTTTTGAAAAATTGTACACAATATTGTAAAATCTACAGGAAATATATAATATAGTTAAATCTTTTAGCAATAAAAATCTCAAATGTACATGCCTTTTCAGGCACTGCACAATCCCCATGGGCCCATATTGAGCACGTAGTAACTGCTACCCGAATTCTCCTTTAAAATCCTCAGAATATTTCCTGGCATAAAACATACACCAAGCACTATCATCTTTAGATGGAGATACTCCTTGTAGAAGATGTAATTCACATATTTTAGAGGGCAAGGCTTTTTCATCTTCAGAGCTTGATTCTGTTACATTTTCTGAAATTTTTAACACTTTTTCACAAATTTATCCCTTTTCTTGAAGGCCCTGTTGGTGAGAAACACCCCTGGCAGTTTTTGGTTTCAAATTTTGAGCACGATTCCATCCTTGCTGTCCAGCTTCCTTGGCTTCTTTACCTTCCTCCAATTTGCCCTTATAAGGTGAAAGTGGTATGACCATAGAACTGCAGGCCTTTTGTCCCCTATTTAAGGTCTCCTTTTTTTATTTTGGCAATGGGGGTGATTTCAGTTGGGGTTGCTGTAGAAGATCTTAGTTCCTGAAAATCCTCATGTGTTGATAATGACAGAGGAACACCTAGATCTACCGAAGATGTTGATGATTGAGTCCAACTCTGGAGCACCTTGTGGTTCATTTACATCACATACTTCTTTATTCTCTGGAAAGGTCTAATTTCCTGCTATTTGTTTCATTATTATAGATTTTTGAAGTCAAATTTTGTTTTCTGTTTGCTTCTTCAACATATTTAGCATTTGAGGCCAGATTCTTGTTCAAGGGGTTTATTCTAGTTACTTTAAGGTCATTTATTACTATTTGAGCTATTTGACATCTTATATAGGCTTATTGCATCAAAAGCCGTGCAAGTTATTCTGAGTCAAACACTGCCTGATTTCCTCGCTGTAGTCAACTTTTGAGACACCACTTGAAGGTTTTATCCATATATTGTAGTTTGTGTGAGGAGTGAGGTGGAAGTGACACAATTGTTAAACACTATTTGTATTTGATAAATCTGTAAGATTAATATTCCGTATGTGGCTAAAGTAGCCATCCAAGAGCACCGACAGGTCTTGCTTTGTAAGATTGATAAACTCTTTGAAATGTGGGAACCACTGAATGAAAGAGTTGGTTTGGGTCCACTACGATGAGTCCACTGCTAATATTGCTTCTGATGGAGCTACTTTCTACAACTGTCCACCCATATTTCTCCTGGGAGGAATTACACCCAGCAATGTGGCACAAGAATCAACCACTAGCATACAAGCAATAATGCTGTAAGGGATCTACATTCTTCTCATGTCGACAGTTTTCTGTTTTTTAACTTCAAGGCTAATTACTTTTGCTACTTTATATTACACCACAGTAATGTATAAATTTCCTAAATTATCCATAGAAATAATATTAGTAGTGTTATTTGTATTGGCAACAAAAAATAAATAAAATATAAATTTTATATTATAAATTTATAAATATAAATTTTTAGATTTTAATATTAAAAGCACTATTAAGCTTGATTTCTCTCAGTGTAGGGATTTGGGAGGAACGAATTTAGAATTTCAAGATAGAATTTTCGTGGTAGATACCACACCAGTTGTAGTATATGTAGACAGGATTGCTCTTTTAAAATGACCTGCTCTCTATTTTTAGTATAAATTGTATAGTATGTATTTTTGAGGAATTTAAACATAAAAGTTTCTAAATAATTGATAAATCCTATAGCTTGTTAAATTTTTAGATGAATAATCCATATGGTTTATTTTATAAACAATACATGAATCGGTTGACAATTTGCTTTGTATTTAATGTGGTCACAATGCTCATTATTGGAATGCAAATTTATTTGAATAAGAATCTATTTTCCAAAATGTCTAGAAAATACAGTTTTTTATTTTTTGTAATCTAATCAAAACATTGTTTTGGTTTTTAATGTAATTCGCTTTTATAAAGAATTTGTTATTGTTAATTTTTCTTTGCTTACGAATTTAAAACTTTTTGTGTAAAATTGTATACAGTTTACGTTCCTAATATAATGTATATAATTACATCTGTAAAAACTGTAATTTTTTCATAGTAATTTAACTTATTTGACTGTTATTTTGTTCTTTGATTTGATCAAAATAATTGTAGTTTGTATAATAGTATGGCTAAAATTAAGAAGGTGTCCGCACTGGTTGTGTATAGTTGTAAGACATAATTATTCTAATATAAGTATGCTATATTTGGCAAAACAATTTTAATTTTGTCTTGAAAATAAGCATACAAAATAACTTTTGAAACATTATATTGTTGACTAGCTTTTAATGATTTAATTTAACAATTATATAGAAAAACCTTACTCGTATGTGAGGATAGAAATGAGTATATAATGTAATAACAATACATAATCAAATTTGAATGATGTTTCTGTAGATCATAGTTTAAGTAATTGTGCTTTTATTAAATTAGAAGACACTATTTACACCAGGAGTTGCTGTATGACAAGCAAATAATGTTCCTTAAATACTGTCTTTGATCCTGGATAATTTCTATTTTGCTGCAAGTTAAATGCAATTACATTCAAAAAATTATTTTCTAAAAACTGAATCAGTTAGCCGACCAATAAATTTTTGTTAAGCAGTTTTTCATTTTTGTTATTTCCTTGACTTCAGAAGTGTAATTTATCCTACTTTAATTATTTAATTTATCTATAATGTACTATATATATATATCTTGATATTATACGTTGTCCATTATTTTTCTGTTGCACTGACTTTATGAAGTTGATTATTACTATTGTAAATACTTTTATCCACCAACTTCATATATACATATATATATATATATATATATATATATATATATATATATATAAAGTTAATATATTACTATTGTAAATAATTTTATCCACCATTAAGTGCAATAATTTTACCTTGAGTGATTCGACAATGGTCAATTGACCAAAAGGTGCCTCATCACTCAAGGTAAAATTATTGCACTTAATGGTGGATAAAATTACTTACATAGTAATATATTAACTTCATAAAGTCAGTGCAACGGAAAAACAATGGATAACGTTAAATATCAAGAATTTAATACCTATCAAGAATATATATATATATTAAGGTTAGTTCTAGTAGAGCTTAAAGCTTATTTTGGATTTTTTGGACTGGATAGGAGACTGACAGACTTACCTAATGGCAGTAGTCCAAAACTACAATCTCTTGGAAGTAAATAAATAGACACATATAAAAAACTGTGAACCACAGATGTGTATTCACTTCAGTCTTTTCTTTTTTGATTGACAAAGATCATTTTGATCGAAATATTTCAATAGTGTGATAAGTTTTTTATATGTGTATATTTACTTCCAAGAGATTGCAGTTTTGGACTATTGCCATTAGGTAAGTCTGTCATTCTCCTATCCAGTTAAAAAATTCCTATATATATAAAGATGGTAGATTAGTGGATGGGAAGGTGGAAGCTATTGGCAAATGGGCAGAGTACTTTGGTGATCTGTATAATGCGGGAACTCAGACGATTGACACAGACTGCAATACCTTGAGCCGAATAGAATTGACAAATGAGGATGACATTGAGCCACCTCACATGGATGACTTCATGGAGTCGATTGAAAAGCAATAGAGCACCTGGTGAAGACTCACTTGTAGCCGAATTGTATAAAAATTGTGGAGAAGTTATTATAACAGATTATTAGTGCGTATTCCGACCGGGAAAGGGAACTACCGATCAAATATTTATTTTAAGACAGTTACTCGAGAGGTGTTGGGAATATATAATTGACCTTCAACTTCTTTTTGTTGACTATCGGCAGGCTTTTGACAGTGTCAACAGAGCAAAATTGCTCGAAATTCTAAGCTTGAGGCTGAAGAAGTCATAAGACAAAAACGTTTCCTCCAAGTGTAAGTTAACCACTTATAGTTAACAAAAAGTCTGGACGCAAGTAACATCAAAGTGTAATAAGTAATTAACAACCAGCTCGTCATTAACAGCAACAAGATTTCAATATTAAAAATGTAATAAATATTCTGTTTCAGGAAGATTGGAAAGAAATTGCAAGATCACTTTATTTCAACTATAAAAAGAGCTTCAGTGTTGTGATTATGGCAGTAGTGAATGCAAATTATGAGTTCATCATAATCATGGTTGATGTGGGATTCAATGGGCGAATATCAGATGCACACAAAGCTCAGGAGAAAACTTTCACATTATGCACTTTAAATTCCGAAACCTGCACAACTGCCAAATGGACAGAAAATATATTGAAATCTTATCCCCCAAACAGGATTAAATAGAAAGAGAAGAATTTTCAACTTTATTTGAGTTGTGCACATTGTCTGGTTGAAAATACCTTTGGAATTTTAATTAGTATATTTCGTGAACTACAAAAACCTATAGCATTGTCTCCAGGAAAGGCTCAGTTGTACTGGGATGTTGTTATTAACACCACTTTCTATAAAAATGCCTGTCACAAGCTTATATAAATAACAATGATGTTTACAGTGAGAATTTTCAGGCCAGCTTTATCACGAGCGGGGAACATAAAGGGATGATGTCATTCAGACAACTCTTGCTTCAGCCAAGTACCTTTAGAAATGCATCGGCAAGTTCCAAGGGGGTTAGAGTTATCTATTGTAATTTCTTTAACAATGATGAAGGTTTCATGGCAGTGTAGGCTCAAATACCCAACCTCACTTGAGATACATTATTAACGAATGTTCCGATACTTGCAATTAGCTAGTATTTAATCAGAATTTATTTATTAGACTAACAAATTTTGCAACCAGTTTGTTATTATTTACAGTTTGTAAAATAATGTTTCTGGTAAAATTCATCAGATTCAGAAATGAATTCAATTGAATTAAAGTTCAATTACTGTATTATACTATTCAATAAAAGTGATACCTCTAATTAAAAAATTATTGGGTTATGAATTTTTGAAAATTTTAACCCTTTATTTTTATATCTTGATTTTGGATATGTGTTTGCCTTGCCATCCCAAGAGGACTTTTTATATCATGAAAAAATAATAAATACAGATTTGCAGTTTTGTGTTTTACACATTGAGGATTTTTTTATAAATTACACTTTTGGTATCCCTTGGCAAAACAACCAATACATTCTGATATTTTTCTACAGACATGTTTGTAGCTCTTGTTCGTGACTTACAGCATTGAACAATTCACTGGCCTAGCGCAAAATGAGTGCTGAAAAGTATCAGTAAGTAGGGGTGTTTTGCCAAGTGATACTAAAAGTGTAATTAATAAATACAGGTTTAATAAGGAAATAGATATTATATAATTAAAAGATAGCAGGTAATAGTTAATAACAAAAAGCCTACTCACTGCGTCTCCGCCAGTTTCAATAGGATTTCCACAATCCTCATTTTCCTTTGTTGATGCAATGTTTTAAAATATATCCACTGTACTGACAGGATCAGTTAGGATTGAAGAAACTTCATTTCTGTAAAATACCATAGTGAGACTTCGACGTCCTTTGCATCTGCATCACTCTTTTTTGCATCGCGAAGGATCTTCAGTTTTTTTTGAAAGTTTGTAAAGAATTTATTTTCTTAATAACGTCTGCCTTGCCGCCTTTTGGGTATTTTTCGTGTTACTTTTTGATGAGCACGTCATACTGCTATTACTTGTTGAGATCTATTGACAAGATATTGCACAATATTACCAACTGATGGCACAGTATTTTCCAGATTGTGCAATATTTCAAAGAGCTTTGATTTTTTATAGTACATTGCACAACCTTTCTATATGGTCTATACCAGGATCGGTACTACTAGAGTGGGTCCTGCCTACACACGGTCAATTATATTGCACAAACCAGCTACCACAGAAAAAACTAGAGAGGACATCGTAGCTAGGGTGAAGCTAGCTTTTGTGGCTACCCCCACCAAGCTGGCGGCCTCAAATGATGAGTCACCCTAGTGGAGAGCGCCAAATCGCTTTTAGACAAGGCTCACTGGCCAACTAAACCCAGTAGTATCGGTGTTGTTACGTAGTCTCTAATACATATAACTTTTCTATAACACTAATTAATGTTTCCAGTGTCAGCTGCGTCTATAAACTATTTACAAAGTTTCCAGAAGTTTTCCCCATTCTACGACGTGGCTTCCACATCAAATATACATTAAATAATAAGCCTAATATAATAACCATATATAATAATTGTAACTGTCAATAAATTCTGATTACTAATAAGTTTTATACAGTACATCAATAAAAATATAATATTACTGACTAAGTTACTAGACTGTTGGCCTAAATAACAGACCTAATACAAACAACATATAAAATAATTGTAATTGTCAATTAATTAAAAAACTCGATACAGATTCAATAGATTAGACCAATAATTTTAAATGATTAACCCCCCAGCACCCAGTAAGATTAAACCTACTCCTTTGTGTTAGCAAGTCACACTTTCTGACAATAACAACCAATGTTTGTGCTCAAATACACTCCACCACAACCAAAGCAGTGGTTGTAGCGAAACATTTTTTCTAAACACTTGTAAATATTTATGAAATGAGTTTTGTAATCATACATCCAACTTTCCCATGGACATCATTCACCTGACCAAAAATTTTTAAAAAAATTCACAGACTAACTTTTTTTGTCTCAAACTGTAATTCTATTTAGAGACGTTTTAAGATTAGAGAACTATTTTATATTTGTTGATTCCATCTTCACATGAGCTACTACTTTATAAAATTAAAATTTTTTCATCTTCGCAATCCCTGTATTATATACTACTATGAATCCAAATTTTATTATTTTTATTTAACAGGTTTAAAAAGATTGGTGTGAAGCGCTAATGATTAAAATTAGTCGCTAACCAAGTCTTGTTTTCCTTGCCAGATCTCTCACCAAGATGGCGGATACGATGACAAAGATGATATGAGATTCTCATAATGAGAATACCCATGACCCATGTACTGTGCTAGTTGACACAAACCCACATATTGCGCAATATTATTGAACGTCAATGGACCGCATTAAATGCTTAAAACTTATTATTTAGTTCAGCGTAATATTTAATTTCTGACTTGAAAATTAATTAAATAAAACGATAATATGGTTGCAGAAACAATTATATTTTAATTGAAATCAATATATTAGTTAATACCTTTAATACAATTTTCGAATAATGTGAATACGCTAGGATTAAAACAAATATTAAATCAACTATGTTGGCAACAAGTACACCTGATTTATATAAGGTAACTGCAGAAAAACATCGATGTACAAATACATCGATTATTCACCATCGATGGCAAAAACATTGATATTGAAATGAAAACATAGATTGTCGATGAAAATCATCCGTACAAACAGGGAAACGATATCGACTTTATCGACAATTATTTGTTGTGAATGTGAATTTAGCTTTATAATTAGGAGTGGTTAATATATTTTTTTCTTTATATTGTTGTTGTTGATATATTTATTATAATTTTCTATAATGCAGTTACAGTGGAAGTTAATAGATGTGTTCAAAGATGTAAGTTTAATTGTAGTTTATAGATATGGTAAAATTAATTAGCGGGTTGATTATTCCAGTGATAACAATTCCTAACCTAGTTTTTTTCTAACATTACACTAAACCTCATACAAACACATTTGTTATTCAAAATGACGTACGTAATAGAGCTGGCAATTTTATATAATGTTTTAAATTTTAATCTCAAGTGGTGCCCAATGTGGAAATTAACCGGTTTTTATTTTACTCAGTTCAAAAGTAATTTCAGTAAATATTGAGTCTTATTGGCGTTGTTTTTTAAAAAAAATTTGTTGTGTTTTCTAATAACTTGTTTTAATGTGTAGAACACTAATATAAACTTTTTTTTCACGCAGAAAGTAAATTTTTACTAACATTTTAAATGTTAGTCTGTAATAGTAAGTATAGTGTGAACGAGTCATTGACGTTAAAAATTTTTTTTTTACTTTTAATTACTCGTTTTAATGTGTAGAACATTAGTATAAACTTTTTTCGCGGAAAATACCGAAAGTTAATTTTTTTAAACATTTTAATGTAGTCTAATGGCAAGTAAAGCTGAACCAGGCTCACAGTAGCTATAGTGCACTTCGGTACATCAAAGGTAATTTATTTTAATACTAAACTTAAAATGTTTATATTTAACTTTTGGTTATAGTTTTATACATTACTATATACCTATGAAGTATCCAGTCAAGGTAGATTTGGTTGTAATTTTCTGCATCAGCAATAAGTTTTAGTATTTACCAAAAAGTGTGTAAGTAACTTGAGTTGAAGATGGAAACAAATAATATGTTGTTTATATATATTGTTTTTATTTTACAAGTTTTAATTTGTGTATAATTTTACCCTAATTATTCCTTAGTGTTATGTTATTTTGATATAATAATTAATGTTTTTAGGTGCAGATGTATCATTTCTTTTTTGAAATTTTACTTGTAATTTGGGTTCTTTGGTTAATCTTCAGAAAAAGTAATCAAACAGATGAACTGAAATTGACAGAAGCTGTAAGTAAACATCAATAATTATTAAATATATTTTTAGCCTCTAAATACAGCAAAGCTTCAATAATTTAGACTATAATTAAAAATTACTTAACTAAGTGAATACATAGGGCTTACTTGCTGATACCTTTCAAAACAATCGTTCCTTTTACGAAGCAAAGCCTTTACTGACGGCATAACGCGTTAGGTACAAAGATGTCGGAATAGATTTATGACTATGGAAGGGGTGGGTTATTTCGGTTGTGCGCTATGTAATGGAAAAGGGAATTGGCCTCAAAGTGTATGTGCTCATTTAATATGTTTTCTTTATTTGTTGTGTAATGCTCTCTAACATAAAAACTGTATATGTTTTTTTAAACATACAGTATAGCCAAAATAAGTTTTTAATAAAAGGTTTTGAAGGATACATTAAAAAAACCTTGTTTTATTATATATCATAATTTGATTTAAACAGTTGTTTCCTTACAAAAATTTTAACCTTATTTGAATAGTAAAATTAGGTACTGTAGAAAAAAAATATTGCAATATCCTCACTAAAGAGTTTCATTAAATCTCATAGTAGATTCACTATGTGAAATTGTATTTTTCAGAGTCAAATCTGACATAGTAATAGGCGGTTGAAAAATAGGCTGCTGGGTACATTATCAATCTAAACTGCCCGTTACCTTCTTTGTATTTCTCTTAAAATATGGCATGGTAAAAAAAAACTATTATTTTACTTATTGTTAATACTTCTTCTTACTTCTTCGTGCAGGCTTCCAGCTTAACTATAGCCGATGGCCCGATGTCCACGATATATATATGATGCTATGACCCACAGGTTCTTCTTAACTAGAATATCTTGCCACTTTGTCACAATTAGTCTGAGGATGTGTCTTGTAGGTAATGGGTAAGGGCAGTTCAGCAGATGTGTTCAATTGTTTCGCACTCCACACCATAGAGTGCACACAACGGAGACTCTGTGAGATTAAAACGAAATAGGTACTCCTGTGTCACCAGATGGCCGGTTCTTGCTCTGGCAGCAAAAGATGCTGTTGTTCGTGCTACTTCCCTATATTTGTCCTCGACTGGTGGTTCTGGTTGGAGCTGGTAAAGGTGTCGACCGGTAGACTCTTTTTCCCAATTTTCACACCAAAGTTTTCGGAAAACTTCCCTGCTTACACTTTTGCAATGTAGCAGGTAGTGTTTGCCTTCATCTATAGGTCCCATGGTTGAGGCTATTTTCGCAATTTTGTCAGCCTTTTTGTTTCCAGGTACTCCGCAATGGGCAGGTACCCATTGAAGAGTTAATTTCTTCCCGCAGTCCACTAGTTCTAGGATGGTTTTTCTTATTTCTGATATTCGAAACGAGTATGAACTTGTAGAATTACTTAACAATGACTGAAGGGCGGCTTTCGAATCCGATAGGATGCATATTTTTTAATTGCTCTTTAAATGCACACAGCTAGTCAGGGCTGCACTTATAGCCAAAAGCTCAGTATCCATGCTGGAATTGGAATTGGCTGGAATGTAAAAACTTATTGTTAGTAAAAAATGTATTTATTAGAGGAACTTTATGAATTAGAATTTATTAGTCAGTGTCTAATACAAAGTTGTCATTGTACTGAAATATTCAGTAACCTTTTTCCAACAGGTCTTTAGATTTTTTCATTTTTGAAGGGAAGTGATGTCAACATTTTTTATATGCAATTAACAGTTTAGAAAATTATTTGTGTATGTCAGTATTATCACTATGTATTACCTGAGTATTAATTGTTACATTATCAGGGAGGCTGTTGATCATACCAAGGCCAGGAATGGGGAACAAATAAATAGCGTCCAATATGCAGAAGATTTGGTAATATTTATTGACAATGTAGAAAACCTACGGTTTATTAAATAGAATAGTTGAAATAATACGATATATGAATATTAAAAAGGCTAATTTATGATTATTAGTAAACATTGTGTATTATAGTTTGATTTAAAACAGAATAGGATTCTACATAGGTAAAATTGGCCAGAGGGAGTGGGGGATTCTGCCATCTGAGCGAATAGGAAGTTCACATCTTGCTGCGGGTGAGCCTTGTTGGCAATTCGACGTTAAACTTCCGTATGTCGCTCAGTTTCATCGTAGCTGTGGTGGAGTAATTTACTAGTGCTGTAGTTTGTTTCGTTCTGCCGCTGGCGATGGCGCAGTTTGAGAGTTACTGCGTTCGAACAGACAACACCGCATCCCTACCCTGTCACAGACCCATTCCAATTCTACTTTAAATCAAAGTATAATTGTCATCTTAAAGCAAGGTACCAAATCATTGAAAGAATACATATTTATTTCTGGATACCACAAAAATATCAGGGGAATCATTAGAAAAAAAAAATGAAAACTAAGGTTCAGAAAACCAAAGCTTTTCAGTTAAATGAGTGTACTTACCAAGTCATTTTGGCCACTTAAGATAAGCTTTCTATTTGTTCTCTGTCTTGTTTTATGGAGTGACATTCTGATAGGAGCTATAAGCAGAAAGTTAGAGGCCTTTGAGATGGTGCTCTGCTGCAGAATGGTGAAGGGTTGTGGCCAGATTGTTCCACAGATGAAGAAGTTCTCTTGAATTTTGTAGTCCATTACGTTTGGTGAAACTTAATTATTAACCACTTTTTCACTAGTTTATGACTATCCAAATTTTAAATTTTGTAAATTTTGTAAAAACTTACAAATTTACAAAATTTAATGTTTGGATAGTCATAAACTAATGTATAAGCAGTTCTACTATGCATGGGGAAAACTGAGAAATAATAGCATAATTGTGAAAAATCTAGCATTATGGAGATATGACAGACATAAGAGACATAAACTACTAGTCCAGACAATATAACAAGGAAAAGTATTTAACAGAAGGAGTGTAGGGAGTGAAAAATCTAATCACAGAAGAGTCTTAGAAACTAGTTATCCATGATACCTCCTTGCTCTTTAGGACTGTAGTGAGTAAGGTTAAAGTACAAAATTTGGATTTATCAAAAACAAGGTAGATGAATATGTCTTACCTATTAATTCATAAAATTCACAGTTAAAGTTGAAAAAGAGTGATTACAGTTTTTAGATTTAGTAGTACAGTAGAACTTTGATAATTCGAACTGTTACCATGGCCTACCTGGGTTAACGAAAATCCAGGTTATCCGGAGACTAAGGAAAAATTAAAAGAAGACAATGTACTTGCAGAAAAACTCCTTTATGTTAATCAGAAAAAGAGTATTATGAACGTACATATTGTATATACAGCTAAACCAAATGGAATTCATTTCTTTTCGCAAACAAGTCTGTCAATTTTCGGTGTTTCAATTTTGTGAGCTGCTTTTGTGCTGTGCGATTTCATAGTCTTTTCAGCATAAGAAGCACAAAACATTATTTTGTTTAGCTATAGGTCTTAAACATTTTTATTGTTTTGTTAGATTTTTTTATATGTATTGTACTTCTTTGATTTTTATTTTTTATTATACTCAAATCATTCCGTATTATCTTAGTGATTAACCTTAGCGAGGTTCTACTGTATGTAGAAGAAATAACACTTAGAGTTTCAACATATATAGAAAACCAACTCATGTGGACAGATATGCCTATATTGCCAACCATTCATTTCATACAGTTTCACATGAAAAAGTGGCTTTAATTATATGATTTACCATTTATTTTAAATTATGTACCTTTATTAGAATAAGAATATAGGAAAGAGCTTTATTACATTTATAATGTAGCAAAATTGAAGAGATACAGTGAAACAGTTAATGAAATTCACAAGAAAATGAAACAAAAACAATAAGTTCTAGAAGTACCTTAATAGATGATAAACATATGAAGAAATGGATAAGAATAGCACATCTACTGCTGTCACATAAGGTGAAAGAAACACTGGAGAAAAATAGTAATATGAACATAGCCATTGTTTCTGGAAATGCCTAAGAAGGTATTATGAAACCAGAAAGATGTACCAAATAAAGAGAATTGGAAACATATTGTTTGAAATGAAACGTATGCCCATTTAAATATGTAGGCCAACCAACAGGAGTATTAAAATTAGCTGTAAAGAATATTATCCCCTCATGAAATATATAACAGGTTAGAGAAATTTGCAATATTATTTGCTATTCTAATAATTTAGAAGAAAATTATGTACTTAAAGTACATGATGTAATTCTTTTGAAGAATGTTATTAATGATCTAAATGCATGAGATACATTAACATAATAAATATAAGAATAATATTGTAAATTATGAATTTAGGCCCAATCCAAAATTCTGTTTTAATGTAAATGTATTGTCCATTAAAATAAGTAATAACAGTTGTTTAACCAGTAGACATGGCACATCCACTGTATAAATGTGGGATATTCTTTCACTTTAGCTGTAATTGTGTTTTTGTAGTATAACTGAAGATGATAACTTTGTTATTGAAAAACAATTAAGTTAAGAAACTAACAATTTGTGAGCTGTGTACTTTTTTTTAATATTTCTTAGCTTTAGAGTTTTGCTTATTGTTAGTGTCAATTGATGGATTAAAATAATATAATAAATAAAATAATTGATGGATTAAAAAACATATGTTTTCTGTAACCAGGAGAAGCAGCAACTCATTGCAGACTGGGAACCAGAACCTCTTGTAGAACCAGTTTCACCACATCATCCTGCCTTAAAGACTAAAGTTGTTAATGGAAAAGTAAGTTCACATTTAGGTTTTTATAGTTTTTAGGTTATCTGCCAGTATGACTACAATCACCTATGAAAATTAGGTAAATATGAATCTAGATGAGATTCAGTTAGACACATGAAACTCCCATGGTTGTAAGGGAGGTTCATGTAATGGTGTAACCTATCTGTATTGAAATCTTAAATTTAATATCGATTCAAATCACTTCCTTCGGAAATGAGAGTATAGAAAAGTATGTATTGGAATAGATACAACTAAGTAAAAGACATAATGATCCCTTTGATTAAGGACAAATTCCACCAATCAAAAACATCTCCATAGAGAACTCTCTCACCGAGGTGAAGCTGATGTCTACCTGCTATCCAGGAACTTGGGTAGAATAGTTATTTATTTTAATTAAGATTTAGAATTTTTGTTAAAGTAAAAGTTGCTGAAGGAGTTGGACTTTCTGAAACACTTATCATCTGAAATATGGCTTCATTCTTTATTTTAATTAAGATTTAGAATTTTCTTTAAGTAAAAGTTGCTGAAGGAGTTGGATTTGCTGAAACACTTATCATCTGAAATATGGCCTCATTCATACAAAATTTGTTTAGTTTAAACAAGATTTGTCTCTTTGATAGATAGATTTAAAAAAATATTTTAACACGTTCACTGTGGGCAATGTTCCCTTCTGATGAGTATGACGAGTGGCGATTAGTTTTTCTGTCATTGTTCCTAAATGTCAACCTCCCTTCTAAGTCTAAAATGAAGTAATAGTGATTGCATTTTCATTTTTTATATTTTAATTTTGTTTTTATTTTTGTTATGCTAATTATTATTCTTGGTTAGTGACAATTTGATATTAAATCTTAAAATTAAATTTTTAGTTGTGTTGTGTGTGTATGTGTAACTATTGTTTAGATATATTACAACTGATATGGAATAGAAGGTATGTTAAGTGTAACCAAATGTATTGAATTTTAAAGTAAGTTATTTGAATTCTTGAATTTTGTAGTCCATTACGTTCGGTTGAATCTTATTAATCACTTAAACAATAGTTTATGACTATCCGAACTTTGAATTTAGTAAATTTGTTAAAACTTACTGAGACAGAACGTTTTCGATCGCTATGTGCCGATCTTCATCAGTCAGCGATCGAAAACGTTCTGTCTCAGTAAGTTTTAACAAATTTACTAAATTCAAAGTTCGGATAGTCATAAACTATTGTTTAAGTGATTAATAAGTTATTTGCTTTATTAGACATTAATAAACGATATTGATACAACAATAAATCAGTGTGTCAATATTATTTTGTAGCTGTCTTGACAGCTACCTGACCCAGATAGTTGGTGGTTGCCCAACAGTTTAATCAAAACTCAACAGATTGAGTTTCTACTCAAAACCCATTTCTTGGTTTTATCACTAATGCTGTTGTAGAAATTTCCATTTGGGCTAATTTTGTTTAACTTAAGCTCTCACGCTGTAAAACCTATTTCTGTTTCTGTGTAAGAGGCTTTTATTGTGAACTCACCATAAAATGACATTTTTCTGTAGTAACGTTCAAATTACTTACATATATATTTAGTTTTATAAATTAAAGGAATTTTAATTATTATTACTAAGATAATTAATTATTATTTTCATTTCATTCACTTTTACATTAGTTTATGACTATCTGAAATTTAATTTTGTAAATTTATAAAAACTTATTGAGATAGAACATTTTTGATCGCTCCGTGGTGATTTTCATCAGTGTCTAAATTGTCTGCTTTGAGTTGATGTTAGGTTAAGTGGTGACGGTTTTAAAGGCATTTTTTCGATAGTATCAAAGAGTATGTGTGATTTGTACTCTTTGATACTATCGAAAACCTGCCTTTAAAACCGTCACCGCTTAACCTAACAACAAATCCAAGCGGAAAATTTAGACACTGATGAAGATCGCCACGGAGTGATCAAAAACGTTCTGTCTCAGTAAGTTTTTACAAAATTAAAGTTCTGATAGCCATAAACTAATGTAAAAGTGACCGATTAAGTTTCATCAAATGTAATGGACTACAAAATTCAAGAGCTATTTTTAATGGTTTAAATTCTTTTAAAAGTTTACTTTTATTATAGTCATATTTTTTGCAAAACGCTAACAAGCATTAAAGACTGTAATTATTTTAAACATGATCTGGGGGGTATAATGATCAGTTTTGATTGTTTAGAAAAATTATATGTTAATTATTTGAAAATCATTTGCATAACCTTCAGTAGTATATATTTTTGAGTTTGTATATTTATAGTTAGTAATTAATTTATTTATAATTTTTTCAGGTAGGGAAGTATGTTAGTATTGATGGAATAACTTGTCTTAATTTTGCTTCACACAATTACCTTAGTTTTGTGGAGAATCAGACTATTGAAGAAAGTGCCATTAATAGTTTGCAGAAGTATGGTGTAGGCTCTTGTGGGCCCAGAGGATTTTATGGAACTGTAGGTGAGACATGATACATATTGTTTTTTTAGAATGTAGCTGGTAAAGATGTAACCTACCTTATAATTTGTAAAATATTCCAAAACGTAATTCAAAGAACTTTGATACTAATTAAAAAACTAGGTTAGAAAATTGAATTTTGTTTGTTGAATATTTAGGTTGTTGATTATAATTTATTTATGTTATCAAGGAAATGCTATTTAAATTGTGTTGAACATTTTAAACTGATATTTTTACTATATTAGCCGTTATTGTTGTTTATTTTCACTATAATAGGCCATCAGAATTTCCTGAGTATATCATTTTGTTATTTTTGAATCTATTTTTACATTATATGTTGAATTTCTAACAATTGAGATGATTCAAGTTGATAACACAGTGACAATAGATACAAGGATTTTTAGTGAGAGTTAAGTTTTTACTCTATCTATTGATGGCATTGACCTACTTAATTTTTACATTGTACGCAATTCTTTTGTCATTTTTAAAAATATGTGAAATGATAGATTCAGATTACGAATTTACCCTTTTTCAAAATAAATAGTACTTATTGAATCTGTCCCAACTTACCTTGGATGTTTATTTTTATTAACCCATTGGCATGCCAGTTTTTCAGACTCTGGTATAGCCTAAGATTCCTTTGGCACTTCTAAAGAAGACAATATAAGAACGTCTATAACTGTTTTTTTATCATTATATTTTCTCAAAACTTTCACGACGTATTACTTGAAATGTATACTTTATAAAACTACTATTATAATTTTATTATTTACTTAAATGTGTGCTAACAATGACTAAAATTGTTTTCAGGCTTGATAAAGGCAAAAAATTAGTTGCCGAAACTTATTGTACTAAATAAATAAACTTTTGACGATATTCAACCTTATTATTATTTTTTCAATAGTTATCTCAAGTGCTCAAATAAAGTTGAAGATAAATAAATCTGTCTGTTTCACTTTAGTGTAAATCCCGGCACAACATTGCTTATACCAAACACAACCTAAAAACTTCATGCTATGTTGAGTTATTATATTCGTATTTCCAGAAAGGTTACCCCTTCTGAAAAACAAAATATTTATAGAACAAATATTTCTGATTCACTTAGTAATAATAATCGCTCAGGTAAATGCTGCAATACAGCAGAAAAATGTGATCTTGAAACTGTCATAATTGATTGATAATTTGTTGTAACACCAACAGTTACAACAGTTTATAAATGCTTTAAGGTTTAGGGAACCCTGTATTGCAGGGAAATATATCTACCCTAACATGCCACTTTCTGACCACATGTTTCAGCTCTGTTTATTCATTTTGCTGATTAAAACTAACATTGTGTTCAGAATGTATTATGAGTAAGACTTGGAAACAACAAAAATTGAAGTTATCTGGCATTTAGTAAAGTAATTTTTAAAACTTCATTTAATAGGACCAGCCATTTAGTCGGGTGAAATCATACTAGACTCATAGTGGTTAGATTATTCGAAATCTACTGTATAAAAAAAACTTTAGGCTGTATTTTTTAAATCTTATTTAAAACCCATATTAAAGCCTAAATCTATTTGTTGATAGATGTACATTTAGTACTTGAAGAACGTTTGGCCAAGTTTATGGGGATGGAAGAAGCTGTTTTATACTCTTATGGCTTTCCTACAATAGCGAGTGCAATACCATCTTATTCAAAGAAAGGAGATATTATTTTTACGTCAGTAATTTATAAAATTCCTTATATTTATGTAATTATGGTATATTAATTGAATTGTTCAATTTTTCTAAAATTAGGTAATTTTAATGTAATTACAATTAGTCAAACATAATTAATTATAACAAGTTAATTATATGTAAAATTTAGTATTGATTTTTTATGTGTACTTATAAATTTTTTAATGTAATTTCTAAACATGTATAAAAGAGCAATATGATAAATGGAATCAACCGAAATTAGAACTGAAGCACTTTGGTAAACAAAAATTAAACATATCTGAGCTCTACATTTGTAGGTAGTAGGAGAAGTGTAGAATATAGAAGGACTTCGTTTAATGGACTTTATTAAACTGGATGTCCTTTATAAGAGACTGTGTTTTAAACATAGACCATATCCATTCGCTAGTCACAAAACACAAGCATTGCACAACTCTAGCTCAATGCCCAAACGGCTGCTGATAGAATCTCTTATACCTTCACTTACAAGCCACATTCTCTAAAAATGATGCAATAGAAATGTAAATGATATACTTATAGTTTATTAACGAAACCTTAAAATTATTGCTAACTAAAAGTAAACAACATTGTTTTTACTATGTTGTTGAATTTTATGTTACAGTAGCTGCGCAAATCAGTTTGTCTTTTTTAAGCTTTTATAGTTTTTTCCTCCATTTTTTTGCATTAAATCACTTTAAAAGAACTTCTAGCTTTGTAACATACTTTTGCATTAAAATGTAGAACCTTCAGCCCCAATTAGTCTGTTATGACTCTGTTATACTGTAATATAACAATTACAATTTGTATTGTTTTTAAAATAGCTTTTTTAACGCCTATTTATTAATTTGACTTGAGAAAAATCACTACTTACTGTTTTTTCTCAGCAGACATGTTTCACATAGGTGACTCCCGCAGCATTGAAAAATGCACTAACCCAGTGTGAATCATATCAGCTAAGAAAATCTGGAGGTTTTTTGAGAAGGTAAATTAATAAATAAGTGATTATTAAACAAAATCTCAAGATGTACATCCCAACAATTGCAATTTTAGCAAAGTCACTGGAATAGTTTTTTTTAAGGTTATTTGTTTGATAATAAAATTGATTCAAATTATTGAAATGTTAATAACCAGTAATATGACATTCATAACTTTTAAATAAATAATCTATATATTACAATTATTCTCTTATAAGAATAACCAAATATTTTAATTTTATTCTTCTATAGTCATAGGTTTAAACAATAATACAAATGACATTGTTGGACATAGTGAAAAAAGAATAGTATTTACTTTATTTATATTCTGTACTTTAGACAAAGAAACATTTTAATTCTTATTAGTGGTTAATAATGTTAAAGTGTTTGCCAAAGTTCTAGATTATCCAAAAACAAATTGATTACCTTTAATATAATTAAATACCTACTTCTTTCTTCAGATTATATTAATGTTAAATAAATTATAAATTTGGATCTTTCCTTATTCATTAAGAACAAAATACAGTTTAGTTTTTTCTGTGAAACATAATATCCAAAATGGATAATAGTTTTTAAAATTTTTCCAACTGCCATTTTCATTTTACTGAGTACTAAGATGAAGTTGCAAAATATTATATGCATATAAACAGATATAATTTTTTAGTTAAATGTTTGTTTTTCTAAATAATTTATATATATATATATATATATAAGGTTAGTTCTAGTAGATCGTAAAGCTTATTTAGGAATTTTTGGACTAGATAGGAGACTGACAGACTTACCTAGTGGCAATACTCCATAACTGCAATCTCTTGGAAATAAATAAATAGACACATATAAAAACATATCATTATTGAAATATATCAATCACACAATAATCTTTATCAATAAAAAAAATACTTTTTTTGGTTGATAAAGATCATTGTATGATCGAAATATTTCAATAGTGTGATATGTTTTTTATGTGTCTATTTATTTCCATGAGATTGCAGTTTTGGACTATTGCTATTAGGTAAGTCTATCTAGTACACAAATTCCTATTTATATATATATACATAATATAATTTATAATAATAAAATTTTATCTATGTAGATTATAAAACTTATATAAATACTCATTTATCATTAATAAATGTTTTTAATAACTTCCAGTGATGAGAATGTTAACTTTGCAATACAAAAGGGGTTGGATGCTTCTAGAAGCCGTATAGTTTACTTTAAACACAATGATGTACATGATTTGGAAAGATTACTTGAACAGCAAGCTCAGTTGGATAAAAAAGTAAGTGTAAAATATTTTTTTATTTTTGAATTTTATAGTCCATTACGTTCGGTAGAATCTTATTAATCACTTAAACAATAGTTTATGACTATCCGAACTTTGAATTTAGTAAATTTGTTAAAACTTACTGAGACAGAACGTTTTCAATTGCTATGTGCCGATCATCATCAGTGTCTTCTGCTTGGAGATGTTGGGTCAAGCGGTGACGGTTTTAAAGGTAGGTTTTCGATAGTATCAAAGAGTATGTGTGATTTGTATTGTGTTTGTTCGTTTATAATATTTGTACTTTGTGTTTTTGTGTGTCTGTAAATTTCATATTGTTCTAGTGTGGTCCTTTTTTGTTGATGTGTAGGATTTCTAGGTTTTGGGTAAATGTCTGTGTATTTGTGTCCTTATCTTTTATGTGGTTGTAAAATGTTGAGTTGGTGTTCTGTTTGTGTTCTTCGACTCTTTGTTTAAAGCTGCGACCTGTTTGTCCAATGTAGAACTTGTTACATTCGTCGCAGTTCAGTTTGTATACGCCTGGTGCTTGTAGTTTATCCTTGTTGTTGGTGTTGTGTTGTATTTTGTATTGTAGCTTGTTATTAGTTTTGTATACTATTTTGTATCCTGTTTTTTGAAATTTGCGGGCTATTTTGTTTGTTGTTTTGTTTATGAATGGTAATGTGATGTATTTGTTTTCCCTGTCTGTAGTGTTAATTTTAGTGTTTTTTTTTTTGTATTTTGTGCCATAGTTTGTCTATTATTGTGGTGTTGTATCCATTTGTGTATGCTAAATATTTAATTGTGTCTAGTTCTTTGTTTATGTTTTCTGTGGTCATTGGGACCTCTTTAAGTCTATGGAGCATGGATCTGAAGGCTGCGTGTTTGTGTTGGATAGGGTGGTTTGAGGTGTTGAGGATAAGTGTGTCTGTCCTTATGGGTTTCCTGTAAATGTAGAAGCTGTGTTTTTGTGTGTGGCTTTTTTTTATGGTTAGGTCGAGGAAGTTTAGGGATCGGTTGGTTTCAATTTCTGAAGTGAAGTGGAGTTTTGGGTGTATTTTATTAGTGTAGGTGAGGAGTTGTTCACATTGACGGGAGTTATGCTGAACAAAACTCATGTGGGAGATGGATGTACTCTTGAAAAATCTATCTTGAAGACTAAATTTGTTGAATAAAGCACTCATGGTGATTGTGTTCAAGTAATATTCGATTTAGAAATATATAGATTGTTGTAGAGTAAATTTGACATAAATCGTTTTAGGAGTATAACAGTTGTAATCAGGCCTAAAGAGAAATCTATAAATCACAAATTTAAACAATTATTTTTGTAATGAAATGATTTAGCATTAATATAATGAATTTAATCTATAACAATTGCGTTCGAGCTATTACAAATGTTGTCTTGACCTCTTACAGAATCCCAAGAAAGCAGCGAAAACCAGAAGATTTTTGGTTGTTGAGGGAATATACATGAAAACTGGAACAATTTGTCCTCTGCCTGAGTTAATTGAACTACGAAGACGGTATAAACTGAGAATATTTATTGACGAAAGTATTTCATTTGGTAGTATTGGTAAAACTGGACGTGGAGTGACAGAATATTTTAATATTCATGTAGGTGTTTCTTTAAGAAAAATAATTTAAAAATATTATTTTATGTATAATTTAAATTTAGTTTTAATATCAGGGATTGCATGAAAATTTTCTGCACTGAGTGGGGACATAGCATTAACAAATTTTATAAAGAAACTTAATTTTAACAATGGTATATTAACGTAACAATGCCAAGAAGAATTATTTTAATGATGCCGTCTTTAAAACTAACAACATATCTTTTTTGTAACTCCAATAGAAACATTGATAATTGTGAGAATTTCTTAAATTATCGATCTAATATATAATTAAAATTATCAATTGATATTTATATTTCTTTTGTCAATTTCTTTAATGATTTAACTCAGAGATAATAAATATTTTAAAAAATATTGCATCGATAAGTTATAAGTGTTTGCCTTTTTATTCTAACAAATGAAAAAAACAATGAAATGGCTGTGCCTAATCCAACAAACAACTAAATAAAGAAATTTGTATCAGCAGAAAAAAATGATAACAGCACACAATAACTTTCAAACAACGAGCTGAAACATTGTGAACATCAGTCTAAGTAATCCATTCAAACCTTATAAAAAAAGTGAAATTCCCAGCCGTTAAAAATGGCTCATAATTAGTGTTATCTGAGAACTTTACTGAAAACAATCATGGTTTGCTTCTTGATTAAAACCTCCATATCTTTGTCTATGGCAAGACATGTTGATTTCTTGAGCCTTGTTACTGATAAGTATTCCAGTTGAGATTTACTTCCTGTGGTACACCTTATTGTCACTTGTTGGCTGTGACTGTGGCTTGTACTGTTAATTACTATACATAGAACTACTCTGATGTATAGCTAGGTGAGACAAACACGTATTACACAATGTTCGTATTGATCAAACAACATGTTTATTTACAATATTAACTACTTCAACGAATTTGTCACAAACTAGTCTTTTGCCATCAATGATTTTGAAATGTTTATTCGTTGGTATTCTGAGTAGCTAAACAAATAATGAGTTTGCTAGTTTCAAAACCATATTACATGTTTACAGAATATGTTATTCTCTGCCTGTTATCTGAAGGTTTAAAACATTCTAGGGATGGGCCGATTCCAATTCTTGATTCCAGGAATCGTCGATTCTAATGGTTTTGAGAAATCGTTGATACACGATTCTCTATTGATTAAAGTGCCGATTCCAATTCTTGTTTTATTAACTGTTAAATACGTGTGATATGTAATTTATAAGAAATATAGTTAACTATTAACTATGTCTTATTTATGTATTAGTTGTTTTGAATGAATCAAACTATTAAAGCAAATGCCAATTTAAGATAACGAAAATATTATTATTATTATTTATGACGCAACAACAAAGATGATCAAATTCATTTTTGGTCCCTTTGTCACCGCTCGTCTCACTCCCATTTGGGCTCTCCTCTCCTCTTTTTCTCTCCTGGCTCTGACCGCCACTACTCCACCACCGCTTAAAGGTAGTTCCAATTTCTCCAGCTATACAAACTGAAATGGCGATTACTGAAGTTATATTGTAATTGTGAACTGAAGTTCTTATTTGTAATTTTAAATAAATTGTTATTTTTATCCAATATATTTATCATACTTTCAGATATTCTTATTGATAAATGAAGGTTGTATGTATTATGTAGTTGTTAGATTAAAACAGAACTTTTAAAAGACTTCACCATAAGGCCAAGATGTTAGCTAAATTCATAGTTAGGGAATATCATTTAGGCCTATAAGTCTTATAAGAATAAAAATAAAAATTTGGGAATCGGAATCGAAAAGTTTAGGTATTGCCCCTAAAACATTTTGAATTAAAAAGTTTTAAATTAGAATGAAATGATTAATTTTAAATAAATAAAGCATCCAAACCACAAATAACTTTTATTTAAACCTTATGTACATTTCAATTGCACAGCAATCATCTTCAGAAGTATTTAAAAATATAACTTTAGAGTTGTATTTAGAGTGAGTTGTATTTTTAAATACCTCTGAAGATGATTGCTATGCAATTGAAATGTACATAAGGTTTAAATAAAAGTTATTTGTAGTTTAGAGGCTTTATTTATTTAAAATTAAACATTACGCCACAGTTGCTTTATACAGTTATAGAATTAAATGATCTTAAAAATAGTGTTGGTTGCACACTCGGGTAAGTATTAGTATCAGTTTCAAAAGTAGGTAGAACATAATACAGATTCTGGCCCAAAAGTAAGTAGAGCATAATACAGATTCTGACCCAAAAGTAAGTAGAGCATAATACAGATTCTGACCCAAAAGTATAATACAGATTTTGACCCAAAAGTAAATAGAGCATAAAACAGATTCTGACCCAAAAGTATAATACAGATTTTGACCCAAAAGTAAGTAGAGCATAATACAGATTCTAACCCAAAAGTAAGTAGTGCATAATACAGATTCTGATCCAAAAGTAAGTAGAGCATAATACAGATTCTGAGCCAAAAGTAGGTAGAGCATAATACAGATTCTGACCCAAAAGTAAGTAGAGCATAATACAGATTCTGGCCCAAAAGTAAGTAGAGCATAATACAGATTCTGACCCAAAAGTAAGTAGAGCATAATACAGATTCTGACCCAAAAGTAAGTAGAGCATAATACAGATTCTGACCCAAAAGTAAGTAGAGCATAATACAGATTCTGACCCAAAGGTAGGTAGAGCATAATACAGATTCTGACCCAAAAGTAAGTAGAGCATAATACAGATTCTGACCCAAAAGTAAGTAGAGCACAATACAGATTCTGACCCAAAAGTAAGTAGAGCATAATACAGATTCTGACCCAAAAGTAAGTAGAGGTATAATATATGGATTTAAAATTTAATCAATGTCAGAGATTAAAATTCACACGAAATTTAAATAGTATTCAGATAAAAGGCAAGTACAATGGCAATAAGGTTCTTGCTGATATTGAAGATTTGTTTCCAAAAACGTTAAATTTCAAGACTTTACATGCCACTTTTGACTATGGTCAAACCTAATGTTAATATAGTTTTTTCTACTAAAGTTGCAGATGTAGACAAACGTCTAGCAAAATATATTCGAGACTGGAAATCTCTAACACCTCCCACAAATTATAAAACCATTACAGATGCTATAATCCAAAATATTGAAGAAAGAGTTTCAGTAAATAATGTTTGCCACAAAGAAATCAAGAGATTTTAGTAAAGAAAATTTGTGTGTTTCTGTTGTTAGGTTATACAAAAAGCTTATTTTCAAAATATGTAATTAAAGGAAGTACATTTCAAAACAAGTAACATGAACCAAAACATTTTAAAGTCAATTCCTACTTAAATCAACAAAAAAATTTTAATTTAGTTACTTTTTATTTAATAATTACAATTAATAAAAATAAAGTAACATAACCTATGCATTAAAACAGCTTTTCTACCACATAACCTATAACATACAATCAGCTGTTTTATGAACTCATATTTTATCACTTATTTTAAGCAAACAGGATAAAATAATTATATTGCATACTTTCCCTCTTCTGTAAAAAGTTTTTCTCGCATATAAAACTAAAATTAATTAATTCATTAAATTTAATTAATAAATTCATATTTGGAAAAAATGTATTAACATCAAGTGTCGTCCACTACAAGTTTTAAAAAAATCTATTTGAACTTGATTGAATGAATAAAACGTATTTTATTAACAATTGAAATTTTGAACAAGATATATGTAGGGAGAGTGTGAACTAATAGAAGGAATTGAATAATATACATTCTCAACGATAAAAAACAAAATAGTCAACTCAAAATCTCACTAGTTTTTAATAAAACAAACAGACTAGTTCATAACACAGACTAGTTTCAGCAATGATGTCGCCTTCCTTAGTAGTAGCCAAGCACTGAGGAAGGCGATATCGCTGCCGAAACTAGTCTGTGTTTATGAACTACTATGTTTGTTTTATTAAAAACTAATTTTTTGTGAGATTCTGAGTTGACTATTTTGTTTTTTATCGTTGAGAATATATATTATTCAATTCCTTCTATTAGTTCACACTCTCGCACTCTCCCTACATATATCTTGTTCAAAAAAACTAGTGTGTTTGTTTTAATAAAAACTAATTTTCGGTGTGTTTTGAGTTGACAATTTTGTTTTTTCCGTTGTGTATTTACAACTATTGTTTTTACTAGCTAAACTGTAATTAACTAAAGATACATTCTGTTTTGTTGCAAAACCCAATAAATCAATACGATTACTTGGAAAATCAGATAGATCCTAAATTTTGTTACATCAGGTTGATTGGGGAAAAACATTTTTTTAAAAATGTTTCATATAGTGTTGAAACTTGTCCCACTCTTATGTCACCCCTTGTAGGGAAAAATATTTTTTTACTATTAAAAATAATTTTGTTTTTCTTAGTTTCCTGAAAAATTTATAAAAAGTTATATGTCTGGTTTTAAAATTAGATATTCATATCTAAGTACACTCTTGCTTACTTTTGGTAATTTACCCCCCCCCCCCATTTGTGTTCTTGACCATATTGAAATTTAAGAAAACCACACTTATTGGAACTTTGTAAAAGTTTCTGTCTCAGAGACACTTAAATTTGAAACACTGCTGAAAAAAGCCCAGTTAGCTAGATTGTAAATAATTTACGGCACATGAGCTACAGTCCAAGTTGATGTATGTAAGTCTAGCTAAGAAGCTTATTTAATGTATCACTTTTAATTAATATTAATTTAATAACTATAGATATTTTTAATTACAGCGAAATGAAGTAGACTTAATTATTGGCAGTATGGAAAATTCGCTAGCTTCAATTGGAGGGTTTTGTGTGGGATCATCTTTTATTGTGGAACATCAGATTCTCTCAGGCTTGGGTAACTTGACCTTTTAATTGATTAACCATTAATACTACATAATTGTAGTCTTCTAATGTTGAAAATATTACTTTAGTTGTATTGATATTTTTGAAGAAACGAGTTTTAATTATAATGCTCAATTTATATTAAATCGTTAAATTTTTAGATTTATCAAGAATTTTAGCTGTAAATATCATAAATAAATGTAAACTGTTAGGCTGCGGACATACAGAAAGCAACTGGTGATTGCAACTCAACATAAACTTGAGTTGCTATTAGAAAAGTTGCTAGTTTAGTTGTCAGTTATCTCACCGTCATAGGAAGATTGTCTAAATTTTAAGAAAGAAACTACAAAAACGTTACAAAAATAGACAATTTATTGTAGAGCTACACTTCTATAACGTTATTCTTGCGAGACAAAGTCAATATATTACTGTGCAAAATTCTCGAAATTACCCAGACCAATTTTTTAATTATTATCGTATGAGAATTAGCAGTCTTGAAATTCCGAGTCCCAAATTTTTGACCTTCTGCTACATTTGAGCCTAATCCACCTGATGGATCAGGGTGTTATAGACCGTACGAAAAAAAAACAGATATTACCTTTTACAATCACTCTTGAAAGTGACTGAAGGGGATGAAACCATAATAAGCTTTCTAAAAACAAAATTACAGTTTATGAAGTTGTATACTGGATAGCCGAATCATGGAGCAAAATAAAATAATAAACATTAAGCAAGTCGTGGAATAAAATCCTGATTCATAATGAAACTGTTGACTGCGTTATTAAGAAGATTCAGATTTTACATTTTTTGTCAAGAAACTTCCAGGTTATGAAAACCTTTTCAGTGATACAGACATACGTCAGTGAATGAGTAAGAACAAACATATATAAGTAACGTAACAGATATTACAATTATTAAAATGGTACAAAAAACTACTGAAGGCATTGATGGTGAGAATAAAGGTTAAGGTTGGCCAGAGACAATTCAAGAAGGGAAAATTAGTAAAGGTGAAGGAAAAGCTGCTTTGGAAACAACACTCTGCTGTGTTGAACATCAGACAGGAACCACACCAACAGATGAGCTTCTACTAAGACGTCTTCGCGACACTGAAACACAAAAACGATCTGATACTGCAGAAGACACTTTATAACCAAAAAATGTAGCAACAGTGATGAACAATGTACTCTGAAACAACATTAAATATATGTAAGTACTGTAACCAGTAATGTTCTAAAAACGTATTTTGTGCATTTTTAATATAGTATTAGAGTTCAATGGAACTCCTACTTTTTCAAATGTACAGGAACGTATTTCCATGTAATCTGAGTTTTCGTTAATTCGAAGTGGTCTCAGTCCCATCTACCTCAAATTATCGAGACTCTACTTTTTATAAAAGGTAATTTATTCTTGAATAATATTTTATTGAAATAGTGTCTGGCAGAAAGTTGTGATTCCAGTATGAAATCCCTAACAACACATTGTCAATTGGTGTTTAACAGCAAATCTTAGTGGAACAAAACTAATATTGGAATATCAGTATTCAGTTAGAATTTTATTAGAATACTTGGTAAAAAATAAAATTAGACCAGAGAGACTATATAGTAATTACAGACTTAAAAATATTCTAAATTAATAATAACTGTTATTTTGTGAGCTTTATAAGCTGTTTGGAGAGCCCAATAAAGGCAAAGTAATAAGAATTGGAAGACTGCACTGGGCAGAGTATGTGGCCCGGATGAAAGAGAGTGATGTATCAGAAGCCTGTTAGATGGAACTATGTACAAAATGAGAGCAAAAGGACATCTTAGACTTGGATGGATGGATTGCGTCACTCAGGATGCCAGAACCCTGCTGAATGTGAGGAACTGGAAAGCAGCAGGATAGGGTCGAGCTACTTGGCGAAGGCTCATTGAGTAGGCCAAGGTCCACATTGAACTGTAGCGCCATGGAAGAAGAAGAAGGGCTGTTATTTATATAATTATAACATAATTTTTAAAAAGTTGATTTTAAAATTTTGAGATTAACATTTAAGTTATAAAAATGGAACAGAATTTTTAGTTGTACGAGTATATTACATTAGTAAGAAAGTTATAAGCGTTTTTCAATTGTAGTTTTGATTAAGAATGTGTATATTTTTTAAGGTTATTGCTTCTCTGCGTCTTTACCACCACTCCTTGCATCAGCTGCTACTGCAGCTTTGGATATCTTGGAAAAATCTCCTAGCCTCTTGGAATTTCTTGCTAACCGTAGCCAACAACTACATGACGCTTTAGAAGAGTCTAAAATAATTAATACTTATTTCAACATTCCAAGCCATCGTGACAGTCCAGTGAAGGTCTTGGAACTTAAGGACAGTAGCAACCCTTATCTTCAACAAGTAACTACTCTGAACAGTATTGTAGACCTGGTGAGTGTTAAAAACATAATGTCTTGATGTGTTGCAAAGCAATATCAGGGGTTTTTATGAATTAATATATACATTAAAGTTTTATAATTTCTAATGAAATAAAAAATCTCCAGAACATGCTACATATTGAGAATGTTTGATACACTAACAGCTTCTGCACCCGATATGTCTACACTTATTTTAAGAATGTTTGTTACTCCATACCAAAGCTAATTTATCTAACATCGACCATCTAATGCGAGGCAGTATTTTGACAGTCCTTATCATGTTTGTAGGAAATTATTTATACTGACCCTTTACCTCCTGTCTTGCCTACTGTGATCTCTCAAGGCCAAGTGCATGGTTATGTGGTCTGCACTATACATTAGTTGAGTACTCCAGTTATATAGGATTTTAAATTGCTACTGAGCTATTTCCAAGTACTTGTTTTTGTTATCAGCTAAAGTAAAGGTTATTCAGTTAGACCTACTCCCTTGTGGTATAAATTGTGAATCATGTTCAGTGTATTAATTGTTAGTAGGTTGCTACTTCTCAATTTTTAAGTGTGCTAAATTGATTATTTCTATGTTTGTCTTATTTGTTTCAATCTTCTCCTTCTTTGTAGGCATTTTATTTCCATTTGACTCTGTATATAGCTAGTTATTTGAAATTATAAATGTAAGAATGATTTGAATAAGCTTATGTATAAACTTAAAAAGTCAGTTGAACTACAGTAGCCACATGGTGTGATCACACTTGGATCATCCGGTTATTATTATCGTTTCACTTACAGACAGGCACAGCATCGTATAAACATATATTGCAATTGAGTTACTCATTGTAATCATCTTTGCTTATTGTTATCATTTAATTTGACATGCAATAAAATATGTGTCGTCTAGCGCGAACCAATCAAAAATGTTTATAAGGATCTTAAATTCCGAGAAATCAGTTGAGCGAAATGGTGCCGACTCACATCCTGTCTATCAGTCCGATTATCAATATGATTCATTATAGATATGTCGTTCATATTCTGTTTGACTTTACTCAAATACGTCTAGTTTTGTAAAATGTATGGTAGTTGTTTGTCCATCTAGTTGTTTGTATGCCATTTGTTAATGCGACTACTGCACAATACTATACCTTTTATTTCTTTATTTTCATGTACGTTTATGATTTCAGAGTGATTTTATATAATCTGTCAGACATGTGTGAATAATGTGGTGTATAAAATTAACTGTCTGGACCATGATGCCTCTTATGTGGGTGAGACTAAGAGTCAGGTTAGTGTTCGTGTACGTAAACATAGAATAATAATAAGAAGGATAAACACTCTTCCTCTTGTGTTTCGTTTGAACACAATAAAAGGTTTAGGTATAAAAGTTGAAATGGAGGAAGAGGACTTATTCTGAAGTTGTCCATATTAACTTACAGAAAGAATTGTATCAACATTAAAAATTATTATAAGTTATGTAGTATGTGTAAGCTATTGTATAAGTTAAAAACATCCAAGAATTAGTTAGTGTTTTTATGGTAATAACTAATGGTACGGTTAATCCTTTTGTCTATCTTGTTATTTTTGTGTGTATTATATGTAAATACTATTGTTCTTCAGTGTTGTGGTTTTTAATTATTTTTTACGACTAACTACTTTGGTGGGTTATTATATTAAATTTTTGTTTGAATTTTTAAAGTTTTAAATTATTTTAATTAGTGTACTTGTATTTTATATGGATAATTAAAAGCAATGTAATATTGTTTTGCAGGTTTAATAAGGATCAACTAATTGCCGAAACGTTACATTATTAAAATAAATATTGGTGGCTTGATATTCAATCAGTTAATCGTTTACTTAAATTAAATGCGTATTTTTCAGAATTTTCAATTTTTGGGGGTGGTTGTAAGAGATTTTTTTAAAATTTTCCTCAAGACTTTCTACATTGCCAGGTGTAATTTTTTTTAATATATCATTTAGCTTTGAAAACCACATGAGCGAATAAACACACTGAATAATTTTACAAATATAAACTATTGTAAAATAAATTATACAAATAAATATCCTGGAAACCAAAAATAATAAATCAGATTATTTTGGTAATATGAAACCATTTTCAAGGCAACAACAGTAGGTTAATACATCAGAAATTTAAAACACCCTCTAACAATAAATTTGGGAATAATATTTCCAATATTTTAAAAATAATGTTCCCTACGGATATTTACACATCTTAATATACGCAACCTTCCTGTTACTCTGCCCTATGAATAACACTGCCCGGGGAGGCTCTGTGAAAAGTTAGTTTACTTTGTACACTTTTCATAAATGTAAAATTTTAAGCGAATTCTGATACAAAAGGTTTTTTGACAATCTTTTAAAGTATAACTTTCAAACATATATTTAAGAGTTGATTATTTGAACAAACACAAATAATTTTTTATTTTCCAGTGTATACAGAATGAAATTGCTATAGTTACTTCTGCATATTTAGAAGAAACCGAAAAATTTCTGCCAATAGCAAGTTTGCGTATCACGGCTAACGTACAGCTGGAGCTCGATGATATTAAACGCCTTATTTCAGCACTTGAGAAGTCATGCGTCTCTGTGTTTACCTCATACCTTTAGTAACTATATATGTACCCAAATATTTGTGAAGAAAGTATACATCGCTTAATTATCTTGGACTGAGACACTTATTGTTAGCTGCGTTATAGGTGCATTTACTTTTGTACAAGCTACGAAGTATTTAAGAGAAACAATTGTTGGAAAGAATGGTTTCAAGAGGTATGAAATGTACATTTATTCTAGGTATAAAACTTAATGTTGTGCTCTTTATGTGCATATAATAACAAGAAAATTCATTTACAGAAATACAATTTGATATTTATCAATAAAATTCATTGAAAAGGAAGGGTCACATGATTGTTACATGTACAATAGCATGAAGTTGACTTCGCTTACGGCTACCCTAATCCCTGTCTACTAACCTTCTGGCAACCCAGTAGAATTGTACTCCATTTTTAGAGTCCTGAAGCTCTCCAGACTCAGGCATTCAAGAACATTATATCTAACCAAATTCAACCCAGTCTCATAACACATGCATTCTTCAAAATGAGTTGTGTTGTAGTTGCAAATGGCAACCATATCATTATGCGTAAAAGTTTAGTGAACAATACATATTTTTTTAAATTTACACAAACCCAGTAGCAAAGTGTGTCTTTCAATCATACTAATTTTATGACATAAGAATATTTTTTAAAGTTTATGTTGTACCAATTTTAAACTTAAAATCAGAAAATTAAATTTTCTGTCCATAAAATTGCTGTTTTAGTGAGATAAAATGTTTCATCTTATATGAACTTCATTACATGGTAGTTGATTAATATATGTAGTATTTGTAATTTAAAACAAAATAGTGTATAATTTTGTACTTTTTATTATTTTATTTTATATAGTGCAAAAAGCGTTTGTATAGTGCTACATTATTCATTGCTTGTTTGAAGTTACATATCCACGTGTATGTATGTCAAATCATGAGAGGAACAGCAGCAGTTTACAACATAGTATGTTGGTACTTAGTAAAAAGTTAAGGATTTTCTAATTTATTAAAAAAAAAAACCGACAGTAGTTGTTTGAAAAGCTAAAATCTAACAATGTTTCAGTACATTATGTAAAAAATTGGATGGCATGAGTATTTGGATAGTTAAATTTAGTTGTATTACCCGGTCTATAATACACAGAGAATAGATATATTAAAGAGTTAGAATTTTCTAAATGCATTGTAGTTAAATATATCTGACTTTTACAGCTTCATCATATTAATTTTATTTGATGAAGGTCCCATATAATTAATTATTGTTTAACACTTAATCATATTTCAAATAAATGAGAACATCAAAAAAAGAATAGTAATTTTATAAAGAGATAAACAACTTTTGGTATTGTTGCATTTTGAGATTGATATTAATTTTTTTTAATTCTTCAATTTCACTGTAGAATACAGTGTTTACACCTAGTTTTTGCTCAATGAATAGAAACATAGGATGTTCTAAATGACCTTGCAGTATCAGATCATGATTTTTATTTTACAATATTGAACTTTATAAAAACTATACCTTCACTCACAAATGCAATATGTTACTGGAGTTGTGTCAAATTTCATTAGTATCTGTTTGAAATTAATGAGTCAGCTACATGTATTTATTGTATTGGCCCACACAAATTTTTGGGCTAGAGCTGCCTAAAGTAATTATAGTTTAAGAAACAAATTTTCCATTTTGTATCGAATTCTAATGCCCTTGTGGACAGTATTGTGACTGCACAACTATAATAATGCAAGAGGAGAATTAACAGATAGGTTAGTTCAATACCTCTCTACAAAGAGCCGGTAGAAATTCATATAAGCAATAAAAATGTTATGAAAATAATACACACAATCTCTAACCACAAATATTTTTATTCTAGTCTTATGTAAATTTCGGTTACAAAGTAACCATCCTCAGAGGCATGACAACACAGTTAGTTATGTATTGGAGTGTGTATTATTGGAGTATGTATTGTCATGTCTCTGAGGATAGTTACTTTGTAACCGAAATGTACATACGACTAGAATAAAAGTATTTGTGGATAGAGGTTGTGTGAATTATTTATTAATATTAAACCACAATTAATTATTCCAAGTAATTATTGAAAATGTTATATGCATCTTATTTTTTTACCTTTAAATCCAGATGTGTATTCTATACATTCGCTGTGACAGTTTGCTGCACTTCTTTTTCTCTAATATTTTCTTAATGTTAACTGATGCCTAGAGTAGAAAAATATTACTCACTCTTCTTCAACTATTACCATCTATTATTCACTCTTTTTCACATCCTTGAGTGTCTGTCACTGTCAGCAGTTGATGAGAATTTACATATTGTAGTTTTTAACGTATGTAAATAATTTGTTATATAAAAGGTGTGTTCTTATGTAGAGCCTATGTAATAATTATTTTTAATTTTGTATTGTATTGGTTTATTGTAAATTGAATTTAGCCGGTGCTTATATTATTTAAATGAGAATGGATCCTTACCTAATAGTTAAGATTAATGGAGGCTTTTTTATTAGAAGTAGTGTCTAAATATAATGCAAGTCAATTATGTGGTGATAGTGGTAGAGATGTTACAGAATGTTTAACTAAATAGTGAGTTACGAAGTTTTGGGGGGCCCTAAAATGAAGTACCAATCGATAGTTTTTGATTGTATCAAATCCATCCACTAATAACCTTTCGGCAGATTCTTAAATGATACCTGGAACTTCTCCATAACATTTCTCATTAAACTTGCATTCAGTGGAATTTAATTTCTTATAAATTTGTTGAGGAAACACTTCTCAGCATTCGACCTAATCTTGTCACTAGGCTTTTGTGTTCACTAATGGAAATCAGAAGAGAAAGAATTTAATTACACTAATACAGCTTATACAACATAATTATAAAATAGGAATTTTTTGACTATATAGGAGACTGACAGACTTACCTAATGGCAATAGTCCAAAACTGCAATCTCTTGGAAATAAACACATATAAAAACTTAACACACTATTGAAATATTTCGATCAAAACTGATCTTCATCAGTCAAGAAAGAGAAAAACAAAGACCTGTCTGACCAGTTTTGATCGAAATATTTCAATAGTGTGTTAAGTTTTTATATGTGTTTATTTCCAAGAGATTGCAGTTTTGGACTATTGCCATTAGGTAAGTCTGTCAGTCTCCTATCTAGTCCAAAAATTCCTATAATTATAAAATAGTTACATATAGCAATTAACAAATAAGACAAGTATAAAATTACTACAGTTTTGCTGGCGATCTGAGAGAATTTTTTTGTTTTTGTTTTAGATGAGAGCTTTACTGGATTGCTATATTTAGCTAGCATTTGTAATTTTAATTTTTTAAATGATTTAATAAGGTTAAAATTTACATTTATAGATTACAGGCACTTGTTTTTAATAGTTTTCATGGTTTAGACAAAACTAACATAAAACATTACTTATTATTATTATTTATATAAAAAGCTAAACTATTTATTGTTTCTTAAACTTACATTAATGTTGCCATTTAATGACATTTTTTTATAATACATGCTAAAGCAAAATGCTGTAACAGAGCGTGTACTGGCATTACAGTAGAAGCTTAAGTAAGCAATAACTTTCCAATATGTATACAAATATTCTTTGAGCTTAGCTTGTGAGGTTATGTTAAAACAAATAAAAACATACACAAAACTCACAAATTAATCATTTATAAACTCATACGTTTTTCAATGACAAAGTCATCATCATCAGTGAGTGTTATTACTACAAACTCTAACTTACAATTGTAGTTGTAATGATGATGATGACAGTCATTGAAACGCATATGAGTAAATAAATGATTACTTTCTGAGTTTTGTCTATGTTTTCATTTGTTTTTCCAATACATTGTAAATCAACTATATTAAATTTTTTTAAAATTTTGAAAATACAAAAGTTACTTAATTTGACAAAATTGTCAATCTTTTTTTAGGCACATTTCCAATTTGGTTTGAAAATTTTAGACAATTTTTAGTAATAACCATTTCTAAGACTAATGAATAATAAATTGTTTTAACAGTGTCCACAGTAGGCATCATCAACAGTGCAACTATGTTGAGAAACCTGTGGCACCTAATGTGTGTTTACAACAAAAAAAATAATAATTGTTGCATGTCCAAGAACTTCTAAATGTCACAAACAACACAATAATAAAGTTTTAACTCAAAGTAAAAATAGAATATAAATATATTAACATTTTGTTACTAACTAAAAATAAATAATGCATATAATATTCACATCCACCCTGGAAGGATAAAGTACCTTTTTGAGGATTGTAGAAAAAAAACACTCAGCAGGGCAGCTATTTAAAATAAGCAGATGTTTATTTTTGAAAAAGGCATTATGTTTACAAATATTTTCAACTTGTGTTTTAAAAAGGAAACCAAGAAATATAACTAGAAAAAAGAAACTGACCAAAGGTAAAGAATAATCTCTAAGTTTTATTTTTCTAATTTTAATAAAAAATTGTTTAGACTTTCCAACAATGAAAATACAACATATTGTAAATAAGATAATTACAGTTATAGGCACATTAATATCAAAACACCGATGTTGTCCATTAAATTACTTTGAATAGTTAAGGTTAAAGTTTATTATGAAATGAAAAGTAATTTTACTTATAAATCGCTTTAACATTGTCTGTATAACATGTTTTAAATTTAAAACTCATTGAAAATGTATTTTCTAATAATATATAATAAATTTGTTTTGTATACACCCTGTTATTATTATTTAATTTTCTGTTAAAATATTATTATTTTATAATAAACAAAATTTACAGTTTATACCAAACCAAAGATAAAAATAGTGATCTATAAATTATAGCTTTTGAGATGCCTCTGAAAAATATAAACAAAAAAATCCTTACTTACAAAGAAATATAATATGATATTTATAAAACCTTTATTGTGCACATTTCAGTTTAATTGGAATCTTATCTTAGCATATAATGCTAATACAGAACTACTGAATTAATTTTTTTTGTTAATAGGTGATTTTTGTTTAACTTGTAATTTAACCCACTGTAATCTATATTTATTATTGTGTCTATAAAAACTTTAGGCCTTCCAGAATACATCAGTGTGCCTTAGGGTGCGAACAGCACAGGTGGATTACAGTAGGGATGTAGGCTGTGGTCGAAGTCGACATCCATGTAAATTAAACACTCTGTAACATACAGAGCTGAACATAGCAGATAAGTTGAGGTGGGGGTACATCATGGATGTTTACCTGCTTCACCCTTATTGGTCCGTTCAGGATCATCCCTTCCATGCTACATTATGCCATGCGAGGGAAATTTGACTGTCAAAAACGGTAGTTAGTACTTTGTATAAGTCAACATGTACTTAGTATAATAAATGCATTGTTTCCAATTACACGTATGCAATTCCCTCTCTAAGAAAATCCACCATGATTTCTTATATAATAATAATAAGCAATATAAATATATTGCATATCAAGTCCAGAGAATCCCCTAACCTCAACATCAGATAAATCCATTCATTTTTTTTTTTCAAATAGCCTTATCTCTTTTCCCCTGACAGACTTATATAAACTATAATCACTCATATGCTCATGGAAACAATATATATATATATATCTTTAATCTGTGCATCTGTGACATCTGATTTCTACTCTACACAATCTGTGATTACAATTATTTTATTTCATTCTCTCATATTTCTTTTTGTGTTTTCTCTTCGATTGACAAAGACCACTGTGTGGTTGAAATATATCATTGTTCAAGTGCTTTTATGTGTTTCTATTTCAAGACTACAGAGTGGACTCTTACCAAGGTAAGTCTGTCAGTCTCCTAGTCCAAAAAATCTAAATAATCTTTACCAACCAAAACTAACCTATATATATATATATATATATATATATATATATATATATATATATATATATATATATATATATATATATATCGCAGGTGACCTCCTCACTCTGTACTGTTGACATCAACTGCAACAACTAGTGGCATCCACTGCAACCCACTTGTACTGTTCGCACCCTTTTAATCATATTACAATATTAGATATTAGTGGGTTTAAAGTACTATAGAAAATTAGAAAGAGTATAAACCTTGACTACCAATAAAGGTTGTAAACTGCCAATAAACACAATACAGCAAAAATTGGAATTGGATTACTATATCTACTTTTTAATCAGAATATTTTATTACAGTATAATTTACTATTGCAAAATCTCTTAAGAAATTTCAATTATGTTACAATAGATCTATGTATATAGTAGTAGTCTCTCTTTTACTTAGGTACTACACTACATTTTTCACATTTGACTATATATAGACATGTTTTGTTAAACCTTTAAAATGTTTATTATATTTATAAATGTTATTTATTATACATCCGTGTCAGTTTTAATTGTTTCCTTTTGCTTTAAAAACCTTAATTGTCTATCCTCTAAATAATTTTAACAAAATTTGTCACTATTTTACAGAAATACATGTATATACTAGTCTTATATTAAAACGTTTTTAGATAATGTACACCATTAAATATTTATAACAAAATATTTACTAAAATTAATTTAAAAATAAAACAATCAACTGTCGTGTCACAGAATTAACAATATTTACAGTGACTTATAACACTCCTTAAAAAGCTTTCCATTATGTTAAAAACGATTTGTTCGTACAAAAATTATATAGATCATCTGTAAAAGCTACCATGTTAAGGAAAGCCCTAGCTGCACGAATTAAATGTTCTACAAAAATTTATATAAATGACAGATGAAAATAAATTACTATAAAACATAGAAGATGAAATTAAAATGATGTAATACCTTGTTACAAATGTTAATATAGGGGTAACATGAACATGGTAAACAGCACTAGAATCATATACTATATTCTAAAACCTACAATTTCAAAATCTGCTGTTAGATTATTATATCAAATATCCATGGGGTAAATAAATGTGATTAAAGTAATTAGTATATTGTAGATTGTCATTGAATTTACTTGTATGATTCTTTGTTTTAGGTTCTTTAAAAAAATATATTAGAAATAAATATCAACACAAACGATAACGCAAATAACTGGAAATAAACTACCAAAATAACCGATCAATCAGACCAATTTTACATCTGTTAACAGTAACAATAAGAACAACATTTTTTAATGTTTTCTGTGAAATAAAATTGATTGTTGCATACATGATTATATAGATGTTTAATCCTCTGAGTACGAAAGTGCTTGATCATGTATTTATTGCACCTATCAAGTACCAAATCCATGATAAAGCAGAACATGACAAGGTAACATGGTTAGGGTTTGTACTTTGTCATCTGAATATCACAGGACAAATGCTATGGTGAGTTACTGACAGTTTGTCTTTATGCTTCGTTTACAATGAATACACATAATTTCCTTTGTTCAATTGATATTCTTGATGAACAGTTAAGTTCAGAGGACGAAGAAAGTGATGTAGAAGCGGAAAACTTTAAATAAGAACTGTATTGCCGAAAACCTTTATACCTTGCGGGACGATTGTTTTGAACGCGCCAGCAAGTAAGCCTTCAAGCATTCACTCAGTTAAGTATTATTTAATTATAGGAAAACTTTTTCCTGAAGATACAGCATTGAGTGATTTGTCTAGAATAATATTACGAAAATATATCATTGGGAAAGCAATGAAGAATATATTCTAGACTATAATAATCTTGAATCTTCAAGTGATGATTCAATAAATGAAACTTAAATTAGGCTTGAGCTGAATTCTATTCTTAATCAATTTCCAAATTCCATATAACTCTCTTTCAAGCAACCCAAAAGCATTTGTCTCTTGAGCAACGTCTTTATAGACAGACCGAAAAACAACAGTAGAATAATAATTCAGTGATTCAACAATGGTCAAGTGACCGAAAGGTGCCTCATCATAAGGTAAAAATTAACTGCACTTAATGGTGGAATAATTGTTTACAATTACCATATAATAACTCTATAAAATCAGTGCAACAGAATAATAATGGACAATGTTAAGTATAAAATATATATATATATATATAAATATATATTGATATTTTACGTTGTCCATTACTTTTCCGTTGCACTGACTTTATGAAGTTGATAAATTACTATTGTAAATACTTTTATCCACCACCAAGTGCAATAATTTTACCTTGTTGTGATGAGGCACCTTTCGGTCACTTGGCCATTGTCGAATTACTGAATTAATTTTCTCTATTTTTCTGGTATGGTTGTTCGGTCCGTGATGTTGTTATCATACATGTTTCTTCTTGAGTCGAGTGTATGATGTTTTTGATCTCGAACCGAACAACCACAACAAAAAAATAGAGAAAATTAATTCAGTGATTCGACAATTAACCTATAGTGGATGACAATTGATGTTAACATAGTTGTATCAAATATTTATTCAATAATTTAATTATACAAATTTGGGAGGTCTAGTTAGGATTAACTAAGTATCATTAAGATACCTACAGTTCAAAATTTAGCGCTTTGGCTCTGAGCTAACTTTCCTACAGCTAGAAATGTATTTCTCAAAGATGTATATGATTTTTTTTGCCCCTATCTGGTTGTTGTCGAAACCTCCATTGCACAACCTTAAATTGTTATCATAGTCCTTAAATTGTTACCATAGTTACCACACAATATCATAAATAATATTCTAGGATAAAAAATAAACAAAAAGAATAAAATAAACAAACTAACTGGATTAATGGTATTGAATCTTGCTTCACAAACTGTCAATGCACAAGGAAAGAAAAAAAAAAAAAAAATACAACATAATGCAAACATCAAAAAAAGAAAGCATATAAATAGTAACAAACAAAAATAATAGTCCAACACCATACATAGAAAAGAAAATGGAAAATTGCAAGGAAATTCGTTTTCTATTTTACAACTTAGTATTGTTATTCTGACATATGTATATACATACATATTTATATTGTAATTATAAAATGAAAAGAAACTAAAATAAATTTTTTTTCCTTTATTTATTTAAGTAGAAATTTACTTTTTTTAAAAAATTGTTTTGCGTTCCAGTTTACAAAAAGATAGTGTTGTACTTTGTGATATATTGTGGAAGATTAGTAATGCGTTTCTTTATTGGTGCTGTTGTTTAGGTTGTTTTTGCATTGTATACATTTTTTGTTAATTTTAATTTTAAACACTTGAAATAAATAATTCTGCCATTTTTATGCTATCATCGCATCAACTGTCAAATTTCAATTATACCAACAATTTCACACTTCTATTTGAATAAGTTCATCATAATTAAATTTCCCTTCACAGATACATTGCTATTACCATCTTAAGAGTTTTTTGAGCCCTATCGAAAAGATTTTTGAAAATTTATGACATTGTCGTAATTAGTACATTAAATAAAACAACCCTTATGGATAGATTGGAAATTTTTCTACCCAATAAACTATAATTCATAAATAATAAAGAGAATAAGATGAGTCTTTCTATAATATATACATTATCATAGCCAGAAAAAATTACACATTTTCTAATGTATCACAAAATTGTGAAAAACAACAATTGCAACTATGTACTCATTTGAGTATACCTCATTTACAACATTATCTCATATTTGTTTACATTTTTAAATCATTTTGGAATAATAACTATATCACTGTGGAAACTATAATAAATAAACCAGCAAAAATATATCTTTAAAATAAACTTATTTTAATCGGCTTGTGAAAATCAGGCACAACAAGCAAATTTGTTTCAAGCTAGCAACTATGCTATTGTTCAAAATTATATTTTTACAGGCGACTTAAAATTAAAGAATTGACATACAGAACATTGTAAAAACCAAAACATGCTACTTTACTTAAAACAAGTGTAAATGGAATTAATAAGATCAGTCCGAGTTAAACTCAAGTTTTATAAGAATCAGAATGTCTTACCTATGGTAGGTGTAGTACTCTACATGTTGAATAGAATCTGTGAACCCCCCCCCCCCCCCCATAAATAAGACTCAACTTCCAATAACGTTTTACCATTAAAATTTTCTACTAATGATTCACTTTGAAACAGTAAATTCTAAAATAGTAAACCCCCAATTAGAATTTACAATGACATATAGCCTAACATCAATAATTTCAATTCTTTTGAATTGTAGAGCCAATTGTAAACATTTAAGAGAAAAATTTTTAATACTATTAGATCTCTTACAGAATAATAATTTTTGATGACAAATCCAATTTAAAAATGAGGATTCAAAATAATTTAATTTGTCTACATTAAGTTGCCTATCGATTTTTCTTGTTTTTTATTTTATTTAATTTTTTTGATTTTGTCAAAGGAGACTTTGAGTAGTAGTAGTAGTAGATAAATTGACTGACTAGAATTGCATTGCCAATGGTTGCTAGCGAGTATGTAAGGATGATAACTGAATCCCCCGTTTCTTGAATCGATGTGAAGATACGAGCAGTAGAACCAAACAGCAACATAACACATGTCATGGCTGATAGCTGACCTGTGCTTCCATTTTTAAAGTTTGTGTATGCCTGCACCATCTAAAAGCAACAAACATGATGTAAATTTCAAATAGATTTTTATATATGTTATTAAAAAAATATTACTTTCACGTTCATAAAGATTTTTGTTGTGCATTCGAATAGATTTGTCCCATGAAGTAAGTGTTTTAAACACACAGTTTAACTGTAGACTATTTTGGTGAGAAGGTGGACCGTAATAAGATTTTGAGGGTTAAACCAGAGTATAGGTTGGGCCAACTTAGCAACACTTGCCGCCGATGCCGGAGTACAGCAAAGGGTTCTGTATTTATCGCCATTGTAAATTTATTCTAGGCTTTTAGTGATATTCATTACTGAGTGTTGTAACCGAGAGCTAGCAGTCAATTTTTATTTTTATTGATAGTGTGTAATATAGATATAATGGCTAAAGACTCTTAAGGAAGTGATTCAATACGATATATTGTTTATAGCCTGTGAAATTGATCTACTAGGTTCAATCGACATAATCTTTACTGATGGACTAAATGAAAATAGTCTTTCTTTATAAGTATTTCTTTAACGTTTCTTCCACCCAAAATAATAGGATAGGTTGTGTAAATATATAGAGCTATACTTCTAAATTGTATTTTCTTTTAACTTTAAAATAACTTGTAATATTTATTTTCATTCCAAAGTAAAATATCTGTAGCGGTATTCAGTGTTCCTATTTTATTTAAACAATTTGTTTAATGTAATTTTTATGGGGCCATCATCACATCTACGTAAGTAATCAATTCATATGTATATATTTCTTAAAAGCCTGTTCCATTCCGTTTAAAAAAAAGTATAATATGCTGTATATATGATATTTTATTATAACTCAGAATTTTTTTAATATTTTACTTAAAAAACCCTAGGATTTAATATGTGTGCACCTATTAAGGTGCTAGGCTTCAAGGTGTTGATAATTTACAAATTTCCTTAGTTGTAGCAAAAAGGCAGGATAATTTTAAATATACTGTTAAAACTTTAAAAAACTTTTACACAGAATTTGAATTATATGTTTGCTTTACTCTTAAAATTAAGTATCACATTATATATTCCTAATTAAACTAACAAAATAAGCTTCTTACCAAGATGTTTGAGGGAAAAGATGTTGATCACAAAAGTTTTTTTGTTTTTATACAATTAAAATAAATACAGTAGTCCCTTACTATTAGCGGGTTCGCTTATTTGAGGACAGCAAAATTACAAAATATCCCATTTAAAACAAAAGGCAAGAAAGACAGTAGAGTTGCTGACCAGGTTGTAGGATGTGTTCTTATCTTATTTATTTAGTATAGTACTGTAGTTACTTATCACAAAGAAATTTGATTATTCTCCAAACATCCGTTATACTGTACACATCTAGCCCTTCTACTCAAAAGATAGGCATTCCTTAATTATAAGTTGTGGCGTTATCGTCACTGATAAACAACGATGAGTCAATCCGGCCCGCATCCAACTCCATACATAAGTTTAGCATCACTTCTGTTTACTTAATCAGGGTGTCTAGTAAAATAGCTTGAAGAAATTCCCTGAGTTTTCCCTGACTTTTCCAGGGTGTCTAGTAAAATAGCTTGAAGAAATTCCCTGAGTTTTCCCTGACTTTTCTAAATTGTATTTACACTATATTTATAACACTTAGAATATAAACAAATTTATACAACTGTCTTGTCTTAGCTTTTTTGCTTTAGTTTTTCAATCTCTTCAGATATAAGTTCTATTTCTTTTGTAGCAACTGACATCACTTTTGCTTTTTTAGCTTCCAGTTCCTTCAGCTGAATATTATTTTTCCTCTTCTCAGCTGCTCTTCTATCTTTCTCGGTCATTTTCTGTCTATAGAAAGCCCAGTTTACATTGGCCCCATCCATTGATAATTGAAAGGATCTTGGATAAATCCAGACTTTGAACACCTTTTAAGAACTAATTGAGTAACTCTTTTGCTTTTGTGTCTGTAAGGAACACAGAACCAAAATATCGAGCTTTCATTTCATCCGTCTCTGCATCCCAATACCTAACACTCAAATCCATTTGGGCTCTTTGTGATATTTTGTTTAAACTTTCATCAAAGCCAATTACATAGTTAGAATTTGAATTTAATGATGTCAGTAACAGGTCTTTAAAATAATTTTATAAACCGAATGCAACACTATAGGAAATTTTATCTTTCCGCAATCTTATGTTCTGTGCAATGGTGCTATCAGGGAACATCCTTGGAAAGAGGCACACACTACCTTCTGCATTGCGTAAAGAAGTGTTGCATTACTAAATTCACGCACCATATAATCTCTGCTTCTGTCACTTCATCCTTCAGTTTATATTTATCCTAAGGAAGGAGGGAAGGTAATGACGTCATCTGCATGACGTGATTGCCCGCTACGGCAATGAAAACCGGAACCTTCCATGTTGAAATAAACAGTGTAAAAATAATCACCGTCAAATAAAACACATACTATCACGAGTCTAGACAAATAGCTGGCTACGAATGTTTACACAGCGTTCTGTGTGGTCAGAAACAGACTGAGTTATCTGTTATCCCCACCTGTCCAAATGATAACAGAATCACTGCGCACCCCAAGGCCACGGTCCAGGCTAAAACTTCCCAGCTGTACCAACTCGACCCGTTTAATATTTATTGACATAAGTCCTGAGGTCATAGCAACGGGCTTATCAAATAAATAATGGGCATCTAAATAAAGAAGTGTTATTTCCTGACTGCCCTGCCCCTAAACCGCTGGCTTACAATACCAAATATTCGAGAGCAATGGCCACTAGTTTTGTTTCTAATCAAAATAAATATTTTCCCGATTTTTTAAAATTTTCCCTGACTTTTCCCTGAATTTTCCAGAATCTTAAAATTCCCTGACTTTTCCAGGTTTTCCCGGTTTTCCCTGTCACTAGACACCCTGTTAATGTTAATTTAATCGTTTTGAAATCCAAATAAAGATAATCGTATCCGGCGGACGTAACTAACTTGGATTTTGTTTTTCCTGTCAGTTAATAAACAGGTGTTGCATTTGATTGTAATGTCTAATAGTTTGGAAAACATCACATCTAATTGTAGAAGTGTTTAGTTTGAATTGAAAGCACAAATAAACAATAATAATATATATGTAATTATGTAGTACATAAATGTACCATACTGTATTATAAGTGTACAATATACCTGTAATTAATGTTAACATTTTTTAAGTGGAACGTAACCCTTCCCTTTCTACAAACAGTTGGTTTCAGTGTTCAGTAAGTTTGGGGAACATAGCCCCTGCGAATAACGATGTACATTGATTAAAATGTACTTATGAAACCAGACTCACAAACATAGGTTTACTGAGTTTGTATTAATAAAAATAGTTTTTGAAGAATTTTTTATACTTCAAATGTACTATGCAAAATACCACAAGTGACATTTAAAAATATTGTCAACCTGTTGAGGTAGAAAAGTCAATATGGCTGACAAGCTTTCAATCGAAGTAGATGGCCAATATCACTTGCCATCTGAGTGGCAAGGACAATGGACGTGAAAATATTCTGAGCTGACTAAACTTATCATGGCCAGTACTACTGCACGAGGAGTTAAAACTAAAGGATAAGCTTGCCAAGATATATAAATTGTCGTGTAAGATCCCAAATTCACAATGTTCCGTTCAGTTACTTATATAAAATGGGAGGGAGAGAGGATGAAAATGTCTTCTGTTATCTTGCTATCTTAAGGCAGTGTGTTTACAGAATTTAGCCCCTTTAGAGCACTCCATTTTAAGTTATTGAGCATTAACATCTGAATAATGGCCTTTGTGAAGTAATTTTAAATTAAAATTTCTTTACAATGGTTTCACTTATGGATTATTTTTTACAAACAAATAATTTACATGGCTTAGATTAATTTCCATGTGAGGAATCTGAAATATTTCGCAATTTTAAGCTTAGGCTTTTATTATTTTTTTCAAGTAATATTTTTTTAAGTCCTTAACTTTATAAAATAATAAATAATTTGTTATACAGTAGCCGCTGCTTATTGCTTTATATTTGTCACAAGCATATTTGATAACAATAACCGTCCCCGTAGTGAAGAAGTTCCGCATTGAACTGTATAATAGTCACAAGTGACATGTTATACATTCTTCATATATTTCACAGCCACTAGAATTTTCATTTATGAATACATAAGTATGTTCGGGTAAAGCACGATAGTAAAGTCCTGTTTCATCTTCATTGTATAAGCAGCAAAGAGAATAATAAGCCAAAATGTTTAGACATTCATATTGTAACCCGTCTTCAACTCCAACAAATTCAGAAATTTTTTTCACCACATGTTTTCTTATAAAAATTGTTTTCTCTTTTCTTCCATCGTTTAAACCATCCATCTGTGGCTTAAAATCCTGCTTTCCAATTTGTTTGCAAGATCCTGGGCTTTTTGGGGCATTAATCAGCCATCAACTCAAACATTTTTTGTGAACATTTGAAAACCATAATTCCAGAGCTGATTCGCTTTTGGATCCTTCCCAGAACGATTTCTTTCGCTGTCAACATTTTCATTACACTTTGATAATGATAAGATTAAGACTTTGTTCTTCAAAATTTTACATATGCGAGGTTGAGAAGCAGTCTTTATTTAACTACTTTTTAGTAATTTACAGTATCGATCTAGAATGTCAAGTTTTTCTTCAAGATTTAAATCAAGTCAGTTTTTTTGAGATTCGGACTTCTTGCTACATTTTAAAACTTCAAGTGACTCCAAACTTCACAAAATAAATGAAAAAGATCTTCCAGAATTAAATTTTGTAAAATCACACTGAAATCATAAATGTATATGGAAATAAAGAAATAAACTGTGCAGAACTGTGTAGTAGTCGTGTGAACAAATGGCATACAAACAACTAGACGGATAATTAACTACCGAATATTTTATGATATATTAGTTCATTAAATTGACATACCTTTCCAGCAAACATGATAGGCACACTAACTGACAACATTGACCAAAGAATATCAATGGGAGTATATCCAGCAACAAGTACATACAGAACTCCTGAAAATAATGAGACAAAGATTGCTGCTTCACTGCTTGACCTGTTATAATATAAGACTAAAGCCGCAATGGTTACAGTTTGTAAAAGAAGGAACAAAGTGTCTCCCCAAGCACTGAAACAATTTTAAAACAACAATTTCATTAAAGCAGGATAACAAATTAACCATAATTGTTTCACAGTTTTAACAAAAATAATCACATTAAAACATAACTACTTACATAAAACTACATTAAAATATGTTTAATCTAAAATATTAAAATGGTGAGCATATAAGAAAATACAATTAAGTTTGGTTTCATCTGTGAAAAGTGACTTAATTATTTGACATTAATGTAACATTTTAATTTACACTCTTTGTCATTCCAAATACCCAATATTTGAAAAAGCGCAATAAATCTTTTCTGTACTAATTTCAATAAAGCTTCGTAAAAGGAACAAACGTTTTAAAAAGCGTCAGCAAGTAAGCAATTGCGTATTCACTTTGTTAAGTAGTTTAAATTTAGTAGTAATTTTAATACTTGTAAAAGAAAATATCAGTACAAAATATGAAGAAAAAATATATAAACTGCCAGAGATACACACCTTTGGACATGAGAATGATGTCAGAAAATAATTTGTAAGGACAAGGACTAGTTATAAATAACCTTACCTACCGATGTGTAAAAACTTGCCAACAGTAGCTCAGCTTTATTGTTAAATGAAGATGCCAGTTTTATCAACTTGGGCCACAAATGAACTCTGGGATATTTCATGGATATCGTGGGAAAGGGAAAACTATAAATGGTGCATTGAGATTTTAGGGGTAGTTATGTAAAATAGTATCTGTGAATTGTGTAATTGAGTGATGTGTATGTGTGTTAGGTGTAATTTAATTTGAAATGTTTTAATATCAAGCTCTTCTCTTGGATAGGGTCTATTATTACTTACTAGTAGTTTATGCAAAATAAAGTGAACAGTAGATTGTATAATTAAATAATAAAAATATGGTATAACTCACAAATATACAATTTTTTATTTCAAACGCGTTTCAACGACTACTTTGTCGTCATCCTCAGTGAAAATACACAAATGAAATTAACTAAAAAATATATATATATATATTAAACATAACCTATAAAGTTTTAGCAAAAACTTTATAGGTTATGTTTAATATATATATATATATATATATATATATATATATATATATATATATATATATTTTTTTTAGTTAATTTCATTTGTGTATTTTCACTGAGGATGACGACAAAGTAGTCGTTGAAACGCGTTTGAAATAAAAAATTGTATATTTGTGAGTTGTACCATATTTTTATTATTTAATTATAACTTTCACTCACAAGCCAGCTCGAATATTATTTATAGTAGATTGTATGTTTTTAGATTTAGGATTTTTGAGATTGTTTTAAGCTGTAATACAGTTTATCGAATACTGAAGTGTTGTATCCATCACCTTGTGCTATGTATTATATGTTGTTTGATTCACCATGTTGTTAATCATGTTTGTGTGTTTCTAAATGAATTTTCTAGAGGTGATAGGCAGGTTTTTACATAATTCTAACATGTATATGTTCGAATTGAAGGTAGAAGCAGCTAATGCAAATTTTTAATAGTACTGGGCTATAAATTAAGAATTACCTTAACCAAAAGCTAAATGTTAGGTTACCTTTTGAGTACTGTGTATGAAATAGACTACTTACCCCTAGCGTGGAATTAGATAATTAAAATAAAGATTTAATTTTTTTATAGATCAAATTACATTTAAATTCTTACATACATGTAACAAAAACATGAAACAAAAAATAAAACTAATTTTTTTCTAATGGTTTATATAATTTTTACAGGTTAAAATATTCAAAATATTTAGATATATTAATATTATAGTTGTAATTTAAACTAATATAATTTACAACTAAAAACAACAAACTGCTGTACTAAAACAACCAAACAAAATGTTGCTAATCATTAACTGATTAAATTATAAAAAGATCTGCTAATAATACTAAAAATTATTCAAAACTCAAAAGATAATAAAATTAATTAAGGGTAATTAAAGTATAGAATTGACTTGTCCATTTACTAAACCTATAAACTTTAGCTGCAATGATCACAAAAATCTCTTAATTACTATAACTTACACAGAGTGGTACCTTCAAAAAAAAAAAAAAAAAAAAAAAAAATTAAGATCACTTAAGCAGCATTTAATATCTCATTAGGAAGCACTTGTCATAAATCCATTGTTATTGTCTTAATCCAAACTCATTTGAATACTTCAGATTTAATTGTGATATATACTCTTGCTAATAAAGTTGCTTGTAATGATCTTGAATTCACTGAATAAAAATCGTAAGTAATTATTTGAGTAACTCAACAAAAACTATCAACTTACTTGCTGATGCGTTTTAAACCGCGAACAGCAAGTAAGTTGATAGGTTTCACATAGTTACTCAAATAATGACTTACTTTTTGCTAATATGTTCATCTTAAAAATGCATGTGTTAACCATCTGGTAGTTTTCTGCAGTTTTAATAATTTCTATAATACATTCCTTACTAAAGGATTTTTTACATAAACTTATATACCAAAAACTCAAGTAAACCTATATAACCAATGTTTAATTTTTTGCCCACAATCATCAAATTAACAATTTATTACCCTACAGGGCCAAAAATGTCTATAAAACTGTCTGCTCACTATATGGTTTGAATTCCAATTAAAAATATTTATTTAAAACTATCTCTGAGCATTTTTTAACAACAAGATGATCAAATTCAATTTCATAAAACCGTCAGAGAAATACGTATGTTCCTGAACAGTTATTTGATAATTTAAATGTAAATTAACATTTCTTGTTGAACCTCTAATAGAGCTTACCTTACATTAAAACTAAACCTAGATTTAGTAACTTATCTTGACTCTATAATGGCCATAATGGACTCTGTACAATAATTATGTTAGGTACTGGCCACGATTTATATGACCAATTTTCAAAATGCATAACTTTTTATAGATTAACATGATGCAATTAAATCAGTTTTATTATACTTTACCAAACAAGTAACATAAGACATTTTTTTTTTAAAAAGTAAATTTTTACTGAGGTCAAGAAACAAAAATTTTTATCATTGTTTGCTTATTTCCAGTGGGTTTGTTTATTTTATTAACATTTTTAACCTTACAGCATGATTTATGATATTTTGTGGTAACCATGGCAACAGTTTAAGGTTATACAATGGAGGTTTCAACGACAATCAGAAGGGGGGGGAATTCATATACGTCTCTGAAAAATTTATTTTTTGGTATTGGAAAGTTGCCGCAGTACCAAAGTGCGCTAAACTTTTTCAGCATGAAGATTCATAGTTCGAATCTGGATAAACCACAAAATTTTTATAATTTAATTATTGAATAAATATTTGAAAAAACTTCATTAGCATCAATTGTCATCCAGTATAGGTTTAATTAAATTGAGCTATACTATAAATAGGTATATTCTATTAACGATTGAAAATTTGTACAAGGTATATATCAGGAGAGTGTGAGCTAATAGAAGGAATTTAATAAAGGTATCAAACATCAAACTATGACAAATTTTTAAATTACAATTCTTAAAAACAATTTAATTAAATTTGTAATGAGTAGCCCACCATATGTTACTAACTTTTAAACATTACCTTTAATTTAATATGTCACTCTCATTAAAAATGTTATCATAGGATATTGAAATCTTGTTGCTGTTCATGACGAGCTGGTTGTAAATTACAATTACACTTTTGCTATTACTTGCAATCAGACATTTGTTAACTAAAAGTTGTTAATTGTTAACTTACACTTAGAGGAAATGTTTTCATTTTACGACTTCTTCGCCTCATATTTTTGCCGCTAGGAATGCTGCTGTTGTGCTTCCTCGGTACCATGTTTTTGAAAGTTAGAAGTGATGTGATCAAATAGTATACGTGATCTTTGCCGTGTTTGTTCATTTAAGATGTCATTTTTATGTGTGTTGCTATGTCTATATATTTCAAACTGTTCAACTGTGTTTAATTTATGGCGTTTGTTGCATGTGTTGAGGATGCTCACGTTATTTTCCTTACTTTTGCATGTGTGTTTATCGTCCATGAGGTGATTTGGGAAGGTGGATTCAATAGTAGTGTGCAGTGTCCTTTTGTATTCTTTATATCTTTTGGCGAAAGATCTGCCTGTTTGTTCAATATAGAACTTATTGCAGTTGTTGGATTTTAGTTTGTATACTCCTGGGTTATTGTGTGTGTTGGTATTGTTATTAATGCTGTGTCTGATAGCTGTTTGGCTTTTATTTGTTATTCTGTAGGCTACATTGTATCCTGCTTTTTTGAATTGCTGTGCTATCTTATTTGTGAGTTTGTTTATGTATGTGAGGGTGATGAATTTGTTTGTGTTTGTGTTTTTGTTGTTACTGTTCTTGTTGAGTATTTCTCTGTATAGTTTGTCTATTAAATAATTGTCATATCCATTTTTGTGAGCTAAATATTTGATTGTGTTTAGTTCCTCTGTGTAGTTAGTTGTGGACATAGGTATTTTATTTAGTCTGTGTAGTAAATGTTTGAATGCTGCGTGTTTATGTTGTATTGGGTGGTTCGATGAATTGTGTATCAATGTGTCTGTCATGGTTGGCTTGCGGTATATGTTGAATTCATGTTTGTTTTGATTTTTTGTTATGGTGATGTGTAAGAAATTCAATGTTTTGTTGTTTTCAAATTCTGCAGTGAACTGAATATTTCTGTGTATTTTGTTTATATGTGTTTGGAGTTGTTGGAATTGTCTTATGTTTCCTCGGTATAGTATTATAACGTCATCTACATATCTGTGCCAATATATTATCTTATCTGCGTGTTTGTTGTTATTTATGATTTTATTCTGTTCTATGTGTTGTAGGAATACTTCTGCGAGAATGCTTGAAATCGGTGAACCCATTGGTGGGCCTTGTTTCTGTGTGTAATATTTGTTGTTGTGAGTGAAGTAGTTCTGTTGTGTGATGGTGTTCAAAATGTGTATGATTTCTTTTGTGATATTTTCTGGAGTGTTGTTAAGTCTTAGATTGTCTTGTAATATGTTAAGTGTTTCTGTGACTCAGATATTGGTATATAGGTTTGTGATGTCAAACGATGCCAAGGTTGAGTTATGAGGGATTTCAATGTTCTTTATTTTGTTTACTAGATCTATTGTGTTCTTTATATTTGTGTGTGTCTAGTTTTATATATTTTCTAATAGTTCTATCCATATGGCGTGCTAGTTTGTGTGCGGGTGATTGTTGGCTGTTGATTATCGATCTTATTGGTGTTCCTTGTTTATGTAGTTTAGGAAGTGCTTGTAAGGTAGGTGCCGTAGGTCTTATTGCTTAAAGGTATTTTTTCTGTATTTTAGATATTACGTGTTTTGTTGAATTAATTATGTTTTTAACTGTGTTGTGATATTCGTTTGTTGGGTCTTTATTTGTTTCTGAGATGTTGTTTGCCGTAATGAAGAAGTCGTAAGACGAAAATATTTCCTCCAAGTGTTAACAATTAACAACTTTTAGTTAACAAATGTCTTGGTCGCAAGTAAAGCAAAAGTGTAATTTGTTATCATAGGTATAGTTTCTTTTACCATGATTTTATAATGTGCAACTTTTTTACAGATAATCTATCTGTAAAAACATTCTGTTTTTTTCTTTAACAGAATTGTAAAATTAATCATTTAAAAGAAAATTCTGTAACATTTAAATATTTTTAAAACAAAATTATTACTAATTTTTAAATCAAGTCAATTTGATACCAGCCAAGAGAAATTTTGTGCTGCCAAATAGATTGGCAGTAAACCATGTTATGAAAGTGACTAAATAGGAAAAGGCCTACTTATCATTCTATGCCGCTGTGTTTTGCTTATTGCATGATAAGATTAATTATGTAATATTTGTTTAGTAAGTGCAATGTATGTTTCCTGTTGTACAATATCTCAAGATTATAAGAATACTCAATTTTTTTGTTCCGAAATTATAACTTGAAACTTTTATTTCTAACATCCTATGCAAATATATAACAATAATATTCGTGTTTATTAATGTCAATGACATAAAAATAAATTAACCAATTAAACAATAGTTTATGACTATCCGAACTTTGAATTTAGTAAATTTGTTAAAACTTACTGAGACAGAATGTTTTCGATCTTCATCAGTGTCTTCTGCTTTGAGATGTTGGGTCAAGCGGTGACAGTTTTAAAGGTAGGTTTTCGATAGTATCAAAGAGTGTGTGTGATTTGTATTGTGTTTATTCATTTAATATGTTTGTACTTTGTGTTTTTATGTGTCTGTAAATTTCATATTGTTCTAGTGTGTTGAGATGTGGTCCTTTTTTGTTGATGTGTAGGATTTCTAGGTTATGGTAAATCTAAAAATTTAGTTGCTGGCAATATAAATCAATTTTATTTCCTAAAAATGAGTTATAAAGTAGCCTATATTTAGCATTTAAAGGTCAGGCTATAGCAACCTATTTTTGTTTACTGTAACTCTACTAACCAAACGATTTCTATGGTATTCTGGAATTCCAGTAGTACAGGATTGTATACGAGATACATAGATCTTTTATGATGAAATAGTGCAACTTAAATCCTCAAAATATTCTTCAAATAATTTATGAATTATATTCACTGAAAATTATGGTCATGTTTTATTTCCAAAAATGCATAGACTATTATTATTTTATGTAAAAAGTTCATTTTTAGTTCTAACTTAACAAATCCTGTATATATCCTTATTCAGAAAAAATATCAAGGTATTATACAGAAATATCCTAAATATGTTTTTGTATTTTTATTTTAATTACAATTCAAACGATTTTTCGACTGCCATTCACACAATGTGCGAGTGTTGTCATGTTATAATTTTTTACAGTATTTGCATACATTTCACATTTTCTTGTTGCTGAAAATTGTACTTATAGATTAAGTGTAAAGAAAAATTATTTAAAAAAACCAAGCATACTCATTATTTTTTGGTTTTGTGATTTTCCAATTAAATGTTTTGTTTCCGTTAAGACATTTTTATTAAAGATTAATACTTGCAGTTTTTGTAGAAATTACAAACAAGTGTAATATAGATTAATTTCTTTTAATTTACACTACACAATTGAAATTTACAAGTTATTAGATGTTTTGTGAGATATCTAAAATATGTTTGTATTTTCTAGCAATCTAGTAAGTTTAAATGCTATATATATATATATATATATATATATATATATATATATATATATATATATATATATATATATATATATATATAATGAAAATATCTAAACATTTTCTCATCTTATTACTGTTCATTGAGGCAGTTAAGATAAACAGCTATCTATCCATATTTCATGTATTAAAAAAAATCCCACTAAATAGCCTACAAAAAAATAAATTTTTGCAATTGGTTTGGAAATTATTTTTTAATATGTAATATACTCAGTACATATCAAATACATAAATATTTAATGATAGTAAGGAAGATACCGCAACTCTAAAATTTCTAAAATACACATTTAGGATCCATATTACAATAGATTTATTTCAATATTCAGATTTTAACTAATTTATCTTGCACTCAATTTAACAATGCAATGTTCCTGTGATTTACTGTTTTCTATTGATTCATTCCTAGGTTAGCCTGACACTGTCTGGTACAAAATATTCAAAGTAGAGCATAAGGTATTTATGCAAATTGCACATTTGATATTGCTTTAAAGCCTGATTTTATAATTTATTCAACGATAAGATTCTGTTAATGATCTTAAACAAAATCTCACAATTAATTATAAGATTAATAAAAGATTAATTATAATCACTGGTAATGAGTGTTACAGTAATTGCATAATTTTTAAACAGCTCAATTTTATGCAATTGTGCTATCTTTTATCTCTTTAAAAAGTATCTATCACAAAATTTTCTGTATTACTTAGAGTAGTAAAATTAGTTACTTCAACCAAGAACCTGTTTGTTATCGAATATGACATGGAAAATAAAGCCATTCTGTATAGAACTATTTTATGAGGGAAAACACTGGTACTATGAATAAAGTTTTTAAAACAATTTATTGTAGTAGCAGCAATACTACTTTGCTAAAACTAACTATTAAAAAAAAAGAAAAACATTAAAAATATTTGTTCAACCAAAAAGATTAAAAAAAAAAAAAAAAATAGGTAACTTATTTAGTGTCCAAATATATATATATATATATATATATATATATATATATATATATATATATATATATATATATATATATATATATTGTTACTTTTAAACATAAAATAAGTATTTTATGTTTAAAAGTAACAATATATATTTGGAAAATAAAAAAGGTATTTTATGTTTAAATAGTTTTGTATATAAAATGTAGCACAGAAATTATTTATAGGCGAGGAAATAAAGCACTAAACCTACAATAAGTGGTGCAGTAAGTCGGATCGAAATGCGGTTTTTTGCATTCGTTTCAGGATGCCACCACGAAAGTTTGTGAACATAGCCACTTTATAAGAAATCAAAATTGCATCGGTGCATAAGATAAATGCATTTTTTAAAAGTGTATTCACTGGCTCGATTAAAAAAAAATTTATAACTCGGTCAATAATCACAAAAATTGGCCGAATTTTAGTACTCGGGAGTTTTTGGAGTCGCTGAACACAAATATGATATCTGTAATGACCCCCGGAGTACCTGGGGCCCAGGGCGGATGACATCGACCTCATCTCCTGGAATTTTCCTTAAATACAACACAAAATTGATCGAAACTCGTTACTCGGGGGTTTTTGGGGTAGCTGAACACGAATAATAATAATAATAATATCGGCGATGATCCTTGGAGTACCTAAGGCCCAGGGCGGGTAATAACTACATCATTTCCTGGAATTTTCCATAAATTCAGCTCGTTACTCACGAGTTATATTGTATTATTATCATTCATATAATATATTATTATTGCTATCATTCAATATTATTATTATTATAGAATTTTATAAATATTTTTTATGTCATGATTTTCTTCTTCGCAACGGGACCTGTAAAAGATAAGTCCGGCCCTGTCTATACTCGTATATTACTATGATGGTTTTATCATAACAATAGTAGTAGTTTATACGAGCGTGGTATAATTTTAGTGCGCATGTCTAGTATTTCGTGTAAAAGATTCCACTTTTATTTCTATACCAGTGTATACAGTATTTAACGGCTATTGCAAAAAATAAAAAAGTGAACATCGGAAAAATCCTGCCAAATGTAGATGCTTTCACACAACATTTGAAGTGGGTGTATTTGCAAGCTCAGAATTGGTTGACTGGAGAAAATTCTATAAATCCAACAGCCTGGGGATGGGCGCTCATCGATAATTCCTTGAACCCCGTAAGGATGACTCAGTCACCCGGTCCCCCCCAATATCATGAGTTTGATATTCTGAGCATGCAAAACCGACTGCGGAAATTCGTGTGGATGCTGAAAGCACAGGTTAGCATGCAAGAATTGTGCTGGGTCAAACTGTACGAAAATTGAGAAGTATTCGGAAGCAGAATCTTATGATAATGTGTATGAAGATTTAGTAGATGAAGAAAATGAGAACGAAGAGAACGATTTAGTTATGTAAATAAAATTAAATAAAAAATGTTTATTGAAGATTTCAAGGTTGATTTCCTTTATTATATACGTCACATATTATATTTAGTCAAATAAATAAATAATATTGTAAAAAGGAGATGGAAACTCGTTACTCCAGGATATTTGGGGTAACTGAATCCTAGGTTCTTCAATGATTATCGCCGATATTATATTCGTGTTCAGCGACCTCTTAAACCCCCGATTAACGAGTTTCAATCAATTTTGTATTGTACTTATGGAAATATAGATATTACCCGTCCTGGCCCCTAGGTACTCTGAGGATCATCGCCGATATTATATTCGTGTTTAGCGACCCCAAAAACCCCCAAGTAACGAGCTTCGATCAATTTCGAGCTGAATTTATGGAAAATTCCAGGAGATGTCGTAGGTATTACCGCCCTGGGCCCCAGGTACTCCGAGGATCATCGTCGATATTATATTCGTCTTCAGCTACCCCAAAAACCCCCGAGTAACGAGTTTCGATCAATTTTGTATTGTACTTATGGAAAATTCCAGTAGATGAGGTTGATGTCATCCGCCCTTGGCCTCAGGTACTCCAGGGGTCATTACGGATATCATATTCGTGTTCAGCGACCCCAAAAACCCCCGAGTACTAAAATTCGGCCCATTTCTGTGATTATTCACCGAGTTATACATTTTTTTTAATCGAGTTAGTGAATGCACTTTTAAAAAATGCATTTTTCTTATGCACCGATGGAATTTTGATTTCTTATAAAGTGGCTATGTTCACAAACTTTTGTGGTGGCTTCCTGAATCGAATGCAAAAAACCGCATTTCGATCCGACTTACTGCACTAATTATCGTAGGTTTGGCCTGTTTTTGTGCTTTATTTCCTCGCCTATTAAGGTAATTGGTCATGTTGATTATTCATCTAAAAACGATTTGTGAATAAAAACAACTTTGAATACAGTAGAGACAAAGGTAAGGAGATTAAAGTTCTTAGGCCTGGAATTCAGTGAAGGATTATGCAAGTGCAATAAGCCTGTAGTAGGCATATTTTTTATTGGGGAGACAGAGATACTTAGAACTTCAAGAAAGAGTTAACAATTATCAGATTTAACCATTTTCGATAAGTTAGATATAATCTTGAAGCTAAATAAAAGTACAGTATTTTCATTCTCATTTTTTGCATACAAGCTACAAAATTATTAACAACTTTAATTTCATCACATCTATCTCTACTGAATTCTCATCTGCCAGTCATATTTTATGATTAGCTGTGCAGAAATAATATTTACAATTTTCAAAAGCAGTATTTACAAATAACTCCACTAGGCCTATACATTTTTAATAACAACAAGAATTTTTAAGTTTCTTTAGTCACAAAATTCGGTACTTACTTATTATACATAGTCCACTATTATACTGCGAGCTGCGGTGGTTAGGTTAGATTAGGTTATCGTAAATATGTTATTGTTACTTCCCTGTTATATTATGAATCAGATGTGTTAAAGTGGCAAATAGAGGAATAAGAGGCATCGAGGTACCACTGGAATATATATGTGGCGATTAGGAGTTATCGCGACTGGCTATGATGGGTTTAAATCAATTCTCGCTAACATCACCTCTTTTTGGGAGGCAGAAAACATGAACCGATTGTCATAATGACAAGTAATTTTCACAATAAGTCTGTCCTTTAAAAATATTTAGTGTTCTTAGGTCCCCTACAAAATAACATCTAAAAATAGTGGCCTCCATATAGTACGCGAGTATCCAAAATTCTATTAAAAATTACATTAATATAAATAAAAATAAACTAAATGTACTTAACAATAGGTTTCATTTCTTTAAGTTAAATGAACATTTACTTCTAACTGAATCTTTACTACCTGAATGCAAATTTTTTTGCAAAACTATATGCAAGTCCAGCAGTAACTGCGTACAGATCCAACAAGACGCTGATAAAACTTATTCCCGTAGCACTTTCATTCTGCAAAATCTTCATTATTTGTGGAACTTTCACTAGAAAAAAAATACCATTCCAATAAATACATAAAACATTAAATCTGAATACACCCAACATAAGATACACAACTGAATACATTATAATACTAAAATGATAATTTTCTGTATATAATACTATAAACACAATTTCTTTTTAAAATATCAACATTGTCTGTTTAACATTTTCATTATTAAATAAACAATTGTTAACATTTTTTTAAAAAGTTTTAACACATTGCATTCATTTCTGAATGTTATTCATCCATATTTTTGATCCATAATTTGATTAAGCCCAAATTTACATACATATTTCAATTCCTTCTATTAGCTGACACTCTCCTTATATATATCTTGTACAAATTTTCAATCGTTAATAAAATACATTTTATTCATCCAATCGAGTTCAAAAACATTTCTTTTAACCTATAGTGGATGACAATTGATGTTAATGCAGGTTTTTTAAATATTTATTCAATATTCAATTATAAAAATTTGGGGTGTTTAGGTTGGATTTGAACTAAGTATCTTCATGTTCAAAGTCTAACGTTTTGGCACTTAGCCAACTTTCCCACAGCTAGAAGAGCATTTCTCAAAGAAGTATATGAATTTCGCTTTTGCCCTCATCTGGTTGTCGGTAACGGTATTTAACCTCGCTTCACAAACAAACAATGCGAAAAGAGGACAAAAAAAAATACAACACAATGCAAGCAACAAAAATAAAGAAAGTGTATAAATAATAGTTCACCACTATACATAGAAAGGAAAATGGAATATAGCAAGAATATCCCATTTATATTAGTTGTAATTGTAAAAAAAAATTAACTCAAATTAAATTTGTCTTTATTGATTTAAGTTAGAATTGACTTTAAAAAAAATGTATATTACTTGTTTTATGTCAAAAGTTTGTAATATAAAACTTAAAGTACATTTTTTAAAACTTATTGAGATAAAATGTTTATAAACTGCAATAAATAATCATCACCAGCATCTTCTATGCATGTCTTTCTAATAAGTTTCCCAGTAAGTTTTTTTTTTAATTTACTTTATAAGTTCATTAGTTTTGTAATATCAAAGTTTCAACTTTAAAGATTTTGAAACAATTTAGATCACAAGATTTACTATCAGTTCCTGGTAAGAATGAGATTCATGGCCCATTAGGGATGTAGCTTTTCTGAAACAGACCTCTACACCGCCACTGAAAAGACACTATCATAGAGAACACAATCCCACTATGCCTTCAAATCTACTTAGGGATCTTGAAAAAATAGGAAGAAATATAGGTGTAATTAAAGTTCGAAGTTGAATTTTTCTGGTACTGCTACAATAACCATCAAGACAAGTTTAGAGAAAGTGATTTTCTAATGTGTTGTAAAGAAAACCACAAAGGTGATATATTTATCTTATATAACTCATTATAAAAAACTTCCAGTAAATTGAAATACCTACGACTAATGAAATATTTAGTTCATGTCAATGCTTTTTTCCTATTTTCTTACCAATAAAATTCAAAAGAAAGAAAGAAGCCTTGTAGATATTAATTAGAAGACATGAAATAAAAGATGGCAAGACTAATCATGCATAACACAATCAGCTAGACCTTTATTTAAAATATTGCTAATTATAACCTCCGTCAATTAAAAGTAATAAGGTTATTCAAATGTTATCAAGGCCTTGTTAGAATCAGCCAGGTGGAACTCAACACAGTTGTACTGCATTTACAATAAATATATTAAAATGTGGATTTTTCAATTCCTAGCATTAGTTCACATTCTCCTTATAAATCTTGTTCAAATTTTCTATTATTAGTAAAATACTTTTTATTAATCCGCTCTACTTTAAATACATTTTTTTTAAATTTGTAGTGGATGACAATTGATGTTAATGCATTTTTTCCAAATATTGATTAAATTTAATAATGAATTATTTTAGTTTTATAAGGGAGAAAAACTTTTTACAAAAGGGGCAAGGCATGCAACATAATTATTTTGTCTCATTTGGCTTAAAATAAGTGATAACATATGAAATCATAAAACAACTGATTTTATGCTAGGGGATATATAGTATATCACATATGTTATATTTCTTTATTTATATTAATTGTAATTATTTAATAAAAAGTAACGAAAATAAAATTTTTCTTTGTTGGCCTAAGTAGGAATTGACTTTAAAAAGTTTTTGTTTATACTACTTGTTTATTAAATCCATACTCACACATACAGCAATACATGTTTCATGAGCTTTTTATAATTGGTATGGAATCTTTCATTCTAAGTATTTTATGCATACAATGTTATGCAGGATGTAGTTTTTGTCTCTTTATCATAGTGGCCCACTCGAATAAGTGCTCCAACTAATTGATGTTTTTTTTTTGTAATTTGTGTTTTTTGAAGTCTTTTTAAGGTTTTTAATAGGACTCATACCAGAAATGTTGTCAGGTCAGGAGAAGGATGATTCCTTCTTTCCTTAAATATTCTTTGATGTTCCTGACATGAAAGCTTGGATTTCCATAATGGGTAAAAATGAATTCTCCATTTCGATACTAATCACAAACCTGGGACATCAGCCATCTTTCTAAATGTTTCTTGTACTGATCATGTCTCATAATATTTTCTATAACACAGCCTTCCAGGAAATTTAACTCCAAACCATGATACTCATGGGTACTTAACAATCTTATCTAATAAGGATGTAATGCTGGGCCTTATTGATACAAATTGAGAACTTTCATCAGATATCTGAAATATCAAATATTTCAATATTCAAATGTCTATTAAAAGTCAATATTCCAATTTATCTGAATTGTTTGAAATATTCTTCCTATTAGCTCACACTCTCCCTATTATAAATCTTGTACAAATTTTCAGTCGTTAAGAAAATAGGTATTTATTCATCCAATCAAGTTCAAATACATTTGTTTAACCTATTTTGGATGACAATTGACGTTAATACAGTTTTTCAAATATTTATTCAATAATTAAAATATCAAATTTGTGGAGTCCAACCGGTTTCGAACTGAGAATCATCATGTTCGAAGTCGAGTCCGCCCTGACACTGCGCCAACATTCTAATACCTAGAAATATATGTCTCAAAGATGTATATGAATTTTTTCCCCCATCTGGTTGTTGTCGAAATCTCCGTTGTTCAGCCTTAGACTGTTGCTATGGTTACCACACAATATCATTAATAGTGCTCTAGAGTAACAAAAATAAAATTTGTCTTTGTTAACCTCAGAAGGAATTTTTTAAAACATTTTTTATATTACTTGTTATGCATAATGCACCTCATGTCATTAAGTTAGAAATATCAAAGAGTATTTAAGGGAAGAAGAAAATCAGCCTTTCTTCATGGCCTGACAAGTTTCTTGATATAAACCTGTAAGCAATAGTCACAAGAAGACTTCAGAAAACCCCCAATTAATTGCAGCACTAATCCAAGTGTGGCACCTTGATAAAGAAATAAAAACTACATTTTGAAAAACTTGTGCAAAATTGCCTAAAATACTAAAAATGATCATAAAAAACAAGGAATTTCAAAAACTTGAAAAGCTCATGAACTATGTACTCTTAATTTTGTGTGTAGATTATAAAAAAATTATATTTTCTCTTAGAAATAGTCTTAGGCATTCTTTGGATCTACTTATAGTATTCTTCTAGTCTGATGTACATTTTACTATAGTTTTTGCAGATTACATTTAACTAAACCATATTTAAAATCCTAAAGTAGGAAACTTTTATCAGTTAGAATATAAAAATGATTTTATGACATAATTTAAGATGAATAACTCCTTAAAACCTTACTGTTTTAGTTTTATCAAAATATCTCTATCAATATACTGCTGCAAATAAAAAAATACCAAATTTCCTATTAATAAGAAATGCTCAAACTTTCTAGATATTTGGAACATGTCGAAGGGGGCAGCAGTAAATTCGGCTTTTCTTCTCTTACATTACTATTAATGTAAATCTAACCATAGAATGATTATTGAAGTGAACATCAGGTGCTGGATTTGTAACTATATTGCAATATGACACTCATTGATTTCTTTATCCATGGCAATTAACAAAACTTTTAATAAACACTTGTAAATATTTATAAACTTGCCTATAGTACCACTTACTATTTGTTGAGGACGGTCGTTTCGGGAGATGTGTCCCATTGTCAACTCAGACCGTGACAATGCGACACATCTCCCGAAGCGGCCGTCCTCAACAAATATAAGCAAGTGCTACTATAGGCAAGTTTATAAATATTTACAAGTGTTTAGTGAAAACTAGTAGCTCACATGAAGATGGAATCAACAAATATTTAAAAAAACTTTTACATTTAAACTTAGTAAATAATTACTTGTTGAGCTTATAACTAAAGTTAATTAATACTGTTTACTTTTTTATTGTTTATGAAAACTTACGTAGACGTAACATTGTTTATCAGACTAACCCATCTTCATTAGTTGGCTGGCCACCAGCAAGCATTATTGAGTTAAGCTGCGGCAGTGTTAAAAGTAACCTACCTTTAATAATACTGGGTGATGAACATAATAGTATCCCCGTAACTTAACCGAGATTGTATAATGTTTATGTCAAATCAAGGGAAATACCCTTATTTTTCCTTTACTGTGTACAACCTGCAAATGTGAAGGTTGTAATAGTGTAGCAAACACCCCGTAGCAGAGAGTTTTTACTGTACAGTGCTATGTCCGAAGCGGTTCAATTAATGAAACATGCGAAATGTTTTGTGAGAAATACTTAGAGAGCACTATTCCTGCCAAGAGGATGGTTCCTGCTTAGTTACAAAAGTGACGTAGTACGAGCACAATTGTAAATAAATCGGCCTAATTTAGTCTGTACTTCTGTAGTTGTTGCTAACATCTCAGTTCGTGTAAAACAAAGTCCGTGTAAGTCAACTCTGCATTTATCACAGCAAGTGGTGTGTGACACAGATCTTGCAAAGAGTTCTACACGCTCTATTGTATTTGTAAATTGTTACAATAATCCAACATATGTCGTAAATAAACAGATTTTATTGCAATTGTGTTGCAATTTTTTACAGGGTTACTTTTATATGCACCATCCTGAAAAAAAGGTTCTATATATAGTTAAAGATTGTATGTAATTTATATGGGTTTGTTCATTTAAAATGGATTTATTATTTTTTTGGTATGTTTGTATTTGTAAATTTTATATTACTCTAATGTATTCATATGGGGATTAGTATCATATTTAATAAGTGTGTTGCAACGGACCGGGCCACCACCTACGCGGCGCCGTCAACCCTAGCGTTGACCAACACGCACGCACAAGTCCGCCCACCAAACGCCCATTGCAGAGCAAGAATTTTGAAACGAGCCGCTCGCAGCCGAAACCACGAACGCTGTGCAATGCTCGCCAAAATCTGCCAGAGAACAAGTCACTGGACTTAAAAAAGAAAAAACCTAACTTGCTGCGGATTCTACCCTTAACGGGTAAGTCATCCCGGGGGATGGGTTCTTTTGAAAGACATCTAAACGGCGAAATGACCATATCAGCTGTAGGAGAGTGTAAGAAACTTGTTTAAAATAATACTCAGTTTGTTTGCAAGTTAGTTAAAAAATATTTATTTTTTAATTTTAAAAAAATTTAAAATTTAATTTTACAATGCACAGTTTGCAATTTATTTGACTTAAAAATATCCTTTGTGTTGGTTCTTAACAGTTAAGAAACCATACTCTGCTTATATTAGTTGACATTAAAATTTAAATTAAGAATTTACGATTTTAATTTTCTTTCAATCGGAGTATGCCAAAGCGTAAAACTTTGCTCTACTTGACGGTCAATCTTACTTGTCGAAAATATAACCCTTTACTACCTGAAATTCTTGTTCTTATCTTCAAATTAAAATTTCTCTTTTCCCTTAAGTGACGTTTTAACAACCCTCTACTGCTTGTCCTAATTTTATTTCATTATCCCAGGTTCTCAACCTTGCAATTTTAATTGTCAATATTTGGTTTTGTTTACTTAACTTTTTACTGAACATTTAATTGTTACAAATTACAAAAATTCGCTTTAACCTTTTTGATTCAAGCAAAGCCTTACTTTTCAACACACTCCGAAAGATCCCTACTTTTCACATTTTGTTCAAATAGTTAAACTTTCTAAACACACTACTTTATTTATGGCCATATTTTACATAGCCATGTAAATGATAAGATTTTTCTATATCTTTATCAAATTTAAATGACCTTTTTAAAATTCAATTTCTATTTACTTTAGCAGGTAAAGTTTCAATCAATTTTACCAAACAACCTAAAAACAATTTCATAAATTATATCAGATTATATAAAAACCAATTATGAAGTACATACTGAAACAAAAATTACATATAAAACATATAGCCATATCTCCTACAAGATTATCAAAATTTTACTGAACAACAAATCATAATTTATAAAAATTGTTAAAACATCTGCTGAATAAATTCAAACACCTTCCCATATTGAAATTATAATATTTAAATACATATTTTAATAAAACCGTTTACTGAAACATATTTAACCTGTTTAAACCTATCCTCAATCATTTACAAAATCTACAAATTTATTTAAATTCACTTAACCCTTTCACTAGAAAATATTTAACCCTTTGGTTACTATTTGAATTAACCCTTTCGGCATGAAAATCCACCTAATGAAATTTATTAATATTTATTAAAACCTAGTTACACCCTTTTGAACTGATCCTTGATCATTTACAAAGAAATTTACAAATTTTAAAATTTATTTAACCCTTTTTATATAAAATAAAAAACCCTTTGGTTCTCATTTGAATTAACCCTTTCTTCATGAAAATTATAAATACTGAGTTTTGTTTACAACTTATTTAATCATAGTTAAACCCTTTTAATATAAAATATGTAACCCTTTGGTTATCATTTGGTTAACCCTTTCTTCATTAAAATTATACATACTGAAGTTTAATTAAAATTTATTTAAAATTTATCAATGCAATTTCTGAAGGAAATTGATATTTAATAAATCCTGAGTAACCTTTGCTAAATGGCTACTAGCCCATTTGCCTTTATTTTATATAATTTATATTTAAACCAATTTGCAAAAATTTCAATTTTCTTTCTAAGTTACACTACCACCAAGATATTATTTTATATACATATAAATCATGAAATAAACCATATATATACTTATAATTCAAAAAAGAAAACTTATATTAACATATTTTTATGGTTAGCTAGACCCACTTACAAATTTAAAATCTCTTGGTTAATTTAACTCTTTTGTTGCACTTTTTAAAATATTTAAAATCTACACATATCAAAATCATAACCCTTTATTCTTACTCAAACCTTGGTTTGATTCAATTTATTTTATACACATATATAATTTCACCCTTTTCTAAATAAAATCAAAAGTTTAAATTAAAAAAGCTTCAATTTGATATAACCCTTGTTTATTTTAAATGAGAACAATTTATGTCAATTTGTTTCATATGGAAAAATGTCGTAATGACTCCTTCTAAATAAAATACCAATTTAGTTTAATTTAATTATATGAAATAACACTCCTGTTTATAGGAGTACCTGAAACTAAAGCATAGCCTTCCAATCAGCTGTTGTAAACAATGGCCTTTTGTCCGCCATCTTGGATATTTACTTTTAGCAAATTATATTTAACTTTATTATAACACATCTTTTATTTAATTTCTTTACGCCTTCATAAGATTTTAACTCTTTAAATAATTTAAAACCCTTTATTTGATTTGTTTATTTAAATCCCTTAACCCTTTACATAAGTTTTAACCTAAAATTTCTATTTCCCTTACATTCATGAAATACAACATAATTTCTGCTTTTATGGCATCGCCATCTTGAAACTCCCCACTCTTTAAAACAAAGCCACCAGCATTTACTTATAAAATTCAAAGTTTACTGTTAATGGTTTGAAAATTTATTTAAATTTTATAACATTTTCCCAATTAAGAAAAAATTCTTCAAATTAAAATTTTTAATTTGCAAAGGGAAGACAAATAGATCTGACCTGAAAATCCACCAAAGCATGGCTTGCCTATTTCTCCCTCTCTTCTCCGTCTCTCCCTTTGTTCTCGAGCGGGGGTGGGGAAGGTCCGGCTTGGCTGTTGCATCGGTCCCACGCAGGTATACTTGGATGACTTCCCACGTGTTGCCGCCATCTTTGAAATCCTCCATCCCTTTGTGTGTCTGGTACGCTTCAGGTAGATCAGCTTGCTTCACCCTTTGGTTGAAATTCTCCCATCTTCTTTCTTCGATGACATTCGCACCTCTTTTAAATTTTAACAGTTACTAATAAAATTTTAGCTTTAAGCCCTTCTTTTAACACAGTTCTTGGGCATTTTTTAACACAGAAAAGAAATAGAAAAATTTTTTAAAACGTTTATCAAGTTAGTTAAATTTTGTTTAATTTTGTTAGAAATTTAGACTCACTCTTTTAAAACTGTTTGCTAGGTTACACTGTTCACATCGCCTTGTCTTTCTAGTAAGGCTGCAACACACACATTTAACGACGCTCGCACATAATTTGATGGAAATTTATGGGGAAACCTCTTTCGCCGCGATCTTGAAATGCGAAAGGGCCCCACTCACGAAACTACAGCGTCACGACATCTCAACGAAACGAACTTTCCCTAGCCACTCATAGTTTTTGAACTATTAACGGTAACAAAACTACTGTTCATTGTTTTACCGGAGCTACGCCCGACAACGTCCTTACCCTCCGAGAGTCCTGGTTTAGCAGGGGCTTCAGGACGCTTGGCTTTTGCTCAAACAGCGAAACTCCCCCACCTTGCAGTCCGTTCCCACGAGTTGACAACCAATAAGGATCTTAAATCGATGTCGCCTGATCGGCGCGCGCACTTCTTTTGTACAAGAGCTTAACGGCTCGCAGAATTGATAAACAGATCGATTCAATCCACTTTTTCGATCAAGCCGTATAACTCTTTAAGGGTGCTTCTGATGAAATTTTATTATTCTTTATTATTGATTTTTCTTGTCTTGCTTTATCTCTGGAAATGTCGATGGTAACTCTAGGTCAATTTTGACCATCTTCCCCTTGCAAACGGCCTTAAATTTTAGTTTCTAACCCTTCTTACGGTGGCTCGGTTTGTTTTACTTAAAAGAAATTTAGACTCTTTATGTTTTAAATTTTATCTTTTTGCGGCATGTATTCCAAGAGAATATTGCCCGCCGCAGTGTGTGTATTCTATGAATCTTTGTTAAAATATGTTTACCTAACATAAAAAGTTTTACAATCCGTACAGTTTATTTTCAACATATCCTGATGTTTAGTTTCCCTTTTTCGTTGTTTTGTGTTGTAGTTTGTTGTTAGTTTCAAATGCTATCCTTTACCCAGGTTTAAAAAATATTTAGTGGCCTTATTTCAGATTTTGTTTATATATGTGAGTATAGTAAATTTATTTTTTCTCCTTATTGGGTTGGATAAGTTAATATTGGAGTGGGTGGTTTAAAGTGATGTGGATGTATATATCAGTCATAATTGGTTTTCTACAGCATTGATGGTGTTTTGTGTAAATCTTTTTGTTGACTTGTGATCCAGAAAATTTAAGGACTCTAAGGTATAATTTGTTTATGTGTTATATGAATATCCCTGTCACTGGTGGCCACTCTCCCTGTCTCACCTGATAATATCATCCATGTATCTGAGTGAGATTTAATCAACATTATACAGTATAATGGTTTATATTAATATGTGATGAGAGATCTATATTTTGTCAATGTGTTGTGTAAACATTTTGCTGAGGATGGTTCTGGTTAGATTTCAAATAAAAATTAATTAGGTTTCATTAATCAATCAATATAATTCACATCAGTTCTATTTTTTCTGTCTATTATTTAAAGATGATGAAAAAATTACTTTAAAAATTATAAAACTGGAATACTTTTAATAAGACAGTGAAAGAGGTGAAAAACAATTAATAATAACTTTAACCAGAAATATTAAGCAGATTTTTTAATCAATACATCTGATTTTAAATTCTGTAAAGCAAATGAAGTAAAATCTACTCAAATGAACTCTAATATAACAAGCTCTGATGTCAAGGCTTTTATATTTAGAAAATTATAATAAAAACTATTACTTTCACCCTAAGATGCTAAAAAAAAGATTGCCTCGTTAAAGAATTTTGTAGAAACAGTTACTCTTGAATAATACATTATTGAATGACAATGCTACTTTTATCAGATATATCTAAAGCTCATTTAAATACAATGCTAACAAACATTTTAAACTAAAAGTAGACTTTACATTTTAATTTCAAAACTAGGCATATAACTTTAAAACTTTTGTATATAGTAAATTTACAATTTTGTATGAATAAATTAATCATTTAAACAATAGTTTATGACTATCCAAAAAGTTCAGATAGTCATAAACTAAGATTCACCGAACGTAATGGACTACAAAATTCAAGAATAAATTAAGCAAAATAATTTTGTATTATTCCAATCTCCATGCATAAGAATTTAAAATAAATGTTAATGGCAACCATATGTTGCTTTTTTTATCTTATCAAGATGAAACCACTTTTTATGCAAATATTATGAAATGATCGAATTATGTTTAACAATTTCATTACTAAAACACTCTGTTCTACGAGAGTAGCGTGAAAAGTTCTCAGCCTGACCCAGAGATGGCATTCCAATCAGTGGACATCTATCTTACCTGCCTGTGTGCACATGTCATTAGTTTGTATGATAAGCTTTAACTTGTTTGCTCAAGTAGTTTGAGTACAGGATTTTCTTAAAGTAGACATCTTGCGAATTTTTCATTAAAATATAATAACATGAATATTGTGCAGTGATAAAATTTTTCGTTTTGGATGGCTTAACCCCTAATAAAATTAATCCGAAGTTGACAAAAGTGTACACGAACTCCGTTCCTTCAATGTCAACAGTTAAACAGTGGGTAGCTGAATTTAAAAGTGGTTGCACGTTGCTAGATGACCCCACATGAAGGACACTTAAAACCTACAACCACACCGCAAACTATCGAAAATGTGCATGATATGGTATTGGAAGATAAGCGAGTAGAAGTGAATGAGACAGCTGAGGCTGTGAAAATATCAGAAGAAAGGGTGTGAAACATCTTTCACGAAGAATTAGCTTTGCAAAAGCTCTGCGCAACATGGGTACCGCATTTGCTGAATGCGGATCAAAAGCAAATTTCAAAAACAACATTCACAGCATGTTTGGACCGATTCAAGAAGGATCCGACTGATTTTATGCATTGATTTGTCACCATAAATGAGTCATGGGTCTACCACTACACGCCCGAAACTAAACACCAGTCGAAACAGTGGGTGGAAGTGCCAAAGAAAGCGAAGATCAGTATTGATAGAAAGGCTTTTTGGGATCAGTGTGTTTTGAGGGAAGCAAGACTAGTGTGTTTTGGGATGCCAAAGAGTTCTTGTTAATTTATTACCTTGAAAAAAGCAGAACGATTACGAGGCGAATAATACTTCAACCTTCTTGACCAGCTGGATGTCAAAATTCGCAAGAGGCCTTGCTTGAAGAAAAAAAATCATCTTTTATTAAGAAAACACACATGCTAACAAAAGTGAGTTGACAATGGAAAAGTTGCAAGATTTGGAGTACGATTTACTCGGCAATCCCCCCCTACTCTCCTGATTTTGCTCCCTCGGACTTCCATCTCTTCCCAAACCTGAAAAAATTTGTTTATGGAAAGCGCTTCACAACCAATGAAGACGTTGAGAGGGCCTTAAATGAATATTTGAACAGCCTTCCAGACTCTCACTTCCTGGAAGGAATACTAATGTTGGAGAAATGCTGGACCAATTGTGTTGATGTCTAGTTAGATTATGTAGAAAAATAAAATCTTTTTTGAACTGAAAATCACGATCTTTCATTGTCAGGCCGAGAACGTTTCACCCTACCCTAGTCTTTTGTCATTTTTTGCAACTTATAATGATTATAAATCTTATTAGTAAAACTAAATTAGATTTTAAACAATACAAAACTAATAATTTAAAGCCATCAACAGTAGGCCTATTTGTGTTTAAATTATTTCTTTTAGAACCATTTTCTTGAAAGCTATAATTTTATTTCCTTTGATTTCAATAGTATTCTACCTTTATGTTTTTTAACAAACTTACAAAACTACTTCTTCCCACTAATAAAAACATAATACTGGTGTAAGTTTGACTTTAAAAAATCTTAACGCTTGGACATAAAATAGAGTTTAATCTGACCTTCAGGTAACCAACATTCTGTCTTATTATTCAAAACCCGCAAAAATTAAAAAATACTCTGCTCAGTAGAAAATATCTAGTTTTATTAATCACTTTAACTTTAGTTTAACTTAAAGTTTGGATAGTCATAAACTAGAGTTAAAGTGATTAAGTTTCACCAAACATAATAGACTACAAAATTCAAGAGTTTAACACAGCAAGATCTAGTTTTAGTCGTTACTGAGTATACTGCTGCCTCAAAGATACATGAGAGATTGTACTCAATGCTTGGCCACTCATGCTGCTTCTTCTAGCTTTTGTCAAGTAGCATAGCTCAGTCGCTCGGCTTGGCTGAATATAGTGTGAACTATGAATTAATCACTGAGATTCTTTTTTTTAAAGTGTTATTATTTTTGTGATTAGTTGTTACTTTCTTGTTTTGAGTAATTGTTGCTGTTGTGTTAGCCTTTTGATATTTGTTTTTGTCAGCTATTATGGCAACAAAAAGGATGAAGGTTGTAGTACCAATGCAACAAAAACTTGAGACAACTAACAAAGGAAAGACGATTTGGAAGGTTGCTGTATAGAAAGTTACAAAATTTAAACTTTTCTGCATAGCATTTACTGCAGTTCGACATAGAGGTTAGCGTAATATCAACCCAGTTTAGCACTGGAAAGATAATGTATTAATATTATCTAGGGTATTGGGACTTCTTTTCAGAGTACTAAACAAATCATAATCTGAACTTAAGATGTCCCGATTATTTAAAACTCTTTTGTCCACATTGCAAAAGTTGAATAGAAAGGAGAAAAGTCACTAGGGTGTTCTGGAAGTTGGCATAAATCTTCTGTGCTTTCACATTATTCTTTATAAAGTACTTAATCACAGCTTAATCTATATTTTTTCTATATTCACAAATCACTGTGTTGAAACAATAGATACATATCTGCAGCACAACTTGCCACCAGGGCACCGACACACCCCATGTTTACTCATAAAGAATGAAATTGTATTGGACAGGAAGTTCATTGCTATGGCGCTAACTGGAGGTTTTAGTGATTCCAATAACTTTTGAAATCATCCTCATATCTTTAAATAAATTGATAAGATTTCCGTTCTTAGTCTTTATTAGTGAAACAAGCAGAAAATAAAGCATAAAGATAAAATATTTTAAAAAACATACCCATCATTGATCCTGCTACAATTGCCAATCCAAGACCTTTGCTTAGTGCTGCTTTCAAACATGGCACTAAAACATATCAACAAATTAATGTATTGAAAACAAATTTGCAAAAGATTTTAAAGATTGATATATGCAAAGTAATTACAAGCACACAAATATCGAACCTAACACTGTAAAATTATGTGGAAGTAACTACGTTCATATCAATTTCATTAAAACTGTAAAAAGGTAATGGTAATTACAAAGAACTTTTCCAAGGTGTCTTCTCCGTTAGACAGTACTAGAACAGTTGATATTGTCTGAAAAATTTATCTAAAACTAAGTGCTTGTATGTACAAATAATTTTTTTTCAAAATACTCAAGCGTCCTGTCACATGGTTTAAAGCATCTACAAAGATACCACAAAAAATGGAATTCAATTAACAGTTGGCTTTGTCGTTGGACAAAGAAACGAATGAGGATAAGGACATCCCCCTACAAGCCGATAACTTAAGGAGAAAACACAGCATGTCAATAGGCTTAGGCAATATTAAAGATGTAAGGCATATAAAAGGAGATGTGGCAATTTTTTACAGTTTATGTACTACAGGCCAAAAACTATATCAATACTTAAAGGATTATAGAGACTGTGGTTAATATTCAGATTACCAACCCCCCAATGCATATAATATGAATCAAAAACATGTCCTGAAGCTATATCTAGAAAATTTCTTGTTTGACACGGAAAGTTATTTTTTAATGGAGTTTAAGTTGGCATTAGTTTCTTCCGCCCAGTATCAACAGCATGCCGTACTATGTATACGAATATTTAAATATACATATAAAGTCTGTTTTATTACCTAATTGGACATCTGCTTTTGATGAGTAACACTTTCCGCCAGGTGAAGTCAAGTGATCTCTATTCTTGTCTTACATGTGTACATTTGTTTGGTTAAATGTATAAAATTACAACCAAATCTGGATACTTCATAGTTATATTTTAGTATAGATATATAAAATTAACTTTCCATGGCAATAACAAAAATAATAATTATCTATATAGCCTCAGGACAGGTTTTTTATTCATTTATACACCTTGTTTTGGGGATTGGCAAACTGAGTATTTACCCAGATTGTATAATAGAGTTTCAATGAGTACAATGTTTCATGAAAAGACGGATAATTCTAGATTGATGCACAAATATTGTGTAAAATAAATTAATTAACAACAATAAATTAAAACAAATAAAAGACACACAAGACTTACAAATGAATCATTTATTTACTCAAACGCTTTTCAATGATAAAGTCATCATCGTCAGTGAGTGTTGCTACTATAAACTCTAACTTACAACAAACTGTTGTAAAGTTGTTACAAAAAAAAGTTTTAGAGTTTGTAGTAGCAACACTCACTGATGATGACTTTGTCATTCAAACGCGTTTGGGTAAATAAATGATTAATTTGTGAGTCTTATATATATGTCTTTTATTTGTTTTAACATAACCTCACAAGTTAAGCTCAAAGAATAGTTGTAACAACAAATTAAGGTAAAAATGCTGTAGCTCGGCGCTAATTAAATAATATTAATGAATAAAAGTAATAGTAAAAATATACAATCCGGTCAAAACTATTTCATTAATTTTTGTTTTTTATAGTTAAAACTCATTATTTTAATTTTTTAAATACATGATAAAATTAATTTTAAAAAAGTCATAACTCACCATCCAAAAAGTTTAAATTCAAGAAAAATTCATCATAACAGTTTTCGGGCAATAGAAGTAATACTAAATGTTTAAAATAATCTGCAGCTGTAGTTTTATCCATTTTAAAAATCAAAGCTATCGCCAAGTTCTTTTATTAAAAACTTTAACTAAAAATGTTTTTATCCACTTTTAAATGTTGATCTAAATTGAAATTACATTCATTCAATCATAAGATAAGATTATTTATGAATACATTTAAATTCGAAGAACCAAACTAAACCTAACTTAGTCGGACGCTATTGAATAGGTCAACTAAAATCTTAATTTAAAATCTAGTTTACAACTCAGCTGGCCACGCTGAAGTAACAAAACATAACTAAACGCCATGTCAGCTGTGCGCTATTGATTGAACAAAGCCTTTACAATAGTATGTAATAATATAGTGAAAATTTTAAGGATATAATAAGTAAAACAATTTCACTAACGTTTTAACAACCATAAAATATTAAATATTTTACTTAGGATCTTCCAAAAGGTTTAAAAAAGTTTAGCTAGCGTAATAATTATAGTTTTGTTTTTTGTTCATCTCGTAGAAAATATGTGTTTAATGTGGACGTTTTAACTGTTATAATCTTCCAGCAAATGCTCAATTAATCACTTAAACAATAGTTTATGACTATCTGCATAAACTATTGTTTAAGTGATTAATTAAGATTCACCAAACGTAATGGACTACAAAATTAAAGAAATGCCCAATGTTGACAGTACTGGGACATGTTTTTTTTTCAAGTGATCAAATAGTATATTAGATGTCCTACCAAAATAAAACCATTACGAATTTTAACCTTATAGTTTTGATTCTAAGTATTTAGAGCAAAATTTCTTCCAGAGAATCAGAAAAAAGTTTGTTAGTAAGTAACATTTTTCTCATATTTGTTGTTGCAGGTTTATTATAATTCTAGGTAAGTGTATGTTGTAGTAGAGTCTTAGAGAAGTAAATTTAAAAAATAATCATGAAATCCATTGATAAATACAAATTTGGAGAAATTTTTGTCAATACACTTTTTTTCATTAAATCATGGTCAGGACTGGAACAGATTCCTATGCAAAACGACCCGGGATTAAAAGTGACAATCAAGTTATTCAGCTTCAGTCTGCTTTATCACAATGCTTCGGGTAAGAATTTGGAGTGGAAAGGGACGTTAATATGAATGAAACGAATAAAAGTTTTAATTTATGACATCGTTTATTTATTTAATGGGGAAACGTGGTGGCAGATTTTCTTTCCTATCCGCATATGTATGTGTGTATACTTATAACTTGGCCACCCTCCTGGCTCCATATATTCCTAACCAAGCAAAGACTTACAGGTCAAAGATAGTGTATATATTTTTGTTTGCCATGAAATATGATTTTTGCCTGTAATTTAGAAATATTAACGTATTGTAATAAATCAAGAATTGAAAAGACTAATATACTAAAATACAAAAAAATTGAAAATACTTGTACTAGTAGCACATATTTCTATTATTTTTAGGACAGTTGTTTCGGAAAATGTGTCTCATAGTCAACTTAGGTAGTAACTAGTAACAGTAGTAACTGACCTCTTGGCTGTCAGTGGTTGTTTTAGGTTAGGGTGGGGGTAGGATATTAGGGTAGGGATGTAGGTCTATTTTTAAAGAGTACTGGGGCTTATAATGTCGAAAAGTGTGAGTTAGAATGTAATTGAGTGTTGAGTATGTATGTAGGGTGTAGTTTGAAATGTTTGTATATCTCATATTGTTCAGCTGAATATCATTGGCTATTTTTGTTTTGTCTGTAAATAATTTGTAAATTGGATGATTATATAGTTATGTTCACAAACATAAATACTACTTAAAAAGTGGCAAAAATTATGGTATTATAATTATAACATCACATTAAAAACATAATACTGTAAAATATTTCACATGAAGATGGAATCAACACATGTAAAATATAATTTTGTATGGAATAAATAATAAAAGGGTTGAATATCGAGTTAAGTTTATTTAATTGTTGTGACGTTTCAGCAACTATTTTGTTGCCTTTTTCAAGTCTGAAACCATTATTTCGTTGTTTAAAAATACTCTTATAAGATACAAATACATTTACCACAATAAAATAATACTTTAAGAAAAAGAATGAAATTTTAGTCAAAATTGTAATAATATAATCCCCTAAAATAGTGAGAGTTATAAATTCATCTTTAAAAAAAATAAAACAGTAACAACACTGAGGGAACAATAATATTTATAAATAAAACACACAAAATAAAACAACAACTGTAGGATCTACGATCCAAATTGATAGTAACTAATTCTTGAATGTTTTTAATTTGTACAACAAGGGCTTATACAACTACATGCCTTATCAAAATAATTTTTAATGTTGATACCAATTTTTTGTAAATTAATATGGACAACTTCAGAATAAGTTCTCTTTCGCCAGTGGGACTCATTATCCAGTATAATTAAATTTTCAAAACTAAATCTATGCCCAAACCTTTTACTATGTTCAAAGAAAACACAAGAGGAAGAGTGTTTATCCTTCTTACTATTATTCTCATGTTCATGTACACAAACACCAACCTGTCTCTTAGTCTGACCCTCATAAGATGCATTACACTCCAGACAATTAATTTTATGTACCTCATTATTCACACATAATCTATTCTGTTAAAACTGTTTTATCATTTATTCAATATTTATCTTGAGTGCTCAAATGAACATAATTTTGTATGGTTACCCACTTTGTTACACATATAACTTATACCTATATTAAAATACACATTGTTTTTGTATTAAAGGTGAACAACTAAAAACTGTAATACATACAACACATCTATGGTAATACTTGACTGAGAATTTATCTTTGATTTTATTAATTTTCCTAAATTTGACTCAAGAAGGCATTCTAAATAAGAGACATTTAATTTTAGATGATGAAAATTGTAAATACCGCTTAGTGATTGACTTACAATATGGCGTTGTAAACATAACGTCAATTTAAAAACATAAATACATTTGGTCTATATTTTTTAAGCCTCAGTGTTATCCTACCATTGCCAGAGCACCATCAGCACAACTAGATGTTATATTAGTCAAGGGAATAGCATTTCCATTGAAAAACCTTTTGAATTAATTAAATATTGTTTCACCTTTAATATCAGTTTTAAAATATTTGGCAAGTAATTAGAGCAAACATTTGGCAAATTATAATAATTAGATGGGTTGTTCAGTCTTTCAGTAACAATTTTTTTCCACTTGTAAAAAAAATTAACATATATTAATACTGTATGTTAATCTCTCGAAATGGTCGTCCTCAACAAATATAAGTAAGTGCTACTATAGGCAAGTGGTAAAATATTTACAAGTGTTTTAGTGTGATCAGTTTTGCTTGTACCAATTATTTAAAGAGATTTAATATACGCATGTGTCAACATAGGTGTAACACATTCTTTGTGGACTTTATTTTGGAGAATGTTTTTTTTTACACAGTTAAGTACTGTAGTACCAAACACAGAAAATAGACCATTACCAAATTACCAAATTGTTATAACAAAGAACAGATTTAATATTAATTTTTAATTTATATGATTGCACTGTATATCATTAATTTCCACTTAATATTACCATAACTCAAGGAGTTTAGGTCTGAGTTGACAATGGAACGAACACATCTTCCGAAACGGCCGTCCTCAACAAATATAAGTAAGTGCTACTACAGGCTAGTTTGTAAATATTTACAAGTGTTTAGTGAAAACTAGTAGTTCTCGTGAAGATAGAATCAACAAATATAAGTAAGTGCTACTATAGGCAAGTTTGTAAATATTTACAAGTGTTTAGTGAAAACTAGTAGCTCATGTGAAGATGGAATCAACAAATACATTAATTTCCATTTGAAGTTCTGCTGCAACGGTTTCAGTGTCAGTACCAAAAGGATTTTGAATCATCTTAATTTTATTTGCAATGAGATCAAAGTCTGAGAAACAAGTATCAAAAGTTATTTTTGAAGTACTCAAAATATTCAATTGCAAAATCAACAGAAAACTGAGACTCGGTAATAAGGCAGTACATTTCACATGTTTTATAATGTCTCAGACATTGTTTTGTAGATTTCATTGAAGTAGTATTATTTTCGGCTGATTTAAGATGAGTGAATCAGATAGATTAGATTTAAGAATCAGAGAGAAGATGGTTTTCTCATGGCAATCTCAAATTCAGTTTTCTCATATGTTTGGTCAAATTAACATAGAATGCTAACTTTAGTATGAGTCGTCATTTTTTCAATCTTTTCAATAAATTTGCAGAATTGTCTTTGATTCAGCAAATTAATGGTGAACCATCAGAAGACACTGATGAAGATCGCCACATAGCGATCAAAATCGTTCTGCCTCAGTAAGTTTTCACAAATTTACAAAATTTAAAGTTTGGATAGTCATAAACTATTGTTAATGTGATTAATTAAGATTTACCGAACATAATGGACTACAAAATCCAAGAAACTAATGGAACTGATAAAATTAACAACTGATATGACTAGTTTTACATATTCAGACATATCCAAATATTTTTCATACGAGGATTATTAACGAATGATGCAATGTAAGATTAACATGGTTTTGAACCACCGTTATTTCTTACAGCACTTTAGCAGAAGTGCAACCACTCCTTTATTTCTACCACATGAAAAGCTCCATCATTTGTAATAATTTCTAGTGTGTTCATCGAAGGTTGAGAATGGTGTTTTGTCTTGTTGTGCCATGAATTACTATCAATATCAAGAGGCTCTATACTCTATCACTCTATACTTTCTCATTTTATAGCTTTTATCTACTCCTCAAATACAAATCAAAACCTGAGCAGTATCTGAGACATTTGATTACTCTTCCAAGGGGAGAGAAAACCACTCAAGATGTCCATTTTTATGAGGCAGTTGAAATGATATATTTTCTGTCTTGTGCCTTCCAAACCACTGAATTTGCTGAAAAACTGATAGTTTTAAAGACATTTTTATTTCAGAGGCAGATTTTGTAATGGCAAGAGTCATAGAATTTACTACCATTTGTTTAGTGTTGACTTTTCTTAAAATATCTGCGATTGCTATTTGTACTTCAAACCTTCAAAATTTTCTGTTTGAAAATCTCTTGTATATTTTGAGTTAGTTTTGAAAATGTTTTGTTTCATAGTGGAGTTGTATGTTATATCATTAGAAAACAACTCGCTAGAATTGAAACCATATAGTTTCATTGCAAATTAAAAAAAATAGCCCTTATTGCTAAACTCAATCAAGACATATTAATACTCTATTAATTTTTGAATATTTTCCATGCACATTTTTTTCTTCCTTTTTATACTAGTAAACAACTCACAAAAACAAATCAAAATACTGATCCATATGGGCGTTGGTTGATTCAAAAATGTCTTTTAAATGGGGTTACACAATACATTATCTTATAACATACGGTTTTGCTTCTCACACCTACTATAGACAGACTGACTTGTGGTTGCTCTAATAGTCTTTTTTATACTCCAACTTAAGTTAGCTGTTGCTATGCCCAATATCATAAATTTTAACATTTGTTGATTCCATCTTCGCGTGAGCTACTAGTAATTACTAAATACGAGTTACAGTCTGAGTTCACAAAGGGGCACATCTCCCGAAACGGCCATCCTCAACAAGCAAAGTAAGTGCCACTATAGGCAAATTTAAAACATTTAAAAGTGTTTAGTCATAATTTTTAATAGAAAATGGAAAACTATTAAGTAATTTTCGAATAAGAAAACCAAATCAAACATCTAAATAATGATATTTCTTGAATTTTGTAGTCCATTACGTTCGGTGAATCTTATTAATTACTTAAACAATAGTTTATGACTATCTGAACTTTAAATTTATTACTTAAAATTAACACTACAGACAGGGAAAACAAATACATCACATTGCCATTCATAAACAAAACAACAAACAAAATAGCCCTCAAATTTCAAAAAATAGGATACAAAATAGCATAAAAAACTAATAATAAGTTACAATACAAAATACAACACAACACCAACAACAAGGATAAACTACAAGCACCAGGCATATACAAACTGAACTGCGACGAATGTAACAAATTCTACATTGGACAAACAGGTTGCAGCTTTAAACAAAGAGTTGATGAAAACAAACAGAACACCAACTCAACATTTTACAATCACATAAAAGAAACAGGACACAAATACACAGACATTTACCATAACCTAGAAATCCTACACATCAACAAAAAAGGATCACATCTCAACACACTAGAAAAATATGAAATTTACAGACACACAAAAACACAAAGTACAAACATACTAAACGAACAAACACAATACAAATCACACATACTATTTGATACTATCAAAAAACCTACCTTTAAAACCGTCACCGCTTGACCCAATATCTCCAAGCAGAAGACACTGATGAAGATCGGCACATAGCGATTGAAAACGTTCTGTCTCAGTAAGTTTTCACAAATTTAAAAAATTTAAAGTTCGGATAGTCATAAAATATTGTTTTAAGTGATTAACATAAAAAACTTAACAAAACACTTACAAAGGATAACATTCAAACAAACCTTCACACACCAAGTATTTAACTGCACAAACTTAATATGATATTATCAAAACCTAAAAACCATACATGGTTTATAGCAATAATGCAGAAATGAGCGGAACAAAATAATATATAAATATTTCAAATTACACATTATACTCATACCGGCCATTCAATTACAACCGGTTTATAACTGGAACAAACAAAACGAAAAAGGTTTTTCTTAAAATTTTACAAAATAAATAGAATAGTGAACAAATCTTAGAAGAAAATGATGTATCAGATCATCATGCTAAAAATTATGCTTCTAAACTTGTCCATTTCAACTTACAAAAGACACTTCCTACACCACTTTTAAAGAAGCCTATTACAGAAGTCAGTTGTGGACGTATAACTTTTCTATCCACAATATGTGCAATGGTCAGACTAAAATGGGTTTTATGGCACGAAGACCAAGGAGGCAGAGGAAATTTGTCATGACTCTCCCACCTACAGTAAATCATATCACTGTATTCAGTGACAATTGTGGTAGGCAAAACAAAAACTACTTTATAGCTAGGTTTGGGAGTATGTAGTAGCAAAAACTAACATTGAAACTGTCGATAACAAATATTAAGTTGTAAGTAATCCTTTTATAGAATGTGACCAGGATTTTGGGATCACAGAGAAATCAAAGAAGAGAAAAAATCAACAGGTGTACTAGTAAAACAGCAATATTTACAGTACAATAAATATAGATATTTTACAACATACCTACAAAGTATCCAGTTAGTAAAGGTTAGGTTATAGAAAAATATAAACCTTATATACGTAACATTGAACTACGCTAATGGAGAGTTAAAATTGGCAAATCCAGTGTAGTTATGCGTAATTCTATGTAAGCTCATGCAGTTCTTAAAGTAGTTGTTTTCAGAGAAGAACATAAATTGTGAAACTTAGTGCGTGATAAAGCATAAAGGATTTTTGAATGGCCAAGATAACAGAAGGAAGACAGGCTAGGATACACTAAAATGAAAAAAAAGGTAATCATTTGGACAATAAATGGAAGCAATGTGAAACGATGGCATTAATAGATTGAGGAGGGAGACAGTTACGTTTTGGGAGATGGAGAGAGGCTGTCTAGCCATGGAAGTCAGAGGTGGAGGAGTCTAGTGCTGGAAACCAAAGATGAGGGAGGTAACGGAATAATGGAGAAGAGAATCAAGGGTGCAAGATATAGTGGAATCGCTACCAAAGGAGGAACATTCGACTGAAGAAGAACGTTCAATCAAGAAGCGAGAATGCTGAAGATCAACCAATCTTACTCGAATTTGCTTAAGTGCAATTTAACTAATTATTGAAAATTTAATTTTGTAAAATTAAATTCTTAAAGCCTATAAAGTAGATCCAGGGAATGGCTGTAATAACTAAATTTATAATACAAGCCGACACACATTAACCTCACGCCTTGAGATATATTCTGATAGTTATATGTTGTTGGTTTAGATATTATTTGATATTTGTTGATTCCATCTTCACATGAGATACTAATTTTCACTAAACACTCCAGAGATATGGTCTGAGTTGACAATGAGACACATCTCCCGAAACGACCGTGCTCAACAAATATAAGTAAGTGCTACTATAGGCAAGTTTGTAAATATTTACAAGTGTTTAATAATATTTGACATAATGTTAAACAATAGTTGAATTGTAAAGATTTTCTATTTGTTGTTTTACTGCTGAACTTAAGCTAGCTGGCAGGACATAAATTTCTATTATAAAACATGTAAATTATTTATGACTGGAATATTGTAGATTGATAGTTGTGTTGAAAATAATTCGAACTTAGTAAAATTAATCTGTTAAAATAGTTTATTTTTGTTACATACATCAAGAATCTAAATAACAATAGCAGTGTTATGTTATAATATATCTTTAAAATTAAATTAGCTATCACATGTAAACCTTATAGATAGAAAAAAAAACTAGGGGCATATTTGAAATAAGGATACAAAATACCTCTTAGAATTACGTAATTTACTTTGTGTGACAAAACTTTTTTAAAAAATTCATTCTATTAGCTCACACTTTTCAGATATATATATATATATATATATATATATATATATATATATATATATATATATATATATATATATATATATATATATATATCTTGTACAAAGTTTCTATTGTTAATTAAATACGTTTTTATTCATCCAATCAAGTTCAAATACATTTTTTTAACCTATAGTAGATGAGAATTGATGTTAATACAGTTGTTTTCAAATATTTATTCAATAAAATTTGTGGGGTCCAGCTGGATTCGATCTGAGTATCTTCGTGTTCGAAGTCTAGTGCGTCTTGGCACTGCTACAACTATCCAATACCTAGAAATATATTTTTCAAAGATGTTTATGAATTTTTTCTCTCATGTGGTTGCCTTTAAAACCTTCACTGTACAACCTTAAACTGTTGCCACAGTTACCACACAATATCATAAATAGTGTTCTCGGGTAACTAAAATAAAATTTTTCTTTGTTAATCTCAGTAGGAATTTACTTAAACAATTTTTTTTTATTACTTGTTTATTTTGTCCCTTAGTGTAATTATCAGAGTTTTTTTTAATTAATCTATAATCTGTGGCTTTATCTATTTACAAATTCTAGAAATCGATATCCATATTCTTCATTAAAACTAATAAACTCATAAATAACAAAAAATAAATAAACTTTTGTTCCCTACTTTTTTCCATTGTTAGCGTCGCTCAGCATTAATATTTAGACTTCATTCAACAAATACCAGTCTGTACCACAATAGTCTTTCTGTTTTTGTAGAACTGTATGAAGATAAATATTATTTACAAATCTAAGCAATTGTCTTTATTCGTGTAGCATGAATGTAAAATATTAAAATTAAGACATAATTTTCAACTATAAATCTCTTGTCTAGTTACATTCTAAGATCATGCGTAGTAGGCTGAGTGCCAATTCAAAACTGCTTTGGCAGCTGCCAATTAAAGATGCCCTAATGACTTAATAGAATGATATAAAATATAAAGGGGCAGAACGTAAAATGATATCAGTGCCAAAATATTACCAGTCAAATTGTCTTTGGTTACAAAATAGAAATATATTGAAAATCTTTTACAATCAATAAAAATAATTTCAACATACATTTGAAAGATAAAACTAATAAAAAAGGTTTATCAACAATAATAAGTAAATTGATCAAATGCTTACAATTTAAATTCATATCTTTAAATAATAATAGTTAAATTTAACTTTTACAGATTTTAATATTTTAACTTTTTCCATATTTATCTTTATAATTTTCTATATTTAACTTTTCATAGTATACTTACAAATTTAAATAAAACAATGTTTCCAATTTTCTCTAATTAACTTTTATTTTAAAAAAATGAAAGCTTGAAAGAAGTCCCAATGACCACAGAAAACATAAACAAAGAACTTGACACAATTAAATATTTAGCATACACAAATGGATACAACACCACAATAATAGACAAACTATATAAAAAAATTAATAGTCACTAACAGACATGAAATAAAAATATACTTATGTTTATACGTATATTTCATATAGAATGTTTTATACTTTTAGAATGTGTTGTGGATAGTATTTGTGGTGTTTGTATATCTAGTAGTTTTTGTTGTGTCTAGTTTGCTACTTTTTTTATATACTGTAGGCTTTTTAGAATGGCGTTTAAGTTGGGTGTGAGTGAAGTGTGATTTGTATGGTATGGCGAAATTTTATTTGGGTTGTGTCTTTTTTATGTCTTTTATGTGTTTGTTGTATCTTGTGGTAAATGTTTTCCCTGTTTGTCCTGTGTAAAAGCTGGGGCAGTTGTTAATGACAAAATCCACTCTCTATCAAATACTATATTTAAACACATAATTAACAACTACTCTATGAACAATAACACACCACAGAACACCAATACACCACAGACTCACACCAACACAACCTACCTGAGCAACAGTCTTGTCATTGACTCGTAGCATTGAATAATGAATGCACTGAACTAGTGCAAAAAGGGGCTGCTGAAAAATATCAGTAATTAGTGTTTTTTTTTGCCAAGTTAATACCAAAAGTGTAGTTATAGAAATACCTCAAGATGTACAACACAAAAACTGCAAGCTTTAAATACTTAGTGTTTTGAAAATAATGTGGCAAGACTTAATTTACTTCCTAGAAAGTAATAGGTCAGACGGAAAATTTGTCAAGAACATCCAGACAAGTAAACCAAGTCGTATATTTACAATATGTAACTTTGTAACAATGTTTACAATTGTGTTACTTTCAACATTAACAGAGTTGTAATGTCTATTTTTATTATAATGTCAGCAATTATAGATTGTGTTATACAGTACTATGACATCCAGACTTATAAACAACCCATAGCATTACCCGACCCTTCAAGAGCAGGCATACTGACCTGTCTGTCCTCTATAGTGCCCCAAGAGTCCTTGGTCTACAAAACTTCATTAAATAGGTTTATTTTTTTAACAATGCATGTAACAAGGGTTTTTGATATTCCTTGTAGAGCATTTTTAAAAAATCAAAAGATTTATACTTAAGAACTAAGCCTACAGGGTTTTATTTCATTATTTTTAGAAAAAAATTAACTATTCTATTAAATATATGAAAAAGCACTTATCAATATGTAACCTTTTTTAACGAGAGAAATGAAAAATCGTGTTTTTGTAGACACTAACTTTTCTCTATGTATGTTAAACAAAAGCAATAAACTTAGGCACACATCATTGTATACAAAATGTTTGATATTTATCAAACATTAAAAAATTAGTTATCATGGAGCATTATGAACAGTAAAGAAGTTATTACATAAAATATGAAAATGTATGGGTGAGTAAATATGGAATTATTGTAAAACTATTATCAGCTCTGGCTCTGCTGGAAAAACAAGTAACCTTTTTAGCTGGGACGATCAGTAAGTAAGCAGCAGTTCATAATTTTAAACACTTTCTTCAAAGTCATAATCATATCTGTAAATAAGTGGTAGTTTTGGGTTCTAAACAGTATCTTCAGAACCATGATCAGCATTAAGTAAGCTTAGGCATGGAGTCCATGTATCCATTCTTCTTCATTTTAACTTTTTAGTACTCGTCATCTTCAGAAATATCATCAGAAATTCCCATCTTTAGAGAAATATCACTTTCAAAAATATTATATATGTCTCCCAGTTATAACCTTAACGGAGTCCTTTGTTTCGATCCATTTCTGCCTATACTGACATTGATAGTAAACCACTACTATGCTATTATCATGCTGTTCACTCTTTGTCTTTTATCAACCACTAGTACAACCAAACAATAAAACAAAGATTTGTAATATACAATATCAAAAACGCAGTGGTACAATATATTACAATGAAAATATTGGAAAGAACCCCAATACCACAAAAATAATAAAAAATAACAAATAGAACAAGTTACTTGAACTTAAACCTTGATGTACATTTTGATGACCATGTCATCATCATCAGAGTGTCTTATTACAAAACTACAATCTAGCAAACAAGAAGTTACAATCACTCTAGTTTGTAACCTTCTTGTTTGCTAGATTGTAATTTTGTAATAAGACCCTCTGGTGATGATGACATGACTATCGAAATGTACATAAGGGTTTAATCTTAAATAACTTGTTTTATTTGTTTTTGTTGTGGTATTGGGGTTCTTTCCAATATTTTCATTGTAGGAAAGATTTGTAAGTTGAATCAGGGTTGCTGTAAAACTTTTTTTGTTGCTATAGTCCTGAATTGATGCAATATTACTCGGAACTTTCAACATTTGCCACTTGTATGGGTAATTGTAGATATTTTCTACTGAAAATGTATTTGATGAAATCTAGTGTAAGAGACCTAATCAGAAATGAACAGAAGGATCCCATAGATATGTTCCGGGAGAGTCTCACATTCAGATTGACTGTCAGGAAGATAACTGTTGGGTAATTATCCTTTATCATAGAAGCTATGCACGGACTTTGGTAGGGAAACTTTGTCTAAAGGGAATACCTCCAAATAGCCATGAAAATTGATGACAGTAACAAAAATTTGAACTAATCAATGGTCGATCATACACTTTAAAGGATAAAAAAGTGCCTAGGTTTCATGGGCAGAGTTAAGTGGGGGCAAGGAAGGGCATTGCCTCCCAACTTTCTGGACATGTGTATTTTTTTGTATAGTCAAAAGTTTACAATGAACTCATTATTAAAATACTACAAAAATAATAATAGTGGTGACATAAAATGTACTCGGCGGTATCAGTTGTTATTTTGATTGTTTGGGAGTTATTTTCTAATTATGGTTGTTAGATCAAAGAAAAATATAAACCTTATTGTAATCCTACAAGTCGTAATGGTCAAAATGAAATTTTAGGAATTGTGTCAGAAGAAGTTTGGAATTCAACGTTATGTTTCTCATTAAAAAAAATTAGACTTATTTTTAGACTTATAACTTTTTATAATTTTTAAAAAAATTTAATTTTGCAAATCTATAAGTGATTTGCGTTTTAAGAGATACATTTTGTTGAATGTCATACCCTTAAAAAGTAGTTACCAATAAAAAAGTAGTTTAAAAGATGTACGTTTATAATGTAAGTTTTTGGATGCTAGTTCCCTCCAGAACAAAACTTGTAACTTTGCCCATGCTAGGTTTTCAAACAATAAATAGTTCTGTGGAATGCTGTATTTTAGACATTTTTCCTGCTTACATTTTGAAACAAATCATTCAAAATAGAATGGTTTACCCTCAGCAAGTCCAATTTAACATTAGCAAAATTTATTAGTTGATGTACATAATTATATATGAAAGTAAAAATAAGAGTTTAATATAGTCATTTTAGATAAAAAGTGTTAATATACACTTATTATTATAACGGCAAAAAACCACTAGTTATTGATATTTTGCAGCAGATGCGTTCGCACTAGAGCAGTGCATGGAGGCACAGCCACGACCACAGCATTGAACAGTGCTCTGACCTAGTGCGAAAGAGTCTGCTGAAAAATATCACTAAGTAGGCCCTAGTTGTTTTTTTGCCAAGTGGTATCAAGTACTATACATTGAAAAAAGTCTCAAGATGTAAACTGCAACACAAAAACTGCAAGTGTCAAAAAGTGGAAAATTCTGAATCCAGTAACCTCCAAACAGTTGTGAATTTACTAGACAAAAAATTTTGGAAGGATGAGCTATGAGTTGGTACCACACCCTTCTTCTTGAAATGAAAGCCTCCCACGCCTCCTCCACTTTACACTATAAATAAATGCTATAATCATATGAAAAAGAAACAAATATTATATATATATATATATATAAATATATATATATATATATATATATATATATATATATATATATATTAAATATGATGATATGTTTTCTTGTAATATAATTAATGAATAAAAATATTTCAAAAACAAGAATAGTTTTAATTTATATATTATTCAAATCTTTTTGTCAATAAAATAAATATTAGCATCTTAAGGGAAAACAATGATATCACAAAATTTTTACAAAATTAAATCCTCTTAAACCATGATTTGATCTTTTTAAAAAAAATTTATATCATTGTTTTCCTGAAGGTGCTAATACTTATTTCATTGACAAAAAGCTTTGAATAATATATAAATTAAAACTATTCTTGTATTTGAAATATTTTTATCCATTAATTATATATATATATATATACAAAATGAAGATTTGTTCATTATGGCGCTGTTTCAACATTGAACGGGAAAAATTCGTTTACCCGACCATTTTGTACTATTATTCTTGTCAACCTGTCATTTAGATTTAATTTCAAGTTTACAAAAATTGAACAACTTTTACTTATATCTTTTTTTATAAATGCATAAATTTCATTTAATGTTTCTGAACATCATGGTCGAAAAAACTACCTATGTAAAAATCTGAGGTGTAAATTCAGTTTTTTAATTGTGATAAATTGGGCACTTAAATTTTAACTAAATTGAATTTGTCTTACTATTTTCCTACTGATCTCGCGCCCCCTGACTTGCGTTCACGCCCCCCCCCCCCCAAGAGGACGACCCCCTCAGTTTGGGAACCCATGCTCTAAACATCCTACCCCCAAAATTCATTTTCAGCTGTACTGCCCTTGGTAACAGTTAAAACAGAAAATGCAAACCTTTCTAACTAGTTATATAAACCGGGGCGAACTCCCTAAAATGCCACGACAGTAACTACGGACGTACTAGCTGCTAATTTTGAAATTTATGTTTACGAATTTGAATCTGCCATTTAAGGTCGTCGGAACACTTTTAAAATCACTTCAAGCCAAAAATGATGAAACTATTTTTTTTGTAATTTTTTCTGCGTTTAATTAGAGATGAAATCGGTATTTATATTTCAAATTTTAACTGTTAATTTGTGAACTATTTATCTAAAAACCACCATTGTTAAATCTTTCCAAAAGATTTCCGACAGCTTTCACGACTAGACAACTAAGTAATTTTCTCTGCTGCGAATTTACAGCGTGCAGCGGCGAACTACGGCAACGCTGGATTCAGATGAAGATTCATATCATTAGCCTATAGGCTAATGTATTCCATATCAGATTAATTTTTCTAATCATATCCCTACAATGAATGTCATGTACCCTAAGTGATTGAATTTATTGTTAGTGTAGAACAATATAAATGCAGAAAATAGTAAGTAGATTATTTATAAGAAAATCATGACATGAAATTTAAATACAAAATTCAGTATTTCGGCCTATTCAAAATGTTTGACTTGTAAATGTGAATATTTATTAAGAGTAGTGAAATGTTTGAATTTAACTATGTTAAAATTATTGTTATGAATTTTATAAACTGTAAGCTATACACAATATCAAGAGCACAGTGGTACAATATATTACAATAAAAATATTGAAAAGAACCCCAATACCACAAAAATACTTCTTGTGTGCTAGATTGTGTTTTGTAACTAGACCCTCTGATGATGATGACATGGTCATCGAAATGTACATAAGGGTTTAATCTTAAGTAACTTGTCTTATTTGTTATTTTTGTGGTATTGGGGTTCTTTTCAATATTTTTTCTGTAAGCTATAGTTTAATATTAGATTAATAAATTTTTAGCTCTTGAAAAGGATTTTCTAATAAAAAATCGAAACGTAGAGTATTTGTAAAAACATGAATTGGTCTGTGATCTGTCATTAATCTAAAAAATATGCTCATTATAATTACAAATACTCATTAGTTATATTGAAAGTACACATTGTAATAATATTGAATTAATTGTAGTAGGCTACGTAATATTTATTGGAATACGAATTAATATACTTATAATCTGATAAAAATATAGAATAATAAAATTTCAATTTAATAGTATACAATAAATAACAACCTATTTGTTAAAACAGCTGTTCCACGACATTACCTATGTCATAAAATCAGCTGTTTTAAGAAATCATATTTTATCACTTTATTTAAGCTAAAATAGTTGTGCAGAGGACATATATATATATATATATATATATATATATATATATATATATATATATATATAAAACTTTGTATATAGATGTGTCAGAGCTTGACACAAAATTTAAGGTTTTTACAAAACAATTTTTTTATTCAGGCGCGTCAGCAAAAGTAACTTATTCACTTCAAAAAAGGATGACTTTATATGCCAGTTATAGCATTAACAACTTTAGTAAAAGGTTCAAATTTTACTAGAAGTGATGAATTGCCTTAAATCAGAACTATTAGAAACTTCTCTAATGTAAAAATAAAGTTCGGAAATCTTTACTTGTAACATTATAAATAGCTATAATTAAATAATAAAAATATATATAACTCACAAATATACAATTTTTTATTTCAAACGCATTTCGACGACTACTTTGCCGTCATCTTCAGTGAAAATACACAAATGAAATTAACTAAAAAATATGTATATATTAAACATAACCTATAAAGTTTTAGCAAAGGTAAAAACAAAAAACTTTTGTTTTTACCTTTGCTAAAACTTTATAGGTTATGTTGATTATATACATATTTTTTAGTTAATTTCATTTGTGTATTTTCACTGAAGATGACGACAAAGTAGTCGTCGAAACGCGTTTGAAATAAAAAATTGTATATTTGTGAGTTGTATATATTTTTATTATTTAATTATAACTTTCACTCACAAGCCAGCTCGAATATTATTTATATTATAAATAGCGTTCATGGGTATCAGAATATTCAGCCAAGATTACTAATTAGGCCTACATTACTATTGGTGAACTTTGCGTGAAATCTGCTTCTATGTGATTCGACTGAGTAGACACAACATCGATAAGTTTGTTTATAACAAATCAACTAACTCGAAGTTCTAACCCATCCGAAACAAACATTTTCACTTATATTTTGGGTTAATAGGTTATATGAAGACATTCTTTAGGTAAGTAGCCTACATACGAATGAATTTGATTTTTTTTCTAGGTTAGGATGTTTTTAACGAAGCTAAAACTTTCTACAATGCATGTTCAGTATTTAATTACTTCCAAGAAATTTGTAGTCCACTTTTGTTAAAATCGTTCTAATCAGCTGTCTAAACGTCATATTATTTGAAATCATTCATTGAAAAATTACTATCGGAAATCCAAATTGTAACCATAATATAACAACGGGGAAATAATAACATGAAACTACCTATAATGCATTAGCTTTTATGTAATACCAGATTTAGAATACGTAAAAAGTGTACGCAAATATTAATTTTGTAATTAACGTGATTTATTAAGTAATGCCATTTATTTAATTTGATTTGAACGTTGCCATTCCAGACCCTACACGCTACATAGTAGTGTCGACTTCAACTTAAAAAATACACAGAACTCTTTTGCTAATAATCTAACCTCAGGTATTTATACAATGAACTAGACCTTTTTGAATAAATTAACAAAGTGTTTTCCTATTTTATTGTATTGCACAAAATTGTTTATTGTACTGTCATTTAAAATCATTCATATTTATGCAAGTAGCTCAGTAATTCAATCAGAGATGGCAGCACAGTCTCCGTCAGAGGAAATTATTAATTTTACAAATCCTTTATAAAGGGTTCTAACATTTTTAGTTAATTCTGTAATAGCACAAGAAAATTTCCTTTTCAATGTTAAAACTTGATCATTCCCTTGAATTAAACATAAGCTAAATTTTTAACTTCTTAAGGAAACTACATTTCAACTTAAATTTTTCTAGTCATACAATATTAATCAACAGTAGCCCTATTTATCAAGTAGGCCTAAATCTGTCAATATATTTAATGAAAAACATTTGGCTTAGTGGAATTTATAAATAGTTAATTTATTATTATAAGACATTTAAGCAACAAACAATAAAACAGTTTAAAATAAGAAAACATGATTCTATGCAGTATAGGACAATAATCGTGACAAATTATTTTAGTTTCAGTGAATCGAAAACTTTATTGGTTTTTATCCAACTAGGAATGTATGCCTTAGAAACAGTATTAAGTTACAAAAAAGTAGTTCATGTGATATGGAACTGGATTTACAGAAGTTAGCGTTATTATGAAATTTATAATTGTAGATAGGCCTACCAAAATATTTTATTACTCATAAACAAACAAACGATAAAAAATGTTCACTAACTCTGAATTATTGTTATATAACTCAAACACAACGGGCGTGATTGTGTGTTTTGTAGTAGTGATAAGTCAATGAAGAAGCTGGCATTTTCATTGAAATTCGTTGTAAATACTGTAGGCCTATTTATATCTGCTGATCTCTTGAAGGTGCGTGGGGCTTGGACAAACTTTGGCAAGGTCAGTATTCGGCTTAAACATAGAACGGGTAATTGGAAAACTTCAAAACGTTTATTCACGGGCGAGAATTCTTTTATGATGTTTGAGTCTAGTAAGAGTTTCATATATACTGGCGTTCTGATGGAAAACAACCAAACAATAAACCCAAAGTACTTTTTATTGAATTCTCAATCTAATGGAATATAGGTTATAAAGCAACATAGGACTACATGTTGTGTAAGGGACAATTTTTAATTTGTTTATGTGAAATGTTTTACAGAATGATTCAAATAGACTTAACCAATACGTGTATAATGGGATGTAATCATTTTCTGTCCATTAATCACTTTATCATAAGAAGGGGCAGGACGATTGAGAACCTAGGCGATAGAGTATTTACTCTTATAAAAAACGTCTGAGTTCGTAGATTGGAAATTATGTAATTAATTAAAAACATCCTTTTTTTATTATTTTATGCAGCATCAAGATAAATGCTATCTTGTGATAGGTTCTTTGCCATTTATGAAAAAAACAGTGTCATTTCTTTTTGAATTGAATAGTAAATTGTTACTTTCTATGTCAGTAATAAAGGAACATCCCGCTATATCCGTTATAAATATTCATCTCTCTAAGTCAGGTATAAACAGTATACGTCAGGAACATCTCTCTATGTTCGCTATAAGTATTTATCTCTCTATTCCCGCTATAAAAAAAACACGCTTCTATATCAGGTATAAATATTTATCTCTTTACGTTCGCTATAAAGGAACATCCCTCTTTATCCGGTATATATATATATATATATATATATATATATATATTCATCTCTCTAAGTCCGGTATAAAGGAACCTCTCTCTATGTCCGCTATAAATTTTCTTTCTCCGTCTGCTGTAAAGGAATAACTCTCTATGTCCGCTATAAATATTTATCTCTTTATGCCTGCTATAAAGAAACACCCCTCTATACCAGGAATAAATTTTCATCTCTCTAAGTCCGGTATAAAGGAACACAACTCTATGTCCACTATAAATATGCATCTCTCTAAATCCGGTGTAAAGGAACATCTCTCTATAGCAGGTATACATTTTCATCTCTCTAAGTCCGGTATAAAGGAACATCACTCTATGTCCACTTAATATATGCATCTCTCTAAATCCGGTATAAAGGAAAATCTCTCTACAGCAGGTATAAATTTTCATCTCTCCAAGTCCGGTATAAAGAAACATCTCTCTATGACGGCTAAAAATATTCATCTATCTAAGTCAAGTATAAAGGAACATCTCTCCATGTCCGCTGTAAATATTAATCTCTCTACTAAGTCCGGCATAAAGGAATATCTCTCTATACCAGGTATAAATATTCATCTCTCTAAGTCCGGTATAAAGGAACGTCTCTCCATGTCCGTTGTAAATATTATTCTCTCTACTAAGTCCGATATAAAGGAATTTCTCTCTATATCAGATATTAATATCCATCTCTCTAAGTCCGGTATATTAGAAAATCTCTCTATGTCCGCTAAAATATTCATCTTTATAAGTCCGGTATAAAGGTACATCTCTCTATGTCCGCTATAAAGGAACACCCCACTATATCAGGTATACATATTCATATGTCTAGGTCCGATATAAAGGAACATCTCTCTTTATCCGGTATATATATATATATATATATATATATATATATATATATATATATCCATCGCTCTAAGTCCGGTATAAAGGAACCTCTCTCTATGTCTGCTATAAGTATTTATCTCTCTATGCCCGCTATAAAAGGACACTCCTCTATATCAGGTATAAAATATTCATCTCTCCAAGTCCCATATAAAGGAAAATCTCTCTATGTCAACTATAAGCATTTATCTTACTAAGTCCGCTATAAAGGAACACCTCTCGATGTCCGCAATAAGTATTTATCTCTTCAACTCCGCTATAAAGAAACATCTCTCTATGGCAGCTATAAATATTTATCTCTGTCTATCTGCTATAAAGGAATATCTTTCTATGTCTGCTATAAAAGAACACCTCTCTGTCTGCTATAAATATTTATCTCTCTATGTCCGCTATAGAGGAATATTTTTCTATGTCTGTTATAATGAAACATCTCTTTATAAGGGATGTCAGCTATAAGGGAATTTCACTCTTTGTCTGCTGTAAAGGAACATCTGATATAAACAATTGGTACATTTCAGTTACTCATCTCTGCTCTCATTACTCATAACCTTTCTCTTTACCCTACTTCGTAGAATTTTATTAAGCAGGTTTATCCCCTCAATTTCTTTCTTACCATATAGGACGATGAAACTTATTATAATAAAAAAAAATAATAGTAGATGTCTGTAAATATAATTCCCTTCTTATTATATAAACTTGGGAATATGGTTCACTCAGGCGTGCCAAAATGGGAGTGTTTGGGGAGAGACACAAAATATTTTACAATTACATTTTGTCAACCCTCAGCAATTGTTTGTGAAAGTTAATTGTTTACGTTTTAATAGAACAAGAAATAGACATATTTAATGTTTTTAAAATGTTCTCCTGATTCGTTTCGTTATCTTTATTTAATTATTAACTCTGAAGGCATTACGTGTTCGTTATCGTAAGAGAAGCTGGCGTAATCATATACTGTTATAATCATATAGGGCGGATATAATATTTAAATATTAACTCTGAAGGCATTACGTGCTCGTTATCGTAAGAGAAGCTGGCGTAATCATATACTGTTATAATCATATAGGGCGGATATAATATTTAAATATTAACTCTGAAGGCATTACGTGCTCGTTATCGTAAGAGAAGCTGGCGTAATCATATACTGTTATAATCATATAGGGCGGATATAATATTTAAATATTAACTCTGAAGGCATTACGTGCTCGTTATCGTAAGAGAAGCTGGCGTAATCATATACTGTTATAATCATATAAGGCGGATATAATATTTAAATATTAACTCTGAAGGCATTACGTGCTCGTTATCGTAAGAGAAGCTGGCGTAATCATATACTGTTATAATCATATAGGGCGGATATAATATTTAAATATTAACTCTGAAGGCATTACGTGCTCGTTATCGTAAGAGAAGCTGGCGTAATCATATACTGTTATAATCATATAGGGCGGATATAATATTTAAATATTAACTCTGAAGGCATTACGTGCTCGTTATCGTAAGAGAAGCTGGCGTAATCATATACTGTTATAATCATATAGGGCGGATATAATATTTAAATATTAACTCTGAAGGCATTACGTGCTCGTTATCGTAAGAGAAGCTGGCGTAATCATATACTGTTATAATCATATAGGGCGGATATAATATTTAAATATTAACTCTGAAGGCATTACGTGCTCGTTATCGTAAGAGAAGCTGGCATAATCATATACTGTTATAATCATATAGGGCGGATATAATATTTAAATATTAACTCTGAAGGCATTACGTGCTCGTTATCGTAAGAGAAGCTGGCATAATCATATACTGTTATAATCATATAGGGCGGATATAATATTTAAATATTAACTCTGAAGGCATTACGTGCTCGTTATCGTAAGAGAAGCTGGCATAATCATATACTGTTATAATCATATAGGGCGGATATAATATTTAAATATTAACTCTGAAGGCATTACGTGCTCGTTATCGTAAGAGAAGCTGGCATAATCATATACTGTTATAATCATATAGGGCGGATATAATATTTAAATATTAACTCTGAAGGCATTACGTGCTCGTTATCGTAAGAGAAGCTGGCGTAATCATATACTGTTATAATCATATAGGGCGGATATAATATTTAAATATTAACTCTGAAGGCATTACGTGCTCGTTATCGTAAGAGAAGCTGGCGTAATCATATACTGTTATAATCATATAGGGCGGATATAATATTTAAATATTAACTCTGAAGGCATTACGTGCTCGTTATCGTAAGAGAAGCTGGCGTAATCATATACTGTTATAATCATATAGGGCGGATATAATATTTAAATATTAACTCTGAAGGCATTACGTGCTCGTTATCGTAAGAGAAGCTGGCGTAATCATATACTGTTATAATCATATAGGGCGGATATAATATTTAAATATTAACTCTGAAGGCATTACGTGCTCGTTATCGTAAGAGAAGCTGGCATAATCATATACTGTTATAATCATATAGGGCGGATATAATATTTAAATATTAACTCTGAAGGCATTACGTGCTCGTTATCGTAAGAGAAGCTGGCGTAATCATATACTGTTATAATCATATAGGGCGGATATAATATTTAAATATTAACTCTGAAGGCATTACGTGCTCGTTATCGTAAGAGAAGCTGGCGTAATCATATACTGTTATAATCATATAGGGCGGATATAATATTTAAATATTAACTCTGAAGGCATTACGTGCTCGTTATCGTAAGAGAAGCTGGCGTAATCATATACTGTTATAATCATATAGGGCGGATATAATATTTAAATATTAACTCTGAAGGCATTACGTGCTAGTTATCGTAAGAGAAGCTGGCATAATCATATACTGTTATAATCATATAGGGCGGATATAATATTTAAATATTAACTCTGAAGGCATTACGTGCTCGTTATCGTAAAAGAAGCTGGCGTAATAATATACTGTTATAATCATATAGGGCGGATATAATATTTAAATATTAACTCTGAAGGCATTACGTGCTCGTTATCGTAAAAGAAGCTGGCGTAATCATATACTGTTATAATCATATAGGGCGGATATAATATTTAAATATTAACTCTGAAGGCATTACGTGCTCGTTATCGTAAGAGAAGCTGGCGTAATCATATACTGTTATAATCATATAGGGCGGATATAATATTTAAATATTAACTCTGAAGGCATTACGTGCTAGTTATCGTAAGAGAAGCTGGCATAATCATATACTGTTATAATCATATAGGGCGGATATAATATTTAAATATTAACTCTGAAGGCATTACTTGCTCGTTATCGTAAGAGAAGCTGGCGTAATCATATACTGTTATAATCATATAGGGCGGATATAATATTTAAAATATGTATATTTTGATTTATTTTAATATATTTTCTTTTTTTTCAAATTGATCTAAATGTACCACGTACGACCTTTTAGTTTAGAAGGGCAGTAAGGGGCGTTCTTGTGTTTTGGGAAATGCATGCATCTAAGGCTTTGTTCGAGGGACATCCATTGTTCAAGGTCTTTTAAATTTTAAAGATATTAAACAACAAAATCTGTGTGTTTTATCTAATTCATGTTTATGTGAAGTGATTTTTTAAAGTTACAATGGCTTTTACGTTGCTAACAGAACTGACGATGACTTTACCGGAAAAACCACTGTTACAGCATATTATTGTCCTGTATCTCCTTTTTGTTCTCCCTCCTTAAATTTATTCAATGAACGCAATAAATTACAGGGCAACAGTAACAAGTAGATTAGGCTACTGTTTAACGAGCGTCTAGGTGGGACTACGCCCAGAAGAATGGAATGAAATGAGGGATTTGCGTGTCACACTTAACCTCGCCCCTCCGGAATCTCGACCCCCCCCCCATCTACCCTTTCCCCAGGAAAACAACGTTTTTCGCTACAGTTGGTCTCAATTGCTTGAAAAAAATAAATTGGAATTCGCCTTTGCTTTTCAGAAGTTATTGTTTTATGCATTTGTATCTTTGAATTGTTTTCTTCTGAGGGCAAACGAATAAATATTGCAATATACTATCAGACACACACACACACACACACACACACACACACACACACACACACACACACACACACACACACACAAACACACACACACACACACACACACACACACACACCGCTATTATCGCTATTTTGTTATCACTTTTGTCGAGACGTCCCCGAGTTCCAGAACCAAATTTTTTGTTTCCCCAAATCAAAGGAACTGTAAAACATAATGCGCTACGAACAAAATTTGATGTTCTCTCTTCAATTTGAAATAAAAACAATTTTGTTAAGTTGAACCGTCTTGACCACACGTTATAAGGAAGTTGGCAATCTAACATTTAATTTTAGTGTCCCATTGGAAGCAAAGATATCACTGTGACACGGTTCTGTTGGTCTTTCTAGGATAGTCGGTAGCTGAAAGGACAAAGCTGGCGAAAGGCCCGTCTCTTACAGCTCTGATTGCCGGGTATCATCAGGGTTCGGCACTTTGAGCCCGGCGCAGCGTGAGCCACACGGTTATCATCTCAGATAATTATCTAGATAATTAGAGTGACGTCATGCAACGGTCGTCCATCACTCTGTCTGTCGTCACGTAATTAAAGTATTAGATCCGACGGGTTTCGGATCCAAATCAAGCAACGTGTTCCATCCACTCTGAACACCAATCCGATCTGGCCGTACAAAGTGCCCGTCTGCCTTGTGTCAACGCCGCGCCGCACAGTAGAGTATATCACGTCGTAACGTGGCCAAAAATATTAGGCTTTTGTTTTTATGCTAATTGTCTAATTTTGCTATACTAACTTCCTAACTCTACTTCTCTTTAAGCAAGGAAAGTAATGTACATGGTTTTACATGCAAATTTTATACTTTATACATTATGTATCATTGTTTACTTATTTTGCAAATATGTACTTTATCTAGGTAACACAATATCTAGTAAACATTTGTGTCTAATAAATTACTGTGAGATTATTTTACTCCGATTCTTGTGAGTTTAGATTTTTTTGATTATAAATATGCTCATCCTTTTTATATTTATCTTTTAAATTAATAATACCTTGTGTCAGGTGGATAAATGTGCAGGGTCTCACTGCTAAATTGGTTACTTTTTCCCTAGATCATTGTTGCATTTGTTGGCAATTTAGTAACTTATGTGATCAATTGAGCAGCATCAGTATTTCCTAAAGCCCTCTGACTCATTGCTGCAGCATATGGAAGCTCTTCGGAGGTTGACTGTTTTCGCTATTCTTCAGTTTTTCTGAGTTTGCTTCTCTCACTAGCCTACTGAAAATCTTTTTAGGGACGGCTCGGAGTACTTGGACAAAAACTGGGTTTCTTAATATTAACTGACAACCAATATTTACTCTTTTGTACGAACCTCGTTTCTTTGTCATGGTCCAAAGCTCATTTATTTTTAAACCATTATATAAACACACTAAGAAAGTGAATAACAATTGAATTCTTAAAACCATTATTTATTTCATGTTATATAAATATAAATAAATATTTACTAGTTGTAATAATACTCACATAGAACATCTTTTATTTCTAAATGCTATGTTTTGTAAAATAATTTATATATACATGACTATGTGTATGTATATATATATATATATATATATATATAAATATATTATATATATATATATATATATATATATATACATATATATATATATATATATATATATATATATATATATATATATACAGACAGTCTGTATATATAGACTACAGTAGGAGTCCTTATGTAGTTATAGAACTATAGAGTACTAAACAAGTTTTGATATTGCTGATACTAATTACTAATTAGTAAAAAGAACTTTGCAACACTTAGTTCTTGTATTCACTTATCACTTACACTATAATGTACCTTAACAAAAATCTTACTTTTTACATATGCGAGTTAACTTTCGAAGACGTGATCCGAAAGTTAGCTTTAATTACGTGTAAGTAAGACTCTCTCTCTCTCTCTCTCTCGCTATATATATATATATATATATATATATATATATATATATATATATATATATATATATATATATATATACAGACAGTCTGTATATATAGACTACAGTAGGAGTCCTTATGTAGTTATAGAACTATAGAGTACTAAACAAGTTTTGATATTGCTGATACTAATTACTAATTAGTAAAAAGAACTTTGCAACACTTAGTTCTTGTATTCACTTATCACTTACACTATAATGTACCTTAACAAAAATCTTACTTTTTACATATGCGAGTTAACTTTCGAAGACGTGATCCGAAAGTTAGCTTTAATTACGTGTAAGTAAGACTCTCTCTCTCTCTCTCTCGCTATATATATATATATATATATATATATATATATATATATATATATATATATATATATATATATATATATACAGACAGTCTGTATATATAGACTACAGTAGGAGTCCTTATGTAGTTATAGAACTATAGAGTACTAAACAAGTTTTGATATTGCTGATACTAATTACTAATTAGTAAAAAGAACTTTGCAACACTTAGTTCTTGTATTCACTTATCACTTACACTATAATGTACCTTAACAAAAATCTTACTTTTTACATATGCGAGTTAACTTTCGAAGACGTGATCCGAAAGTTAGCTTTAATTACGTGTAAGTAAGACTCTCTCTCTCTCTCGCTATATATATATATATATATATATATATATATATATATATATACATTTCATCATTCCGATTTAAAAAATTATTAGGTTTATATTTAAATCTTGAGTGATCCGTATACATTTTTAAAATTCCGCAGAGCGATAAAAAAAATTCATCGAGTTTAAATTTTAAAAGATTTTGGTAATGTTTTCAGGTAATAAATAATTTTTTATTAACAAAACGAATACCAAAGAATGAAAATTCTTACAACTGTTACTAAGAACAAATCAGCTGTGTGTATCGTGCACACAGACGATTGCTTGTGGGCTGGCTAGCATACCAGAATATCTGCCTCATAGGGTGAGCAAAGATGCCGCTTCCTGCGTTTTCCCACACTCTTACTTAATCTTCTCCTCACCCTGCAACCTTCGCCGCCTCTTCTCCTCCTAGAAGTTCATTAATAGTTTACTGGAACGCAACGCTGTAGTTAGTGTAAGGCCTCAACTATTCAGAAGGCAGTGAAGGTTAACAGGACTAATATGCATGAGCTTCGCCGTTAGTTTTACTTTAGGGAATGACAGAAATATTGGACAAAACCTGAATTCAAATTGACAACTATTCAGAAGGCAGTGAAGGTTAACAGGACTAATATGCATGAGCTTGGCCGTTAGTTTTACTTTAGGGATTGACAGAAACATTGGACAAAACCTGAATTCAAATTAACAACTAGACAAGACAAACATTTTATTTAAAATAAAACATAGCTAACGAGTGTTTCCCTATATAACATTTTAAATGGCAAAATCTAAAATTAAATACCAAGGGACTTACTACTTCAATTTTGTACACAAGGGCTTACTTATTCTATGTGCTCTTCTGGTATCCATGGGGCATACGTACGTATCCAATGTGCTTTCTCCGTATCGAAGGGGCTTTTGTATTCAATGTGCTTTCGATGTACAAAAGGAGCTTACTTATCAATGTACTTTAAACACATCCAAGGGCTTACGTATTCTATGTGCCTTCTGGTATCCATAGGGCTTAAGTAAGTATCCAATGTGCTTTCTCCGTATCGAAGGGGCTTTAGTATTCAAAGTGCTGTCGACGTACAAAAGGGGCTTATTTATCAATGTGCTTTAAACACTCCCAAGGGCTTATTTATTCTATGTGCTCTTCTGGTATCTATGGGGCTTACTTACGTATCCAATGAGCTTTCTCCGTATCGAAGGTCCTTACTTATTCAATGTGCTTTCGACGTGCAAAAGGGGCTTACTTATCAATGTGCTTTAAACACACCCAAGGGCTTACTTATTATATGTGATTTCCTTGTATCCATAGGGCTTATTTACGTATCCAAGGTGCTTTCTCCGTATCGAAGGCCCTTAGTTATTCAATGTGCTTTCGTCGTGCAAAAGGGGCTTACTTATCAATGTGCTTTAAACACACCCAAGGGCTTACGTATTATATGTGATTTCCTTGTATCCATAGGGCTTACTTACGTATCCAAGGTGCTTTCTCCGTATCGAAGGCCCTTAG
>JBAIZL010000008.1:41436910-41441910 GCA_036971475.1 Prosapia bicincta
CTTATTATCAGAACGCTACTAAACGACCTACTTTACTTAGCTAGATTCTTTTAATTTCATTAAGGGACCGGAAAATACACGTTTCGTTTAAAGAGCTGTTTTAACATCGTTCCGCTGAAAAGTGCCGGTCTCTCGTGGGGATCGTTAGAACTATTTACTATTTTTAGTTACGTTTACTGAGATCGAGGTTTGGCAGTAACATAACAAACGTTTCAATATTTTTATAATGAAAAGAATCTGGCGTTTTTTAATTATTATTATATAAATTTGGGACTAAAACGAACTGTTATTACTTATTAATTTACTTCCTTACCATCGACGATTCGGCTATTCAAATAGACATTTGTAAGACAGAAATTAAATCCCCAGATAAATACAATACAACACATATTTCCAGCAATGTAATAAAAGACTATCACGTGTTTTATGTTGCATTGTATATGTGTATTGTTTTAATATATGTCACAAAAATGGACATAAGGTAATGTAAACGCCGAAACGTCGTCGGTAAAAGGAATAAATTAAATAAATACTACTTACTGCAGTCTTTTACAGTAACTTGTACAGGTAACTGTAATATTGTACAGGTTACTGTAATATTGTACAGGTAACTGTAATATTGTACAGGTAACTGTAATATTGTACAGGTAGAATCCCGACCTTACCTAATTTCTTGTTAAACACTAAACAGTAAACTGGGTTATAAAAAATATTTAATAGTATGTTGGAGATTAAATTATTAGTTCTGTAAATTATATATTAATGTTTAATGTTTTACTTATAATTAATGTCATTTTCTAATTAATGTTTAAATTATACTTTGTTGTTATATTTTTGTTTTTAAAATTTAAGTATACTTTATTTCAATTAGTTCACATTCACCTTATATGTATATATATATATATATATATATATATATATATATATATATATATATATATATTACTTGTTATATGTTATTATTACTTGTAAATAATTTTTCCCACCACTAAGTGCAATAATTTTACCTTATGTGATGAGGCATCTTTCGGTCACTTGACCATTGTCGAATTACTAAATTAATTTTCTCTACTTTTCTGGTTTGGATGTCGGTCCGTCATACACTTTTCTTCTTGAGTCGCGTGTATAATTTTTTTGAATAGTACGTCGTCTGCATATGTTGTCGATATGTTGATCTGCATATGCAGACGACGTACTATTCAAAAACATTATACACGCGGTCAAGAAATATCATGTATGACGTCAACAAATACCAACATCACGGACCGAACATCCTCACCAGAAAAATAGAGAAAACTAATTCAGCGATTCGACAATGGTCAAGTGACCGAAAGATGCCTCATCACATAAGGTAAAATTATTGCAGAGTAATAATCCACCTTAGTGGCGGAAAAAATTATTTACAAGCAATAATAATAACTTCATAAAGTCAGTGCAACGGAAAAATAATGGACATACGTATATGTATATACATTGCGTTATAATATATAATATATATATATATATATATATATATATATATATATATTGTAAAACTTTCAATCGTTAATAAAATACTTCTCATTCATTAATTCAAGTTCAAATACATTTTTTTTGTAGGGGATTACACTTGATGTTAATACAGTTTTTTCAAAAATTAGGCCTGATTAAATACTTAAATTTAATAATGACTTAGAGTTTTATATGAGAGAAAAACCTTTCACAAAAGGGGCAAAGTATGCAATATAGTTATTTCGTCCCAATTGGCTTAAAATAAGTGGTAACATATGATTTATAAAAAACAATTGGTTTTACGTTATAGGTTATGTGGTAGAACAGCTAATTTAACGCATAGCTTATGTTACCTTATTTATATTGATTGCAACCATTTAATAAAAAATAACTAAAATAATATTTTTATTTGTTGACCTGAGTAGGAATTGACTTGAAAGAACTTTTTGTTTGTATTATAGTTTTAACTTATGCATATATTATTGCATAAGATCAGGACTCTATGAACTGCACAGGAATAAAATAAGATTTATTTATTTTCCACGTTTCGCCCATTCACATTATCTTATGGCCATTTTGAAGGCATAAAATAAAACAAGAGACTCATACAATAAAATAATGCATGATTTCAACAATACAATACAAAAATATTATGTTATGTTGTGCGTGTTTATTATTTTAACGTATGTCATGAAAATGACAAAAAAGTATTGCTAATGGCCGAAACGTGGCGATAAAAGGAACAAATTAAATAAATACTAGTTTTATGATCTTTTCCAGTACGTCAGAGTCCAGAACTTATATAATTACCTATTTTTGGTATAACGCTCAACGGTAGCCTATACTATGTTGTAAAAATATTAAACATTATGTTGAACATCAAATTATTAAGTGTTTCTGTAATCTATATTTTAAAGTATAAAATATAAATATGCTTTATTTTGTGAAATAAAACTTGTATTAACGAAAAGTTTTTACAATAAAGCTGCTAGTATTATAAATATAATAGCCTATAGTATAACAAGTAATATAAACATTTTTTGAAGGTCAATTCCTACTTAAATCAACAAAGTTTATTTTATTTTTTTTTATTGTATAATTACATTTAATATAAATATGTATATACGTATTTCAGAATAACAACAATTAGTGGCAAATTAATGTATCAATTGTGTACCAATTTTCCTTTCTATGTATGGTGATGGAATATAATTTTCATTTGTTACTATTTATACTCTTTCTTTTTTTTCATCGCTTGCGTTGTGTTTTAGTTTCTTTTAGCTTTCCTTTCATATTGTCCGTTTGTGAAGCAAGGTTTAATAACGTTAATCCATTTTGTTTGCTTATTCTTTTTATTCGCTTTTAATCCTGGAGCATTATTTATGATATTGTGTGGTAACAATGGCAACAATTTAAGGTTATATAATGGATGTTGTTCGTATAGATCTTTGAGAAGTACATTTTTAGGTATGGAAAGTTAGCTCAGTGGTGAAAAGTGCAAAACTTCGAACACGAAGATACTCAGTTCTAATCCGACCTAGACCCCTCCAATTTTATTAATTAAATTATTGAATAAATATTGGAAAAAAACAGTAATATTATCAATTGTCATCCACTATAGGTTTAAAAAAGTGTATTTGAACTTGATTGGATAAATAAACACTTATTTTATTAACGATTAAAAATTTGTACAAGGTATATAGCTAATAATTTGTACAGGAGAGTGTGAGCTAATAGAGGGAATTTAATAATATATTAGCTCAAGTCACTTGGAAACATAACCTCCAAATAGTTTAACAGAAAGACCCGCTAATGTGATTAGGCCTAACGAGAAACTGTCTCGGATACAACCAGAAGGTGCCGCAACGCAAGTCCAACTTGTTGTGTTTAAAGTCTTAATATAATTCCAGACGAGATTTAGACGTAGCCGAACGGTAGCCGAGTCAGGTGGTCACCGGGACCTCTCTATTGGGATAAGCTCTTCCTGTCAAAACGTCCGCAGAAGTGATGGATCACGACTACGTTGGGTTTCAAAACTCGTGGATCGGCATCCAGGGCCACATTCATCATGCCAGACGTCTTCGTCTTTGCTGAATGTTGGTTCCAGTATAGTGCTACTTTATTTAATGAAAGGTGCACTATTGGGTGGATAGTTGTGCGATTGCAATGAATTGAATCTTCTGTAAGTGCACTCATTCACTCGGCAATGCAATTCTCCAACTTCGTTGATAGTTTAGTTGCCGTAGTCGTCATATGGTAGTTGCATAACTTAAATATACTGTATATAAATAATGGGAATTAGAGTATCAAGGTTGTTAGAGCTGGTTTCGACAACAACAAACGTACTATAGCTCCAATGCAGAAAAAAGAATTAAAATGTGCCAGGATATTAAAATGAGAAACTCTCTGCTCTATATGAAATAAAACTTACAAATGGTACATTGTCCATGTTACGATCTTTGCTCTAGTTTAAACGATGTTTCTGTTTGATACCGAACAGAAAGGACCTCGTACATGTTCAGTTTTAATTGCCGTATAAATGGCTGGTCACGACGAATGGTGAGCTTTCAGTCATGTAGTTATGAACTTTCTTTTGAACTTTAGTATAGTTCATTTGAACTCCATACAGATTCAGTTTTAACTCCCAATTCAACTGATTAGACAGAAATGATTAAAACCGTAAGAGTGTAGGGTGAAAATGAACTGAGGTCAGTAAAAAATTGAACTATAGAACTCATTAAGCTTCATTATTTGAAATATGCCGAATTCGGTTTGGTTAGGCTAGGAATTACATAAAGCCAAACCGAGCGTGTGTACGGTTGCGTCCGTTCAGTTCTTCAATTCAGTTCCTTGAGCGTTAAAAAGAAGAAAGAACAAAATAATTTGTTTCCTCCATCTCCAGGTAACTCTGCCAATTTTTAAGGAGAAATTTGGGTTCATATAAGATAATGGAATGGTAGACATTTATCTATACACTAGACTTCACTCTACGTTTCATTCTTCTATCAATAACACAGAAGAAACAATAATTCTACATACAACTTCCAATGTACTATACAACTTCCAATGTACTATACAACTGTGTGTGTGTGTGTGTGTGTGTGTGTTGGTGTGTTGGTGTGTGTGTGTGTGTGTGTGTGTGTGTGTGTGTGTGTGTGTGTGTGTGTGGGTGTGTGTGTATGTGTGAGTGTGTGTGTGTGTATGTGTTGTGTGTGTGTTGTGTGAGCTTATGCGTATGAATATATATATATATATATATATATATATATATATATATATATGTGTGTGTGTGTGTGTGTGTGTGTGTGTGTATGTGTGTGTGTGTTTGTGTGTGAGAGAGAGAGAGTGTGTACGTATGGGCGTGTGTGCGTGCGTATGTGTGTGGTCGCGCGTGTATATCTAACAGAAATTCTGTTTTCCTGCATGCACTCTATTTATCCCTTGTATTAGACATTCATAACGTACACCCAGGCACACTCTGGCCTTCAAGAAGCTCGGTACAGCCGCGC
>JBAIZL010000008.1:41446910-41544410 GCA_036971475.1 Prosapia bicincta
TTATGTCTTCTGGGAGCCTTTAATATGGGCAAGCTGTAAGAGTCTTAGGTAGGTGATCCGATCCAACTTTACTTGCTCTACGTTCATATCCATAGGAATAAAACAATGAACATTAATTTAAGTAAAAAAAAAACAGAACTATTTTAATAACCCAATAGAATGAGTCGATTTGAAGTTTAAAGTTAACACATCTTATCACTGGGTATGACCATATATTCTGTATGGGAAAAATATCAGCTCATTCGTCCCTCTTTGAATTAAATGACAACATATGATTTCATACAACAGCTGATTTTATGTTATAGGTTATGTTCTAGGACAGCTGTTTTAGGTTATGTTACATTATTTATTGTACTCTATCAAGTTTAAATGTTATTCAATATTTTTTATCAGTTTAAATATTAATTTATATTTCTACAAATATTATTAAAATTAATTCACGGGTGGAAGAATGTGATGAATAGCTATTATCTGGAGTACATCCGTTCATTCTGCAGTCCATAAATTCGCAGTTCCGACGTTTCGCTAGAATCTCATCCAGCATTAACAAGGTGAACCCAACAACAGTTTTCGCTCTTCAACTGTTGTTGGGCTCATCTCGTCAATGCTAGATGAGATTCGAGCGAAACGTCGAAACTGCGATTTTATGCACTGCAGAATGAACGGATGTACTCCAGATAATAATTATTCATCATATATTTATATATACATACAGTATATGGAAGAACCTGAGGAATTTACAATTATCCTAAAGTTCTAGGGTTCGATTCTTAGTACGTCCAAATAATATGTGGATGCTTTTCCAGCCTCCAGATAGATCAGGCTGTGATAATGAGCAACTCGGGTATAGTAATAACGGGCGATTGAAGTGTAGAAAAGCCACATTACATTTCTCGAATACCGTATCAAGTAAGGACAGCTCTACTCAGTTTTTCCTAAACCATGTGCAGTAGTAACAAGTAATATAAACACTTTTTTAAAGTAAATTCCTACTTAAACCAACAAATACAAAATTTATTTTAGTTTTTTTAAATTTTATAAATACAATTTATTCAATATGTACATGTTACAATAACAATATTAAGTGGCAAAATAGATGATTAATTTCCTTGCAATTTTCCATTTACCTTTATATGTATGGTGTTGGACTATTATTTTTGTTTGTAACTATTTATACGCTTTCTTTTTTTCGTCACTTGCATTGTGTCGTAGTTTCTTTTCGCTTTCCTTTCGCATTGTCCGTTTGTGAAATGGTAGGCCCTATGGTTCGATCCGTTAATCCAGTTTGTTTGTTTATTTTATTCTTTTCATAATTTTTAATCCTATTTATAATATAGTGTGGTAACCCTGGCAACAATAACCATGGTTACAATACAATGGAGGTTTTTCATATTGATCTTTGAGAAGTTTATTTCTAGCTATGGAAAGTTGGTTCAGTGAAAAAAAGCGGTAGACCTAGAACATAAAGATACTCGGTTCAAATCCGACCTAAACCCTAAAATTTTTATAATTTAATTATTGAACAAATATTTGAAATAACTTTATTAAAATCTATTGTTATCAACTATAGGCTTAACAAAATTTATTTGAACTTCATTGGATTAATAAAAACGTATTTTACTAACGACTGAAAATTTCTACAAGATATATTTCAGGAGAGTGTGAGGTAATAGAAGAAATTTAAAAACGAGGCTGTTATTATTATTGTATTTTTAAATGTAAGCTTTATTTTATATATTCAATAAATTTTAAACAAAATACACGTTTCCTTAGTAACCAATATAGGTTTTTTCAGTTTAGAGAGAGATAGATAGAGAGAGAGAGAAAGAGGGAGAGAGAGAGAGAGAGAGAGAGAAAGAGAGAGAAAGAGAGACTAAGCAGAAATCTTATTCTCCTTATTTCTGTAAGCAGAAAGAGAAGAAAATCTGCTTTCCAATTAATTTTATATTCTTGGCAGAAAAATATTTAGGTACAAAATTTTTTTTTAATACATTAATTACATTCACTCCTAGAGTAGATATTTCTTCAGTCAATCGTATTACACTTTTAAACTTCAACACATACCAATATGTCAAAAATCTTCGCCTACAGTAACACTTTCTTTCGTTTTATAAGGAATTGTAGAATTGACAATGTGCTACATCTTCCAAAACTTTCATCCCAATTCAGACACAGTGTAAATGCTGCTACAGGCACGTTTTTGCATACAAATGTATTTTAAAGTCTACAATGTAAACTAGTAACCTCAAATTGAAAATTGAGCAATATAAGTAATTTTAGCAAAATAAAGTAAAAGTAATCTAGAACGTTTATAAAACAGCGTCTACAGAATATTGGTAAAATTGAGTCCTTTTGGAGATCAGCAAGATATTCCTGTAAATAAACTAGCAAACGTTGCTAATGAATTATATTCTATTGTTACAGTTATATTCAGGTTTTGGTAGGAATAGCCAAGGACATTTGAATCACGTGCACCTATTAGTTACTTTGACTTAATTACTTCACCACTAACTGGAGCAACTTTGAGTTACAAAACATCAGATTTAGGTACACACTTTTGACAGTTCGTGGCAAATTTATTGGCCCTTTTTAACAAGACTTATTTCATATTAAATATTTACAAAGACTTTAAAAAACTTGTATTATGATTAGTCATTATTAATAATTATTAACATTGACAATTATTAATTTTTCAATGTCCATATCACATCTGACATTTTTACCTAAGGTGACTTGATGTGATGACCACAGACGGTTTGTAGGTTACATGTCAACAGGGAGTGTTACACTGCGCATGCACACAATCGTGGATTCATCGACTTATTTGGCTTTAATAGTTTCGCAAATTATTTTAAACAATTTTATGAATAGTTATTGTATTAGGTTACAGTTTGATAAAATATGCTTTTTTACAAATATTCAATGGGGAAATACACCCAAGGGGCTCCCTACTGATGAAAATTAACTATTCAGCCCAAACGCTCTAACAGCACTGAGACGAGAGATCGTTTGAAACAATTCCTGTCAACAATCGATAATCGTATAATGAACGTGACGTTACGAATACAAAGTACATAATGCGAGTGTTTATTACTTCATGAAGTATGAATGACCTTTCTTTAATTTATTCATCGCCACCCAACTTCTGTACAATACATTTCGTTGTGTCACCTTAGAATGTCAGTCATATAACACTATAAAAAGCAGGGGAGTGATCGCAAATGACGGGGGCGGGGTTGTAGAAGGGCTGTAAAACAAGGGGATCAAGCCGCAAAATAGGAACGTTTTTAATTGAAGAAGGGTAACAAGCGACCGTCGAGATTGACGGGGCGGTGGGGAGGCCCTAATCGCCACAGACGTAGAGCCAGATTGGAAACGACATCGGGCTGAGGGTTGAAAAGATAAAAGAGTCAGAGAAAAAAAACTAGCAGTAGGGTGGAATTGAAATCTGTGTGCTGAATGATAGCGGCTTGGCGGGAAACGGCATTATAGTAATCCCGAAATTGAAACGGGACGGATGAGGGGCAGTGAACCTTATTGGCGGCGAGTCAAGTACCTAGCAAATTGTTTCATCTGCATTTCTTTAACTGTACCAAATATATTATATCACTGGCTCTAATTTCATGGATTATTTCAATCCCCATAAAGTGGAAATCTAATCGATTCAAGCCCCGACGGCATTGCGTAACCATCGTCAGAGCTTGGTCTCAGTGTATCGATAAGTCGCAGAATCGTTGTCCACAACTACAGCAAGCAAATTTCCTGTTGTAAAAATATCGATATGACACGAATTTTCGAAGCGAATACGTCTATTGGCGAGGTTAAACAGAAATCTTGTGCAAGGGAAAATCTTTCTAGTTGGCGTCACATAAAATCGTCATGCTCTAATAGCTATATCTTATAAATATGTGCTGTATACCACAATTTTAGCTCCAATTAACTGACAACATATAATTTAAAATGCCAGCTGATTTTATGTTATAGGTTATGTTGTAGAACAGCTGTTTTAGAGAATGGTTATGTTACTTTAGTTATTGTACATTATTGGGTGAAAATGATATTATTCAATCGTTTTATCATTTAATAATTATTTAATTTATAGTTCAATTAATGTTACTACAGTTGATTCAATACAATCATAATGAGTAAAACATTTTTTAGATTAAAACTTCCTTAAGCGAGTCTAACACTTTTTAAGAACCTATTTCATTAGAATTCTTTAAATAAAATTTGTATTCAGTAAACTTTATTCAACAACTACATTAAATAGATTCTATTTAAACCTCTATTGAGCACATTCTTCAAATGTAGCATTGACTTTTGGTTGCCACTTCAAATGAAGTATCGGCCAGTCCTACTAATAAAACATTAATAAATATATTATTTCACTTCATATATATGTATAAATATATAGCTCACTAACACCCACACATACACACACCGACACACACACACACACACACACACACACACACACACACACACACACACACACACACACACACACACACACACACACACACCGACACACACACACACACACACAAACATACACAACACATACACACACACACAGACACACACAAACATACACAACACACACACACACATACACACACACACACACACACACACACACACACACAAACATACACACACACACACACACACACACAAACACACACAAACACACACACACACACACACACACACACACACACACACACACACACACACACACACACAAACAAACACACAAACATACACACACACACAGATGATTTACATCTCGAAATACATGCTTCTACACTATTTGAGAACAAGTTGCGCCTAAGACAAGGAAATAATAACTTGGCCTTGCTATAATCAAATGGTAACTTGTGATCGCTTGAATGTTTCAGTGTAATGTACGTTGAATCAACGAGTATTGAATATATAAACGTTTACGGGGCAAGCTTACTCCAGGCTTACGTTAACTGCTTTACTCCGGGATAATGCTATTAAACTGAGGTGTTTTAAAGTATGTTGAAAGCAACATATTTTAGCATATTATCGACGTAAAATATCGATTCTGTTAAGTTCTTAGACAATATTTGCTAAAGTGTTGCTTTAGATCATCTTTTTTTTTTTATTAAATATTTTCTATTAGCTCACACTCTCTTGATACATATCTTGTACAAATTTTCCATCGTTAATAAAATACGATTTTATTCATCCAATAATGTTCAAATCATTTTTTTAGGCTAAAGTAGATAAAAACTGTTGTTAATACAGTTTTTCAAGTATTTTTTCAATAATTAAATTATTTAATTTTTGTGGTTCAGGCGGATTCGAACTGAAAATGTTCATGTTCGAAGTCTAGCGTGCCTTGGCACTGCGCCAACTTTCCAATAACTAGAAATATAAGTATTAATGTGTATACGTTTTTCCCTACCGTCTGGTTGTCGTCTAAACCTCTATGTTTAAACTTAAACTGTTGCCATGGTTACCACACACTATCAAAAATAATGCGCTAGCATTACTAAAATGAATTTTTTTTGTTAAACTCAGGTGAAATTTACTGAAGACCATCGCTAGGAATAGTTTTTTCTCCCTATGAAGAAATGATATAATTACCCAATCTCAAGGTTTCTTAACCAAACAAAGCACTATATTACACCTCTATATAGCTATATTAAAACATAGCTACAAATTAAGCGGATACGATGGGTTTGTTTGGAAAATAAAACAAAATTACGTTCAGTAATGTAAGCTAAACATGTCTTAACATGCGTGAGGCCACGCTCGTTCAATTCGGCAATCAGTCACTCTACGTGGGAATCGTTTTACTTTTGACTACATTAATAGAGCAACAATTCGTGAATAATAACATGCTAAAGAGGCGTGTTCAACGGCAATGGTATATTTAAGGGCGATACTATACGGACCAAAAAACGCGATCGAATATCGGCGTCAAAAACGGCCGAATATAATGTGACTATACGGGCGGAATTTTTCCGGGCGGAATGAACACTGATTTCCCGCGTGTCATGATACACGGGCGTTTTATCGCCAAAAAAATTATAAAAAAGTACCGACTATCCAGTATCAAATTGGGGAAGGAAGAAGTTTGTGACGTTGCTTTGTACCTCATGGGTTTACTGCAAGGTGTGTTTAACATAGAAAGACGTTGGTCAGCCCATCCACTGTTGGCGAACAGATTAACAACCCGGTGGCTTCACATTATGTTTAATGATCACAGGAAATATCCAGACAAGTTTCTCCAATACTAACGATTGTAAGGGTTTTCCTACGATAAACTGCTCTTTCTGATTTGCAATATCTTGACATGACAAGAAGCAATTCCTTATGCTTAGAGGCTTGTCATGACCCTGAAGTAAGTTTAGTTATAATGCACTTATTTGTATTCAGTTGTATAAATGACATTCCACCATTATTTGGTCAGTATAATAGGTCACGCCGACTTCCTGCCACGGAATCGTCGCCAAATTAATTCCGCCTCTCCGCTTTTGAAGGCGTCTGTCGGCGCGGAATTGTCGGCTCGTATAGTATGCACCATATACTAATATGTGTTCCAATGCGACCGAAAACCGCGGGATATTCGGTCGCGTTTTTTCTTACGTATATTATGGCTCTAAATGGTGCCAATGAATGCAAGATTTAACCATTATTTATTGGTTTGTGACATAGGCCTAACGAAAAAAGTGAAAACATTTGATCTAATTTTTGGATTATTACACAATTTTACACCTACAACGATATGAAGAGCATAGATTTGTTACTTTTAACTATTATAGTAGTTACAATTTATTTTGTTTTCATACTATGTTTTAATTTGTAAAATATCAATCTACTTACATCCAAGAAATAGCAGTTCTTAATATACTCATCTTCATTTCTGTTAGGAATATTTGTATATAACTAGCGTTACACGGGGCGCGTTGCTGCACCCGAAATCATAATTTCATAATGGAAATTATTAGTTAATTTACCAATAAGAAAAGCAAATCAAACATCTAAATAATTATATTTCATTTAATGCAATGCTAGAGGATGGTCAATGTTTTTCTTCATTACATTAGGCGTATAAATATACAAACTTTTACGCAACATATAATTGTCCGTGAGAAAAGCAAGAATTTTCCAAATTTAATCCAACAATCGTCAATGATTGTCCTTGTGCCTTGTTTATTGTTATTGTGAATGCAAGACGCAAAGAAATTGTAGTCGTTTGAAATCTGATGAAATCATCGGTATTCATGGAATTAAGACCATATCTGCTTTAAACGTGCCACTTTAGTTTTAATACTTTAATAGTAATCTTTAAGTTTTTAAAATGGAGTCATTCCGAAACGGCTCAATAAAGGAAAATATTGTAATGTTAGGAAAGGCAGAAAAATGTACACATATTTGTGTATGCAAGAAATGGCCACAACAGTCCATCTTCAGTGGGGCTCATCAAACCAACTTATTTTTCAAATACCTTTATTGAGCAGTTATATCTCTTATTTCATTGTTAAAAATATTTCATTTATCTATTATAGGTCTTTTTATTTCTTTACCAGACAATTTTTGATTTAAACCTAAGTATATCGAAAATAATAATCACTCTGTAACATATTTTATCGTTGTTTTTGTAATTTACGTACGAGATTAAAAATTTTATTGTAAAAATAATGAAGAAAATTAGGTTTGTTTGTATTACAAAACTCACTCTATACAAAGGATAAAACCTATTCACAGACCAGAAATTAGAAGGTTAAACATCTACAAAAACTCGGCATAAGGTCACATTGCCTTGGCCTTAATGCAGCCCGGGGAATCATCGTTTTCAAATTGAAATTTAATTCCATGTGTATTTTCCGCCGATGACGTATTGCCTTACTTAAAAACACATTAACTGTTGCACTTCCGTATGTGGCCTTCCCACGCAGACGCTGGCACAAGCTCGGCTATCACCTTTGGCTCGACAATAGATGTCTACAGCTTGATAACCTCAACGCAACCAAATCTATTCGTCAACAATGGTCTAACAATGGGACATGTCACACTGAGCTGACCCTTTCGCTTTTACATTCTGAATCTGTGCTTATTTACATTTCAATAATTAACATATCGAATAGGTAAACAATGTATTTTCCTACGGTAACAATTTGCTTGTGATCATTATTCAACAAATATTATTTATAAATAAGTCGTGACGAGCTAATTTACTAAATGATGAGTCGCAAAAAAATGGTTCCACATTGTCATCTCTTCTAACTCTATACGTATAGTACACGCTAACATCAATAACAATGAGTTCAGAGAAAAATAGGTATTTGGTTAACTAAAGTAGTTAATTATATATAGGTACTTTGAAGAAATATTAGTATTTTAAGAAAACATATTAACATTAATGTTAACAACTTTATAAGCCTATTTAAAGGTACCAGTTTTAAAAAACTATTATACATTATATAGAACTTGAGTTATACTATATATTAGGTTTAACTCAATAAATAATTACAACAATTTAAATACCCATGTGAGTAGAATTAATGACATTAATTACGTTTCAAAATATTATAATATGCAAATACCAAATTGAAAATGCTTTAAGGAGTTTCAGAGATAAATTTAGGTGAGGGGCATTTTGAAGTGTAATACATTTGAATGTTTACATTTTTAGGGACTAGTACTTCTAACATCGGTAGTACATTTCAAATTTCCATAAGCTGGACGAATTTCTCAGATTCCGGAAAGTAATACATAGTTGCTAATGTTAACAGTTGTTTTTGTATTCATGTAGAAGTAATTTGAAGGTTATGGTTATAAATCATTTTAAATGAAATTTTCTGTGTATTCAAAAATATAGCGTTGTATAGGCTTAAATGGTTTCATATAACAGCTGTTTTTTATAGTATTGTGTGCTATTTTATGTATTGGAAATAAGTGGTAAATTAAAAGGATTTATTTTCTTATAAAAAAAGTAGTAATAAAATTACAACTTAAATAAAAAATAATAAACAATATTACAAGTCAAACTTTGGTAAAAGTGAACTAAAACATAAGTAAAATGTGTTAGATATTATAAATTGTAAAATTTATAAGAAAATTGGGTACTTACGTATCATACGGAGGTCACTGTTATACATATGTTATTTAAATGTGGTAAAACTGCACATTGCCCACCCCGAATGCAATGCGTATAAAATGAATCAAAAACATGTCCTGAAGCTATATAGATTATTAATATTTTTTTAATACCACGAAAGGGTAATTTTATACACCTATATTGAAATATAGCCTACCTATGAAGTATCCAGTCAGGATGGTTTTGGTTGTAATTTTGTACATATAACCGAACAAATGTACGCATGTAAGGCCAGATTAAACATCCCGTGACGTCATCTGGCAAAAAGTATTACTCTGCAGAAGTAGGTAATGTAAAACTACAACCAAATCTATCCTGACTGGACACTTTACATATATATTTTAATATAGGTGTATAGTAATGTATAAAATTACAACCAAATCTATCCTGACTGGAGGCTTTATAGGTAAGCCTACATTTAAATATACGTATACGTAGTACAGCGCGCCATTGATACGCGGACTTAGTACTTCTTACTACGCCCCATTTTTTACCCAATTTTAATTTGATAAAAAATAACCTTTCGTGTAAAAAAAAATTGTTATGAATATGCCCTTAGGACATGTTTTATGTAGTCATTTTTGGAGCTCGGTAAAAAAATCCCTCTAAAATAGTGGCCTTCGTATAATACTTAAATTCCCAAAAATGTTACTACTGAATCCAACTAATTTTTTATTTTTAAATAAGTAATTTTAAATGTGGGATATTTGGTGTATAATTTAAGAACAAGGGATTTTGTTCTTAATGTTTTATTTTAATCTAATTTCACATAACCCTAATGAAATTTATGTTAAACCTTCTTTTATGATGGTATAGGCCTAATCGAAGCTAACGTAGTGTATTGAAGGAGGTTTCCAATATTCAAAAAAATAAATATTTCGAAACACTTGCGTTTTGTAAACATTTGTGAATTCTAATGTACAAATGTATTTCGCGCACGTGTTTGAAACACAGCCAATACACAGGAAATAGTTTTGTTACATCTCTCTTGAAATTGCTTACAATTGTGATAGTTGTTTAAAAAGGGTGCACAAATGGTGTTTTTTATTTTCATCATTAATAAAACATTTTAATATCTTCTTCATATACCAATGGTTAACTGATAAGACATATGAGTTTTTACAAATTTACAAAATAAATTAAAGTTCGGATAGTCATAAACTAAAGTAAAAGTGATTAATTAATTTTCACCTGAACGTAATGGACTACAAAATTCAAGTATTTGAATATCTTCTTAAATGACAAAAATATTTTAAAAAGTGAATAAAATATTTTCTTTTTAAAATCAAGGTTAACAGAAAAACTATTAATAATCCATTTTAAAATAGTTATGTTTTATGAGACTTAGCCTAGAACTGTATATCACCTAAGTAAGTCATTAAAGTAATAATTATCTGTATTTAGCTATATTAAGTCAAAGAAGTTAGTATCCAGCACTAAACTTACCCACCCATCGTTACCTTAGGCTTCAATATTTCTACAGGCTAGATGACTTAAAGCTGGAATGCACCTTGGAATAATTTGCGTTATCGAATGGGGATCGATACCAGCAAAGTCCATGAAGTGGTTCTTTGTAAGTTTTATTTCTCGAATATGTGAACATCGCCAACGAGGTTACGTCATTGACTCCTTTTATGGGCGCTGTACTCGTATATTTATTAAGGGCTCTCAGTTTATTGCCAACTAGTTTTATCAAAAAAATTTGCTTCAATAAGAATATTTCCTTTTAAGAGTTAATTTGCGCGAAATATTTTACAAAAGGGCCCTAAATATTTTCTGCGGATTAAAGATTAAAAAGAAATTTTAAACCATTGGGAGGCGTTAAGTTCTAAAATTCCCTCGCACAGCTCTCGCTGTGCCCTTGAATATATTAATAGTCAAATGTTTTACTGTTTATATTTTAACTATCAGTCTTTCATATCGGAGTTTTGTTTCATTCGATATTGTACTGTTTTTCACATTTATGTTTTCTGAGATTATACCATCTCTCAAATTCACATTGTATGAGTTTATTATAAATCTTAGTTTACTTGTAATTATAAGTGTTTCGGTTAAACTTTGATTGTCCTCATCTGGTTCATACTTTAGCTACCGCTTTGTTCTTATTTACACCTCAAATTGAATACGTCTCACATACTTTTTGAGAAGATGCTGTATTTAGAATGTTAATATCAAGCGAATGACGATTAAAGTAGAAATGTTAGGGGGAACCTATAAGAGAACCAGTATTGAGAAGTAGCATTCACTTTGATACAATCCTAAAAATGTGATACACGATTGGAATTTGCCAACTGAAGAAAAGTTACTTCGGGCATAACTTAGTCTAACTGTAGATTTCCACATTCCACTCAAAAACAATTTGTGCAGGATTAAAACGAAACAAAAATTATTCAGTGTAATATCTATAAGTTTGAAATTAAAATATTGTAAAAGAGCATCAGTGATTTATGACACACGGTTTAACAAGTTAAGAAGTCCTTTCATACTTGGACGGATGGAACAGTCAGCTCTTCCTCGTAAAGCCTAGAATTTTCTAGAAGTGAAGCGGCTAGAAATTACGAGAAATCACTAGAAGCGGCAAGTTGATTTATAAATATTTTGCTAAGTGTGAAGGGAGATCAGTATTTGTAATGTAGTAAATAGAGTACAGCTTTGGTGATAGGGTGACAGTTCAGGGCGTGTTGAGGGACTTATTGTTACAACTAATTAAATCAGCGTTTGGACGCTTTTATATATCTTGAGCGTCTAAAAAATAATAGCTATACAAATGTATGAATAAATTAAAAAAGTTATTTAATCTAAAATTACATTTTAAATTATTGAACCCCTATAAAAACGCAATAATACTTCAATAAACTAATTTATACTAAATATGAATGAACCTTTTAACGGATTACTAGGCAACGAAACTAAATAAATAGAGAATGTTAATATAATATAACTTTACAGTTAAAGTCTTCGCCATAAAAATATTTGAATATTGTAATTTCAAAAATTAAAATACTGTAGCTATTATTATTTATGAATATTTTAAAAAGAAGTTCCAATGTAAATTGCAAATCGTAATGCACTATTTTCTTTTAAAAATTATAAATGGTAACAAACCTTTAGATATATTTTACATAATTATTGTTATATTCATTCAAAACTTATACTTGAAATTGAATTTTTTCAGTAATTTTAAACGGTTTAACTGAACGGTTGTTAAAATTTTGAAGGGCTGTCCAGAAGGCGGTCAAATTCGCAAATAAAACCAGGCGACAGGCACTTCGCCAATTACAAGGGTTTATGTGCCTGTAATGCCTACCTGTCAACTCGTCCGACCACACACTACTCCCGCCAAAGTCAATAAAGTTAAAAAATAATTTTTATTTTATTTACGACCCGAGTTCATTTCACAAGCAGCCTCATCGCGGAGCTGTTTGGTATTTAGCCAATTAACTGGGTTCCGTTGGTCGAGTCCGATCCAACCATGTAACGTCCTATACAATGGTATTAAAGGAACACTCCAATTGGATATAAAACGGTTTTAAAATATTAACATCATCTTTTAGCATATTTTGATGTTTTCCGAGGTAGTAAAAGGGCATCTAAGAATCGGTTTATGAAGTGACAATATTAGACGTGTCCACAACTCTTTGCGATGGAGAAGAAGCATTCAGCTTTAAAGACATTTTTTGTCAGATTTCCGAAGCCAATCACGACATTTACAATGTATATTCACGTGATTAACACTAGCAGCTTTTTCGTATTCATTTAGAGGTTATTTTGAGGTTATGTTTAAACTATTTATAAATACAATGTCCTATGTATTTGAAATAGCGCATATTTGATTAAGTTATGTGGCATCGTATGAGTTCATGCAACTACTGTTTTTATTTTAACGTAGGTTATGTTATTTTATATACAATTCATTATTAATTAAAAATGTTATTGTTAACTAATATTTATTAGATAATTAAAATAACAGTTTATTTTCACTTATCTTCAATTCTGTTAGGAATATTTCTATATATTTGAGTATAGTTTTCTGCCTTTCTTAACGTTACAATATTTTCCTCTGTTGACGCGTTTCGGAATGACTATATTTCGATTTAGGTTTTGAAAATGGAGTCACTCCGAAACGTGTCAACAAAAGAAAATATAGTAAGAAATGTAGAAAACTGTACTCAACTATATGTATATACTTATATTTTTATAATATCTCTCTCTCTCTCTCTCTCTCTCTCTATATATATATATATATATATATATATATATATATATATATATATATAACAACATACATTATTCAAATACAAGAATATTTATTAATTTATATTCAAATATTCTTGTATTTGAATAACCTATGTTGTTTTAGATTATTAAACAAGAAAACATATTATATATATATATATTATAGTATAATAATATATATAATTAATATAATATTTATTAATTATTATTATTATTATTATTAATTATAATTAATATTATATAATTATAATAATAACTATATAATATATCTATATATATATATATATATATAAATTTATATTTCAATATCTTACCATAATGAAAAGAAATATCTGAAATAATTATAAAGAATGAAGTATTACCATTTCAATGTGTATGAAGTAACAAACGTTAAACACTTTGGTTCTGGTATTTCTTAGGAACGAAGTTCAATTGTTTAAATCAATTTTTTTTAAAATTTCTTAACATCTTTATTTATTTTTCTAACATAGTTAAAATTCTTCTATCTGTGTTTCTATATAATTTTATACTAGCATTTATTTTTGTAAAATAGCATAGGTATATAAATTGTGAGTTTCACAGAAAAAGCCTTTAAGAGATGTCATCTACCTCGATTGAAAAATTCTTAATGTGTGATTAAAAATTAAGTTTTAAATATTAACTAATATTTACTAACTAATAATGTAGTCGATATTTGACTCTAGTCACCCTTCTTCATTTAAAATTCCAGAGCTTTAAAAGCATCGAAGAAATGGCGGTTTTAATAAAGGCACATTTACAATCTATTTCTTTAACATAACCTATACAACTGAAGAACCCAAATACGCTTTAATGATGATAAACAAATTTTATACTCTTCGTGCTTGTTTTTGCCCGATTCCATATCGTGCCTATGCTAACCTCTGAGGTTTCGTTTGAATGAATGAACCCGAAACCAGTCTCCAGCGGGGCACCCACACAACCTGTTTCCGAGACGGTGAAAAATTAAAGCCATTCGGCTCGACCTGTGACGGATTGTACGCTGTTGAAAAATTAAGATGAGGCCAATTAATAACTTGTTTATCCGGACAATCACGGTACTTGGGTGTCGCTATGTAGGAGACGGTCATCCTACATTCCTCGTCCGGAGTAATGAATCGTAATATGTCTTCTGCCAACAGTCGCGTCTCTTGCATGTGTTAATCTGTTGAGCGAGGGCTCCGTGTATTTAGCGGAAGCCGAATATTTCTTGAGAAATAATACAGTTGAGGGAGAAGTACTTGTAATTAAAGAATATGCATAGTCCAGAAATACTTCAGGTTTAGTCAAAAAAACCCCAAGATTTTTGCAGCCTCTGTCTCTTTTAAACACTGGCTGCAAATAGGTTACTGGATCAGTGCTTTTGGTGTTTGACTACCAAAAAGGAGGGTATTTTCAATTGGGGGGTTTATATAATCGGGGAGGATAGATGGGGGTGTATTGCTGGGCGTTTGGTTTTATTTAAATTCAGTGGGGATATTTTATTTGTTTTTAAAGGAAATACATTTAAAAACTACTTGACTTACAGCTATCCCTGTAATTTTAAAACCAATTGCAATTCATTTAAGACTAATAATAAATATACTCATGCTAGGTTACAAAATGGCTTAAGAGGGATTTCTCATCCTTAAAAGTGTGAAGGAAAAAATGAGATTTCGGAAGTGTAAGTTTTTGTAAAGAACGTAATAGGTTTTTTGATGGTGTCGAGATGTGAGATTGAGGAGATATGTGTGGAGACGGAATCGCGAGAGTAGAAGAGAGTGAGAGAGGGAGAGAGAGAGAGAGAGAGAGAGAAGGGAGGAGGGAGAGAATGAGAGAGAAGAGGGAGAGGGGATTAGGAAAGAAGTGAAAAAAAAGAAAGAGAGATAATGAATTCTAAAAGGTTGGTTGCGTTGAGGGATTGACAGGTTTTATGGTTAGAAAGGAACCAGGCTGATTAGGAAATGCATCTCGGGGGTAAGGGCTAGAATGACCAAGACGCTAGTAGGCTATTTCTGGTTGGAACTATTCCAGATTTACTAGTATTTCTTCTGGACATTTATCATGGTGAAGAAATATATCTTATAAGCGATAAGGACTATTATAATGAATAATGACAAAGGATGATTTATCTAGCAGCCCATGAAAGATCATGAGTTCGGCGACTAGTAATTCTATATCATCTTTGAAATTGGCCGGAAAACTCCTTATGTTATTCTAGACATTGCTGATGTTAGTTGAGATTCTTAATACACTGATCTTCACTTCTGTTAGGAATATTTGTATAAATTCGAGTACAGTTGTCTGTCTTTCCTAATGTTACCATAGTTTCCTTTCTTGACGCATTTAGGAATTACTCCATTTTCAAAACTGAAATAGTACCTTTAAACTTTAAAACTTGAAGATTATAATTTAAGATTTTTAAACAGAGTCATTCTGAAACGGGTAGACAAAAGAAAATATGGTAATGTTAGGAAAGGCAGATATATGTACTCGAATATAGGTATTAGTTGAGTTTATGTGAAGTTTTCTTCTAACTGTCTTGTTTCAATTTGTATTTTACCAGCTCATGAGGGATCAGGGATTTGGCTAAGGGTTACTTCTAAGCCCTACCCTCTCCATAACTTAACATAACTAAGACGTCAGTTACAGTCTGAGTTAGCGTTTGATACAACTTTTGAGACAGACGTCGTCATTAAAAAAAATGGAAGTGCTACTATAGAAAGTGTGACATATCAATATTGCCTATATAATAGTATAAACATATTTTTTGGCAAGACTGAGAAATCGAGATTCATTTATTTAAAAAGGCCACCGAAATTTTTTTTTTCGTTACTTAAAAGTATCTGGTAAGAAAAAAACTCCATGAGTTTATAATAAGGCACCAGTTAGCCTTATTGCACTATTAAATTAAAAAGTTAAATTTTAACAATGAACTTTCAGACAAAGCCACAGATGCAAACATCGAGTAAAACAGACACAGATACAGCCACTCACGAATAAAACCAATGAAAGGTCTTGAACTGCGAAGAATAATCCAAATTATCTTCAGAAGAGAACAATTTAATCAGCAGTTCTAGCTTTTTTAAAATTAAATATATTAATTTAAAAAATATATACATTCTATAATTTGGCAAGTAATTTTAGAGCATTATCTTAAAATCAAATCTAAGAAAACAAGAATATTTTTCAGAATAGTGTTGCTTAAATTGATTCTTTTTAAAGTAAAATACCCCGCAGGGGGGTGCGGACTAGCCGCACCTACGAGGGATTTGGCGTCCCTCGCGGTACCCTAGCCTAACACTACACCACTCACAAAGCATACACACACATACACACACTAACACAATCTATACACATTTCAACACTTACATCTTCGCTTAGGGAATTTTGACTGGTCAGAACCGTTGCGCGTTGGGAGTGCTGAAAAGTCCAGAGCTTGACAAACTCTGGTCTGGGACGCTGCTGTGAGCTTGCTCTGCCGAAGACGTATGCGCGGTTGCTGGTCCGCTAGCCACTTCGGTCCTTGGTCAGGGAGTGTCCGCGGTGCACAGGTGTCGGAGCCTGTGCACAGTATTACGAGTTCTCGACTGATGCCCATCCAGTCGAGCTAAGGAGGAAACTATGGGCCCCAGAGTTCCGGGGGTTGGAAATGATCGAAAGTGATCCATGGGTGTACCCGTTCTCATAGTCTCGCCCGTAACGCCTGACACGATGGTTAGCTTAAAAACAAATTATGGAAAACCAACAAATGTCCAACCAGTTGAATGCAAAGAGGCGTCGTGAGGTTTCTCCGAAAATGCCTAGGGAAGTAATTACGATGAGAAAAGAAATTGATATAGCGTCACCTAAGTTCTTGATTGTGTCTTGCGCAGAAGCTGGCAAAGATCTTTCAAAGGTATCGCCCTTTGTAATCCAAAAGGCTATAACTGGATGCGCAGCAGGACTTGTCTCTTCCATAAGGAAGTTAAGGAACGGAACACTGCTGATAGAAACAAGCAATGCGAAGCAGTCACAGTTATTATTAAAAATGACCTCCTTCTTTGATCAGGTCAAGGTTTCGGTGGCTCCCCACAAAACCTTGAACTCATCAAAGGGAGTAATATCATGCAGGGATCTATTGTATGTCCGTGAGGACGAACTCAAATCAGAACTGGTATCAGAAGGTGTAACAGATGTCGTACGAATTATGAGGATGGAAAACGGTCAGAGAGTTCCAACAACATCAATTATCCTGACATTCGGGAAACCATCTATCCCGGAATATTTATATGCTGGCTATCAACGGCTTTCTGTTAGGCCCTACGTTCCCAATCCACGCCGGTGCTTTAAATGCCAACGTTTTGGACACGTAAGTTCTTCTTGCTCCAAGCCAGAGGTATGCGGACAGTGTGCATCTGAAGGCCATACTGATAAGGTTTGCACAAGTGCTCCGAAATGCCCAAACTGTGCTGGTGATCACCCTGCTCGCTCCTTTAACTGCCCAAAGTTCAAGGAGGAGAAAGCGATCCTCAGCATAATGGCAAAGGACAAAACATCATTCTACGAAGCTAAAAAGAAGTTCAAGTCAACTCAACCTAGACGTGAAACGAAATCTTATGCCTCAGCTATCACCCCTGAGAAGTCGTGTTCCAACTGCGTTGAGCTAAATAAGAAAATTGAAGTTCTCACGGAACAAGTTAGCCAGTTATTAGCTTTGGTGACTAAAAATTTGGTTTCCAACTCAAACACTAATGTTGAATGTGCGGAAAAATCTCCATTGCCAGTTATCTCTGCGAAAAATAGAAGAAGTAAGACACTATTGGATACAAGTGTGAAAAACGGTAAAACTACTCGTAATACGAGTAACCAAAATAATAACAAAGCTGCACCTGTGAAAGTAGGTGCAAAATCACAAACGACTCAAAAGAGGACCATTTCAAACTCCTCTTCTGAGTCCAAAAACACTTCAGATTCCACAACTACAATAGTGGTGATGGAATCTGATGACTCCCTGCCTGGAACGTCCAACATTCCAGGCCAGCAAATTTGCAATGACACCAGTGAGAGCCAGGTGAAACCATTTCACTAAAACACGATGTCCACACCTAAACAATCCGTGATTCAGTGGAACATTAACGGTGTTAAAAGTCACATTGAGGATCTCAAATTAATTGTAAGGGATGTGTCCCCTCTGTACATTTGTATTCAGGAGACACATCTTCATGAATCGCACAATTTCCATCTAAGGGAGTATTCAGTTTACAGATCGGACTTCGTTACAGAAAATCGAGCTAGAGGTGGCGTAGCCATTCTAGCCCGTGACTGTGTCGACGCCGTTTCTCTGAACTTAATAACTCCCTTACAAGCAGTAGCAATTCAAACAGCTGTTCCATATAAACTCACTCTCTGTTGTGTCTACCTCCCACCAAGTGACAACCTGCAACAGAGAGATCTTGTAGACCTTATAAATCAGTTACCGACTCCGTTTTTATTAGTGGGCGATTTCAATGCCCACCATGTTTCATGGGGTTCCCCAGAATGCAACCCGCGAGGTAATCTGATCGAAAGCATCAGATCGGAACTGGATTTATACCTGCTAAATGACGGTTCTCCGACACATTTAGCAGCGTCAACAGGTGGATGGACAGCTGTAGACTTGTCATTATGCAGTCCTGCCTTGGCTACAAGGCTAAAATGGTCAACATTGCCTGATCTTTACAGTAGCGACCACATTCCTATTGAGATCTCTTTGTGTGACTCCTCACCCTGTTGTGTTCGACATCCCCGTTGGATCCTGAAAAAAGCCAACTGGGAACAATTTTCACAAGATCTAGAATCACTGGACGTGGATTACTTGGCTCCCATTGATGACATTATCAATTCGTTTACAAAAACCGTTTTGAATGCCGCCGGAAAGGCAATTCCAAAAACCTCATCCAAACCACGACGACCACCTGTTCCGTGGTGGAATGATGAGTGCACTGTGATCCTTCGTCAACGGAGAAAAGCTCTGAACCAGTTCAAGAGACATCCAACGAGTGAAAACCTGGAAAAATATAAAATCTTCCGTGCGAAAGCACGGAGAATATTTAGGCAAAGTAAACGAGAGTCATGGTCCCAATACATTGGCACTATTACAAGAACTACAGCTCCATCTACAGTATGGAAGAAATTACGATCAGTCTGTGGCATTTCCGTTCCGATGCCATTAATTTCATTAAGGCATTCGGATGGTGTTTTGACCACGGACTGTGAGGAAATTGCCAATGTGCTAGCGTTATCGTTTTCAAAACATTCTTCATCTTCTGCATACAAGGACGCTTTCCAGGTGTTCAAACGTAAACAGGAAGCCTTACCTTTCACCGTTGGATTGTCTGGAGATTCTTGTTTGAATATCCATTTCTCTATCGATGAACTAGAGTCGGCTCTCTCGTCAACGAAGGATTCAGCTCCAGGCCCGGATGATATTGTATACTCCATGATCAAAAATCTACCACCGTCGGCAAAACTAGTTCTCCTTCGGGTATACAACCGTATATTCGAGGAGCACGGTTTTCCCGATGCATGGTTAGAAGCGACAATAATTCCTCTTCTAAAACAAGGAAAGGACAAAACTAATCCCAGTAGTTACAGACCCATCTCTCTGACCAGCTGCTTATGCAAACTACTGGAGAAGATGGTCAACCGTCGTCTTGTCTGGTATCTAGAAACAAACAAACTTCTTACTAACGTCCAGTGTGGTTCCAGACAAGGACGTTCATCAGTTGACCAATTGGTTTTGTTGGAGTCAGCTATACAGAATGCCTTCATCTTACGTCAAACACTGGTAGCTGTTTTCTTCGACCTCGAGAAGGCATATGACATGGCATGGAGAAGAGGAATTTTGAACGTATTGAAATCATGGGGTATACAAGGTAACATTCTTGCGTTTATACAAAATTATTTGAATAACAGGACTTTCCGTGTACGTCTAGGAGGCATATATTCTGATCGTTGCGAACTAGAGAATGGTGTACCACAGGGTGGCGTTTTGAGCGTGACGCTGTTTGCTGTTGCCATTAACAGCGTCACTTCAAACGTACAGTCACCGGTCCACTGTTCCCTGTTTGTAGACGATTTTTGTATATATATGGCTGCTAGAAGTATGGCAACAGCGGAAAGATCCTTACAATTAGTAATTAATAAATTGCAAGAATGGACCAAAGCTACAGGCTTCAAGTTTTCGGCTTCGAAGACCCAGTGTATAGCATTTAGTCGTCGCAGGCAACATCAGGAACCTATTCTTTATCTTGATGGTACGCGGCTTCAAACCGCGGATAATGTGAGATTTTTGGGTCTTTTATTTGATAAAAGACTTTCATGGAATCCGCATGTGCGTGATTTGAGGACCCGGTGCAGCAAGATATTGGATATGTTGAGAGTTCTAAGTGGTACAAATTGGGGAGCAGACAGAACCTGTATGCTCCGTTTCTATCGCGCCGTTGTAAGATCGCGCATAGATTACGGCTGTATAGCCTATTCATCTGCTCGACCTACGGTTCTGAAACTCCTGGATTCAATACATCACGCTGGTCTTAGACTTTCTACTGGTGCTTTTAGATCAAGCCCAATCTCCAGCCTTCTAGTTGAAGCTGGAGAACCATCTCTCTCTATGCGACGTCAAATGCTACAAATTTCTTATTACACTGGTCTTCGAAGTAAACCTAAACATCCGGCATTCAAAGCAGTTTTTGATAACCACCTCGAGGATCGTTACAATGTGCGTCAACGTTCAACTGCTCCCTTCGGAATAAGAACGTTGCGCATTTTTAATAATCTAAATTTAGAACATCCACCTATATTCGAACGAACATCATGCTACGTCCCTCCATGGACAATACAAAAGCCAAAATGTGACTTCTCATTGTCCATGTACCTAAAACACAATACTCCTGACGTTATTTATCGTCAGGAGTTTTTGCAGATTCAACAAACTCACCAACACACTGTGACTATATTCACAGACGGTTCAAAACTGGACAATGGGATAGGTTGTGCATTTTATATGGAAGGACAAACATTCACTTACGGATTGCCCTCAGCCTGTAGTGTTTTTACTGCAGAACTTTATGCAATTTTCCAAGCTTTAAGATCAATTCCGTCTGCAAAATCTAAATATCTTGTGTGTTGTGATTCCAAAAGTGCTCTCCAGGCTATTCAGGAAATGTACACAAAGAACCCTTTGGTTGGAGACATATTGTGCTCTATACACAGGCTCCAATTACGAGGTGTCGAGGTGTCATTTCTCTGGGTGCCTGGTCACTGTGGAATATTCGGAAACACTAAAGCAGATGAAGGTGCAAAATTAGCTACAGGTATGTTGCCATCGACACAACGTGTGATGGCATCAGATTTTGTATGCAAAGTTAAAACTACACTACTCTCTGTTTGGAATGAAGAATGGCAAAATGCAAATAGAAACAAGCTGAGGGACATCAAAAATACCGTCCGACCATGGAGGACATCTGTTCGTTCGAATCGTAGGGAGGAAGTGGTGGTTACTCGACTTCGCATCGGCCACTCTTTGTTAACGCATGGATGGTTGATGCGACATGAGGATCCACCACTATGTCCGTTTTGTAGAAATAATATTACAATCAAGCATATCCTGCTTGATTGTGATAAGTTGGAAAATTTGTATATACGTTACGATCTTCGAGGTAGTTTAAAGGTGGTTTTAGGGGACGATGTCACGGCTATCGACCGTGTCCTCGCTTTCTTACGCCACCTTAATATATTTAATAATATTTAAATTTTGTATAATTTTAGATTCTCTAGTTTTAGATTATTACAATTAGTATTAAACATTTATTTTACTTCGTTTAGTTTGGTTAGTTTATTTGCAATATTTATTTAAAATAAAAACTTCAGTTAGGCGATGATAACCTTAATAGGTTTTTCGCCTGGGAAAAAAAAAAAAAAAAAAAAAAAAAAAAAAAAAAAAAAAAATTAAAGTAAAATATATGGCTGAATGTGAATGCTTAATGAATCAGTTCAGTGTGTGGGAGCATTTTGCTCCTGGTCAAACAAACGTTTTCGAATTTTTTTCAATAAATACAACTTAATCAGAAATTTAAAAAGGTTTGTAGAATATTATAAAAACTAACTTGACTAAATTTTGTTAAGGGACATGGTAAAAAGATGTAGGTAATACTAGACAAAAAGGGCATCAACTTTGATTATTTCGTTTTACATGCTTTACTTAATAAAATCATTCAAAAGTTGAATAAATGTCGCAAAGCTAAAATAGTGGTAAAAAGCTAGACAATCATACAACATATTTTTATATATCAACATATTCTAACTTTACAGACACGAGCAATTCTTCAGGATTTTCGGCTGAATATGATACAACGTTATTATAGAGCGATGTTTAAATATAGCTAAAGGTATCTGCTTAGCATAAATTAGTTTATAAAAAGAGAAATATATGATTCCCAAAGTAAACTAATAGATATCTGAACTGAAGGAGATTGGGTTTATACTCACATAGGGTTATGTCGAAATAACTTGTATTTGTAAAATTTATATGGTATAGTGTGTTATAATTTTATTGCTAATATCAATAAGTACCCCTGGTTAAGGTAGGTTTGTTTATTAAAAATTCTATCGTAAGCTAACAGATTGATGAATTGAACTTAAGCGTTAAGAAAGATAGACAATTCTTTTTATAACCCAACCTATCCTAACCGGATATTTGTTAGTTATATTTTAAAATTGCTATAATCCTATAGTAATTTAGTTAAAAATAGGGCTTTGTCTTATAAAGAAGCCTTTAGTTATAACAGTTCTATGTGTTTGTAAATTGGGTTAGGTTCTCAAGGTGAGTTACTGTTTATGGTTATGCGACATTTAAAATAATTTATTTTTTGTTTAAAATATACTTCTAATTAATAAAACTAGAAAAAATATCGCAGTTGATGCTGTCTTGGTCAAGTATTGCCAAAACACTTTATAGTGTAAAGAAGTGATTGTTAAAGCCTATAAAATTATAAAAAGCACTGAATATTTTGAAAATGTCAAGTCATATGAATGTGTTTTTTTTCATAGTTAATTTTTTTCAATTTACTTCATGGCTCGTGAAAAACGTAATTTTCTAAAGAACATTTGCTCTAATATTTACTGATATTTTGTATGACAATAATGATTTTAAAAATATAGTCGTTGTCTCGTATAAATCCAACTTGCTTGTCAAATACAAACACAAAGTTTCTACTTTATACTTGCACTACTACAATGAATCAATATAGTTTAATTAACCTTTCACATTAGTTTTGTGCTCGACAAGACTTTCATCCCACACGGATTGCAATAATACGCTTGTCTAGAGAATTTCAATTACCAAATGAAACTGAAACGAACATTTCAAGGCTGAACGTAAACAAAGACTTTACCATCACTCTACAGTGTTGCCAAACCATAGAAAAATAATCAAGTCGTGTTATAAAAGGTAATACTGTCACCAAAACGAAACCAATTATAAGTATAATATCAGTAAAGGTGAAATCCCAAGGCTGTTCAGCGACAGTACATTGAAGTAATTGTTAGTAACTAGGGCCGTTACGTCAGACCTCATGCGGCTTGCGGAATGGCTCTGATAAATTTCAGTTAGCGCTCCCCGTGGATAGCTGCTAAATCATCGCAGTCGTCTTTAATGTCATTGTCATCTTTATGCGAGGTGATACCACCTTTCGGGAGCTTAAAACTAAAGTCATGCCCCTGAAGCAATAGGTTTCAGTTAATGGTATTTTACTTCCACCGTGTGTCTGCAGTTTACGACTAGCAGCCTATTACGTTTAGCTAACAGCTGATTGTTGAGTAATATTCTTCTTATCGGAGTAAAGTTAGAGTAGGCTTATAGTACGTCACTATCGCCGAAAGCTATTGGCTTAAATTGAACATGTAATAGGTTTCTTGAATTTCTGTTGTGAGGTTTTCGTAGAAGTAGTAACAAATGCAACTTAAAAACGTAAAATATTGAATCCTTAGGTAATAATTTCATAAGTTGTCTGTATTAACACATTTTGCAATTTCTGTTACCTGTTTAAAATTCCTTCTTTTACCTCACACCCTCCTGATATATACAGTATATAGCCTATAACGTTCGGCGTAATGAGTCCATTACGTTCGGTGAATGTTAATTAATCGTTTAATAATAGTTTATGACTATCCGAACATTAAATTTTGTAAATTTGTGAAAATTTACTGAGATAGAACGTTTTTCGAAAGTTATGAGCCGATCTTCATCAGTGCCTTCTGCTTGGAGATGTCGGGTCAAGCGGTGACGGTTTTAAAGGCATGTTTTCGATAGTATCAAAGAGTATGTGTTATATATATATATATATATATATATATATATATATATATATATATATATATATATATATATATATTGTACAAATTTACAATCGTAAATAAAATTCGCTTTTATTCATCCAATGAAATTCAAATACATTTTTGTTAACATATAGGCCTAGTTGATGACAATTGATCTTAATACAGTTTTCAAATATTTATTTAATAATTAAATTATAAACATTTTGGTGGTTTGTGTCGCATTCGAACTGAGTATCTTCATGTTCGAAGTTCAGTCAAACAACTTTTTTGCACTGAAACTTTCTATAGTTTGAAATGAACTTGTCAAAGATCTATTTGAAAACCTTCATTATATGACCTAAAGTTGTTGTCATGGTTACCACATAAGAAGGTAAATAAGTCACTAGGATAAACAAGAATGAAAATAATAAAACAACCAAACTGGCTTAACGGCATCGAGCCCTGCTTTACAAACGGACAATGCGAAATGAAAGCGAAAGAAACAATGCTAGCGAAGAAAAAAGCGTATAAATAGTAACAAATAAAAATGGTAATCCAACACCATACATAGAAAGGAAAATGGAAAATTGCAAAAAAATTGCTTTCTATTTTTCCATTTAATATTGCTATTCTGACATATGTACATATATATTTATATTAATTGTATTTATAAAATTAAAAAACTCAAATTTGTCTTTGTTGATTTAAGTAGGAATTGATTTTTAAAAATAATTTTTTATATCACTTGTGGTTTTATCTGGAGAACATTGTCCAGGGGTTATAAATACCTTATACAAATTTTGTTTCTTTCCTCGTTTTTCTATTAAAAACATTTCTGTACTATTTGAAATATTTGTAATTTATTATCAACCATTTTTTTACCGTATCAATTCGATTGGAAATCGCAAATTAAAAATTATCGAATTGTGACACTTGGAATGGTCTGGATCGCTCTGGGGTTGGTGACACGTAACTCTCGGAGTACACTGCAAAGACAATATGGCAGAAGATTATTTAATCTTCAAACCGGGAGACCATCTTATCGAAATACACGGCGACGGTAGAATAGACGTTCTTCATCAAGGCAACCAGAGAAGGACTTCGTTGGTGACGTCAATCACATCAAGGCAAAAGTTGGTGACGTCCGTGGACTTTGCAGATCCTGTCATCTGCAATGCAAGCTACACATGGGAACGGGACTAGGGCTGGAGGTATGTGGATGTTAAAACTAGGGAGGTCTAAATTTGTAAAGACGATTATTTGTTTGGGAAGGATAGAAGGATTTTTATTTAAATTGAAGAGGAAGGAGGGCTGGGTGACCTTTTCTTTGCAGAAAATCAGTGATGAAGTCCTTTTCAAGGAAAAAGTTTTAAAAAAAACTATACTGTAACCTTTCAAATAAATGTATCCCGGAATCTATTTAAAAGCAATATTTTAAAGGTTATTATTATTTTGATGAATATGATCCAAACAATGAATAATTTTTCATTTGTCTATAAATCAGATTTTTGATAATCAAGAGAATTGTTTAATATAAAAGCAGGCACGAACTCAGAAAAATACATTTATTTGTTTAGTTTCGATTTACATTTTGCAAGCCATAGTTATACCTAATGATGATACCATAGAAATCAACTGCCACGGAATAAGACTACATATATTGATTTATTCTGAGTTTTGATAGTACCATTATTACAGTAGAGTCACGATAATTCTAGGTGGATGGGACTTAGACCCCCTTGGAATACCGAAAGCACGAATTATACAGAAATACGTTCCTGTGCATTAGATAAAATACGTGTTTTAATGAACCCTAATACTATAATTATTAATGTACAAAATCAGTTTATAGAACTTTATATGGACATTAGTTGAAAGCCAGACTTGTTTCCTTTGCATACCGTACTGATATAAACATTTCTTTGAAGTTTGACTCATTTCCTTTGCATACCGTATTAATATAAAGATATATTGGAAGCCTGACTCATTTCCTTTGCATACCGTACTGATATAAACATTTCTTTGAAGTTTGACTCATTTCCTTTGCATACCGTATTAATATAAAGATATATTGGAAGCCTGACTCATTTCCTTTGCATACCGTACTGATATAAACATTTCTTTGAAGTTTGACTCATTTCCTTTGCATACCGTATTAATATAAAGATATATTGGAAGCCTGACTCATTTCCATTGCATACCGTACTGATATAAACATTTCTTTGAAGTTTGACTCATTTCCTTTGCATACCGTATTAATATAAAGATATATTGGAAGCCTGACTCATTTCCTTTGCATACCGTACTGATATAAACATTTCTTTGAAGTTTGACTCATTTCCTTTGCATACCGTATTAATATAAAGATATATTGGAAGCCTGACTCATTTCCTTTGCATACCGTACTGATATAAACATTTCTTTGAAGTTTGACTCATTTCCTTTGCATACCGTATTAATATAAAGATATATTGGAAGCCTGACTCATTTCCTTTGCATACCGTACTGGTATAAACATTTCTTTGAAGTTTGACTCATTTCCTTTGCATACCGTATTAATATAAAGATATATTGGAAGCCAGACTTGTTTCCTTTGCATACCGTACTGATATAAACATTTCTTTGAAGTTTGACTCATTTGCTTTGCATACAGTATTAAAATAAAGATATTTTGGAAGCCTGACTCATTTCCTTTGCATACCGTACTGGTATAAACATTTCTTTGAAGTTTGACTCATTTCCTTTGCATGCCGCATTAATATAAAGGTATTTTGGAAATCTGACTCATTTGCTTTGCATACCGTACTGGTATAAACATTTCTTTGAAGTTTGACTCATTTCCTTTGCATGCCGCATTAATATAAAGGTATTTTGGAAATCTGACTCATTTGCTTTACACACCGTATTAATATAAAGATATATTGGAAGCCCAACTCATTTCCTTTGCATACCGTACTGATATTAACATTCCTTTGAAGCCTGACTCTTTTCCTTTGTATAACGTGAGGCTATAAACATATTTTGGAAGCCCGATTCATCATTTTCTTTTAAATAGATGAAATAGGCCCAAACATAAATACGCTCCAATTTAACGGAACCTCGAATTATCGGAACTCCCATTTTCGAGACTCTACTGTAGTTTGCTTTAGCCGTTGTAAATCATTTCCAGTTCTGTGTAAAACAATCTAACCTTCAACAATGGGTACGAATTTTGCTAATACTGTGAACATCAGAGAGAATTCAACACAGGATTTGGCTTTTTGCTAATTCCGAATGAAAGAGATAGTGGCGAGTAACACCTGTCACAGATGCAACAGAGTGAGAGCGAGCTACGAGGCTGAGAAACCTGTCACGCGTGCGACGGAGCAAGACTGTCAGAATGTGCTACTCTCATCTTGAGGTGATTTAATTATACACGAAGGTGGAAGATGATGGGGCACATTCCTTCCAGCTGTCTCGGGACTTTTGTTTATTTAACTAAATGTCATACACCGTTTATTTAGGTCCGTCACTATGTCTGGGAAACTTTATTATCATTACAAATTATATACCCCCAGCCTCTTGGAACTGTTGACAACTTATAACTTTTAAATCATACCACTTGAATATGGTTTTTGAAATACACATTTCAAGTGGTTCGCATTTTTGTTAAATTTAAAGGCATGTAAGGAAAGTTTTATCAGGGCATTTCAAATTACGAAAAATTGAGTATTTTTATATACAAAGAAGTAATACAAATAAAATTTTTTTAAAGTAAATTCCTACTCTTGGATGAACATAACAAACTTCCTTTGAGTTACTTATTATTAAATAATTACAATTAATATAACATAAAGTATGCTTTAAAACAGCTGTTCTATCACATAACCTATAATACAAAACCAGCTGTTTCATGAAATCATATGTTATCACTATCTTTAAGCCATATGAAACGAAATAAATATATTGCATACCTCGCCCCTTTTGTGAAACGTTTTCTTCCTTATAAAATTAAAATTACTTAATTAAATTAAATTAATTAATTAATATTTGAAAAAACTGTATTAACATCAAGTATGATCCACTACAAGTTTAAAAAAAGTTATTTGAACCTGAGTGGAAGGAAAATTTGAACAATATATACATATTTATGTAATGTAAACTGTATGTAAACTATGTATGTAAACTCATGGAAATATTTGAAAAACAGAAGCAAGTGTACAGGGAAGCTGGGTAAAATTAAACGGTAAGAAGTAACCGGTAAGAAATAACTTGTTTAAATAATAAATTAAATTAATAATAATAATAATAATAATAAATAATAAATAAACAATTAATAAGTTGTTGAAATAAATAATGTTTTTGTAACCTTTGTTTTTCAAAATGGGTTTAAGAGAACGGAACTTGTAAAAGGACCTGTTAGGGTCTGAGGCAATTTTGTGAGATAATGTGAAGCTATTTTTGTGAACAATGTTTTGAGGTGACGTTTGTTAAGCGATATTGCGAGTCGTTGTTGTTAAGCGACGACTTCGTAAAACGATGTTGCCAGGCGACGACTGTTTGGTTTATTAGGCGAGTTTGTGCAGCTTTATGTGAGCCGATGTTGCGAGGCGACGACTGTTTGGTTTGTTAGGTGAGTTTGTGCAGCTTTATGTAAGCCGATGTTGCTAGGCAACGACTGTTTGGCTTGTTAAGCGAGTTTGTGCAGCTTTATGTAAGCCGATGTTGCTAGGCGACGACTGTTTGGTTTGTTAGGCGAGTTTGTGTAGCTTTATGTAAGCCGATGTTGCTAGGCGACGACTGTTTGGTTTGTTAGGCGAGTTTGTGTAGCTTTATGTGAGCCGATGTTGCGAGGCGACGACTGTTTGGTTTGTTAGGTGAGTTTGTGCAGCTTTATGTGAGCCGATGTTGCGAGGCGACGACTGTTTGGTTTATTAGGCGAGTTTGTGCAGCTTTATGTGAGCCGATGTTGCGAGGCGACGACTGTTTGGTTTGTTAGGTGAGTTTGTGCAGCTTTATGTAAGCCGATGTTGCTAGGCAACGACTGTTTGGCTTGTTAAGCGAGTTTGTGCAGCTTTATGTAAGCCGATGTTGCTAGGCGACGACTGTTTGGTTTGTTAGGCGAGTTTGTGTAGCTTTATGTGAGCCGATGTTGCGAGGCGACGACTGTTTGGTTTGTTAAGCGAGTTTGTGCAGCTTTATGTAAGCCGATGTTGCTAGGCGACGACTGTTTGGTTTGTTAGGCGAGTTTGTGTAGCTTTATGTGAGCCGATGTTGCGAGGCGACGACTGTTTGGTTTGTTAGGTGAGTTTGTGCAGCTTTATGTAAGCCGATGTTGCTAGGCGACGACTGTTTGGTTTGTTAGGCGAGTTTGTACAGCTTTATGTAAGCCGATGTTGTGAGGCGGCGTCTCTTAAACGACACTTTAAAGCTATTCTGTTAGGGTAAGTAGCAAGCATTAGTCATAGGCGGTGTTATGGCATACTTTAGAGGGATAATGTTGTGGGGCAATACTATAAGGCGATGATATGTGGAGTTATTTTGTGGTAATGTTTTGAGGCGATGCTCTTAGACATGTGAAAAGAAACTATTAGACAACTTTGTTACGAAACGTTGTTGAGCAAGGTTGTAAGGCGATGTCCGTTTGTTAGGTTATTTTATAAAGTCTACGTTAGTCGTTGTTGTAAGGCGATATTTTAAAGTTATTTTGTTAGGAGAAGTTGTCAAGCGGTAGTGTTAGGTGATGATTTGGGGCAATTTTGCGAGGTAATGTGCGGCGATACTATGAGGCTATGTTTTGAGGCGATACTGTAAGGCGATGTTTTGAGGCAATACTACAAGGCGATGTTTTGAGGCGATACTACAAGGCGATGTTTTGAGGCGATACTACAAGGCGATGTTTTGAGGCGATACTATGAGGCTATGTTTTGAGGCAATACTACAAGGCAATGTTTTGAGGCGATATTTTGTGTGGACGGATGTTGCTAGATATGTTGTGAAGCAATGTTGTGACGTAACTATGTGAGGTGGTGTTGTAAGGTGATGGGAGGCAATTTTGTGAAGCGAAGTTATTAGTTAATATTGTATCGTATTAGGCGATGCGTTTTGAATAATTTCTTTAAATATGCGTTTTTATTTGTCGACATGACGAAATGAAAGAGCACCTATTAAAGTTTCCATAAATTAAAACATCCACACAGTTTGAAACTAAATCTGCACGTAAGATTTGTAGACGGACGTTTGAATGGGGCCGCTGGGTGAGGTCAGTTCTGAACAGATTGGCACGAGATGACACTAATATATATGATGGCAGCAATTTTATAAATCTGAAGAGGTCGTGTAAGACGAGGAGTTGAGACAAACGACCGCGATACGGAGGGAAGCTCTTATAAATGTGTTGTGCCGTGGATAAAAACACGGGCTATATCTATTAATTAGGTAACCGATGTGACATGAAGATCCGATATCCAGGTGCAGGGGAAGGTCGGACCCCTGGGGTTTAGAGTTATGATGGTCGGGACCCCCTGGGGCGTCCCACCTCGTAAAACCGTGTACTTCACACCTTGGTGCCCCCACACACAGCTCCCGCCCCCGCCCCCACCGCTACCGACATCCAAGGACATTGGAAAAAGATTTTTCACACAATGTCTTATTTTATTATTTGTTAAAAATACTTCTGTCCTCGATTAATAAGAGTTGTTTTATGTTTAGGGTAGCGAATAACGAAGTGTAATACTTATGAAAGCATAAATCGTATTTAAATTGTTCTGCAGTTTTATAATGTAGGATAAAATTCAGGTCTTAAAATATTAATTCTATTTATGTTCAGCAAAGTGTCAACATCCGGGCTCTTTGAAAACATCCGAAAATTATCCTTTTCATTAAAACCAACCAAGTATTTTGAATCTTGGACAAAATGTGTATTAGTTATTCCAAATATATTCCAATAATAAAGTAACAAAAAATAAACAAATAGTGTAGTGGATTTTCTTATAACAATGGCGAGCTTTCCATTGACAATTCATATTAACAATAAATAACTTACATTTAAATTTTAAAAAATAAATAAAAATGCTGACGTCACTACAGACTGTAGAGACGTCACTGACCAGTCACTAATAAACTCGTTAGGTATTCAAGATAACGAGGGTAATGCCGAGCGTTACCTTGGCAACTGGTCCCAAGTGGTTCTCTAGTTATGTCACAACCATTTTGCAGCAGCAAAATGTTACTCATGGATATTTAACGTGAACTGAAGATCGTGCACTATCGGAATGCTCTTTCAGTACCGAGGTACCCTGCTAAATTAATACGACCGTTATAAAGTTTATACACTATATCTTTATACGTAATATATTATACATAAATATACGTATTATATATACATACATATATACATGTATATATATATATATATATATATATATATATATATATATATATATATATATACACTAAAATATGTATTCTTGTGTTTTAATAAAGAAATATGACAATTTACATATACAAAAATAATTTATTGAATCTATAATTCGAAGCCTTTCGTTGACAAACAGTACTAACATCCTCAGGAATACTAGAGCTCTTAGTACTCCTGAGGATGTTGGTACTGTTTGCCATCGAAAGGCTTTGTATTGTAGATTCAATAAAGTATTCTTGTACTTGTAAATTGACTTATTTCTTTATATATATATATATATATATATATATATATATATATATATATATATTAAATATATTAAATATGTTTTCTTGTAATATAGTTAATAAATTAAAAATATTTCAAAAACAACATAAATATATTCATGGAATAAATATATTCATTAAAAGTATTCTTGTTTTTGAAATATTTTTAATTAATTAATTATATATATATATATATATATATATATATATATATATATATATATACATATATATATATATATATATATATATATATATATATATACATATATATATATATATATATATATATATAAATATATATATATATATATATATATATATATATATATATATATATATATATATATATATACAAACACACACACACTCAAACAAACACACACACACAAATATCAATATACCATCTTCTCTTACTGCTTTTGACAGATCAGAACCGTTTCGCACAGGGTGTGCTGAATACACCAGAAATTTTAGCTACCTAGGTTTTAGATTAGTATGTTTTCGTACATCCGAAGGGAAATGACTAAATTTGGTTTTTCGCCATGGAGGTCACCCTCGTCAACCTGTTTACATAAGTAAACTAATAAGGTTTATTTTTTAAAATACAGTATCCTATTTTTTCTGCTACCGTGAATTCAGATATTTATTAGGTTTGGGATAGTAAATGGACTATTTTAAGATGTTTTCTTTTAAGAACTTACAAAGTTTTAATATTAGGCTATAATAAGAAATCCTATAGGCTATCATATTTTTTTTCAAAATTACACAATGTATATAGATTAATTTTTATTAGGAATATACTGTGGTTGAATTTAATAATAAATGCATAAAAACCTCTTAACCACAAACTTTCTTTATTTTACCCTTATCTACATTTCAGTTACCAAGTAACCATCTTCAAAGGGATAACATAAAAAGACTGTATGTAAGAGTATTTATTATATATATGTATTTATTATTATATAGATTAAGTAATTTTGTAATTATTTCTCTGGATACAGAGTGTAAACAGGATCATTTTTCTATCAGGACCAATAACATTGCATTACCGAACTAAGGCTTATTTTAGTTAAATCGTGCGTGGAAACAATATAAAATCTATTTACTGCGACAAGTAACAAATAAAAATTTGTCAGCCTAATACTACAGCTTTCTATTATAACCAAATGAATCAGTTTAATTAAATTGTAACTGATGCAACCTTTTTTTCTGCTGGTCCACGGGGCCTCCGGGTCAGCTCTTGAGGTAGCCATCCTATAGCTTACTACCCCTATCTAACATGACCAGCAGTTAGAGTTCTACAGAGACTAATGGAATCGAGAAGAATTGGCTTTGTGCCAAGCTGAAAATATCCATGGACAATCAGGAGATAGTGAAATGAAATAATACGTCAAATGTCGTGTAAAGTACCCTACGCGGTGAAAAACTTTACAGGAAAGAAACTTTGTCAGGGAAACCCTCTCGATAGAACATTTCAGGAACCCTGGGGGGGAGGGGTATACTTTTAAAAAGGGCTAACTTACAGAGAGCGTGTTAATGAAGCTATGAATGTGAGTTCATTTTCACTTCTGTTGTCTTCTCGAAACTGGAATGGCCATGCAAAACAAAAGTTAGTGTTCCTGGTTGTGGCTCTAGGGCCGTTCCTCTGCGTCACCTAAAACTAAACTTTTGTGCAGTTTATTATTATTATTCATATTTCATTTACAATATTAGGGACAGAGATGCTCTCTTAGTGAGGGCAAAGACCGTTTGTGCTTGTCGTGTGTGGGGTCGTGCGTAATCAGTGAGGACATGATCCTGGTGATGTGCGTGAGCCTGGTTAGTAAGCTTTGAAGGCGTTTCACAAATTTCTGATACAACCTAATGTAAAAGAAATCAATTTTGGCCTAATCGAAAGGAACACTAGACGTCGACTAGGATCGATTTTATTTCCTACTCACTTCAAACCTGGCGACATAATTCAACGTGCCTTGGCAAATAAAAATCACGGTAGTTCGCATTATTTAAATTATTTTTATTTTTAAAATAACGAACAGCGTCTGGCTCTGTACAGAGCTTGATTTATTAAAAATAATAATTATTATTATCAATTCATTAAATAAGATTTACAATAAGACATTATATATCTAATTTATGATTTCCATTAAATATTATTTACAATAAGAGATTATCTTTCCAACTTATCATTTCCATTAAATAAGATTTACAATAAGAGATTATATATCTAATTTATGATTTCCATTAAATATTATTTACAATAAGAGATTATCTTTCCAATTTATCATTTCCATTAAATAAGATTTACAATAAGAGATTATATATCTAATTTATGATTTCCATTAAATTTTATTTACAATAATAGATTATCTTTCCAATTTAACATTTCCATTAAATAAGATTTACAATAAGAGATTATATATCTAATTTATGATTTCCATTAAATATTATTTACAATAAGAGATTATCTTTCCAATTTATCATTTACATTAAATATGATTTACAATAAGAGGTTATATTTCCAATTTATGATTTACATTAAATATGATTTACAATAAGAGGTTATATTTCCAATTTATGATTTACATTAAATATGATTTACAATAATAGATTATCTTTCCAATTTAACATTTCCATTAAATAAGATTTACAATAAGAGATTATATATCTAATTTATGATTTCCATTAAATATTATTTACAATAAGAGATTATCTTTCCAATTTATCATTTCCATTAAATAAGATTTACAATAAGAGATTATATATCTAATTTATGATTTCCATTAAATATTATTTACAATAATAGATTATCTTTCCAATTTAACATTTCCATTAAATAAGATTTACAATAAGAGATTATATATCTAATTTATGATTTCCATTAAATATTATTTACAATAATAGAATATCTTTCCAATTTAACATTTCCATTAAATAAGATTTACAATAAGAAATTATATATCTAATTTATGATTTCCATTAAATATTATTTACAATAAGAGATTATCTTTCCAATTTATCATTTACATTAAATATGATTTACAATAAGAGGTTATATTTCCAATTTATGATTTACATTAAATATGATTTACAATAAGAGGTTATATTTCCAATTTATGATTTACATTAAATATGATTTAGAATAAGAGATTATATTTCCAATATGATTTTCATTAAATCTGATTTACAATAAGAGGATATATTTCCAATATATGATTTATATTAAATATGATTTACAATGAGAGATTATATTTCCAATTTATGATTTTCATTATACGAGTATATGACTTACAATAAGAGGTTATATTTCCAATTTATGATTTACATTAAATATGATTTACAATAAGAGATTATATTTCCAATTTTTGATACATTTTTATAATTTGAAGTAGGAGCTCTAATTTATGATAAATGTTTACTAACTTTTTTCTATTAACCCAAAATTTTTTAAATTAATGTATCTTGTTAAATTGGCAGAATAAATTTAATGAGAGGTAAAAACGCCCAACCCAGTCGTTACCAAACTTGTTTAACGCTTTTAAGGTAAACAATATTAGGCGAAACCCCTGTAGAAAATTACCCATTATTTTGTTGTTAATAAAATTTCAAGTAAATATTTATCAATTATATTTTTATTATAAACAGTACTTAAATCTTACAGTAAAACACACATTAGTATACTTTTAGACATTTTTAAAAATTGTAACAACAACCAGTAGAGATATGGTTTATGCCTGAGCTAGGTACATACAGCTTGCAACAAGAATTTTACTTTATCAATAAAAAATACAGACATAACCATATTGTATACCGTAATAGCTCTTTACTCTTAAAAAATGAATGTAACAATTTTACTTCAAATTAAAATATTTTGTGCTATCGGAAATTATGATTCATTTCACGATATTTTAAATTTAAACGTCCAGTTCTGAAAAACGGCTCGGCATCCCAGGTATCCGCTGTGAACACTCAGGAAACTTTTGACACAACCTGATAATGTAAACGAATTTACTTAGTTTAGCTCTTAAAAATGTCATTAAAGAAAAAAGGAGAGAGTCAGTATGACAGTCTCTAGCACAAAAACTTATTACCGTCCTACCCAGAAAAGCTTCCTGCCTTGCAGATTTCCCTAGATCCAGCCCTTACCAAAAGCCCTTTTCACATATTCCTACCTGAAGCCATTGTCGATTACAGACGGTGCAAATCCTCGGTGGCCACCAAACCCCCTCCTCCTCTGACTGACTGACTGACTGACTGATCGAGAGCTTAGTTTTGCATCGGCCTACTTGAGTAAATATTTAAATAAATATATCACTTATATTTTAATGTACTTAAACAAGAATCTTACTTGATATATTTGCGTCTTCTAAATAGCTTGGAAATGATAACCCCTAATTAATAGTTCTCGAAAGTCAACTCGCAAATATACCAAGCAAGATTCTTGTTTAAGTACATTAAATAGAGAGTGATAAGTGAATACCAAAAAACAGTGTTGCGATGTTATATATATATATATATATATATATATTCTTGAAATTTAACATTATCCATTGTTTTTCCGTTGCACTGACTTTATGAAGTTAATATATTACTATGTAAGTAATTTTATCCACCATTAAGCGCAATAATTTTACCTTGAGTGATGAGGCACCTTTCGGTCGTTGACCATTGTCGAATCACTGATGTTTCTCTGCTGTGGATGCTCGGTCCGTGAAGCCGGTGTTTGTTGACGTTACGCGCACTTTTTCTTGATCTGTGTGTATGATATTTCTATATAGTATGTCTTCTGTATATGTTGTTTGTAGATTCTTAAGAATCATCGAAGAGTCAATCGAAGAGAAAACACAAAAAGAAATATGAGAGAAATAAAATAATTGTAATCACAGATTGTGTAGAGTAGAAATCAGATGTCACAGATGCACAGATTAAAGATATATATATTGTTTCCATAAACATATGAGTGATTATAGTTTATATAAGTCTGTCAGGGGAAAAAAGATAAGGCTATTTGGAAAAAAAAAAAAAAAAAAAATGAATGGATTTATCTGATGTTGAGGTTAGGGGATTCTCTGGACTTGGTATACCACTGGTATGATAGTTCCCACCTTCTCAGTTCTGAGGGATTGCAATCAGGGGGGAGTGATTTAATTATTTTTGTGGTATAGCAGTCATCAAAAGTTGTGATGTTGTGACTCGCAGTCATAATTTTAACATCATGTCTGTGGCCATTCATTCTGATATTCAGACCATCCGTGGTCAGGCCTATGTACTGTGCTGAGCAAAGTTTACATTGTAGCTGGTATATGACATATTTCGATGTACAATTATGATGACCCTGTATTTTGAAGACCATTTTTGTTGTTTGGCTGTTGAAACTATTTGCTGAGGGGTGTATTGGACACGTCTTGCATCTAGGTCTATTTCATGGGAAGGAGCCATGAGGAAGTTTGTGTGGTTTCTCTGCATCAGGGTCTGGTAGTTTAGGATGTACTAGGATGTTTTTCAAGTTGGGAGGTTGCTTGTACCAAATTTGCGGTGGATCGGTGAAAAGATTTTTGGTGTGGACGGAAGCTTGAAGAATTTTGAAGCCATCTCTCAATATCTTGTTGAGTTTATGTAGACCAGGATGGTAGTCTGTTATTAAAGACAGTTTATTTTGTTCTGTTTGTGGTTTATGGTGAACCAAGGATTGTGCTGAATGAATTTGGTTTTCAATGAGTTTTTTTGGGTATCCTCTTCTCTGGAAGGCTGTTGATATCTTTCTATTAAAATCTTCCAATTCCCTATCATTCGAACAGATTCTCTTACCCCTGATTACTTGACTGTATGGAATGGATCGTTTTATGTTTATTGGGTGGTTGCTGTCAAAATGGAGATATTGTAGGTGGTTTGTAGGTTTGATGTGAATTCCTGTGTTGATATTTCCATTCTGGAGTGTTACCTCTACATCCAAAAAGGTGATGGCTGATGTAGATTTCTCCCAGGTAAATTGAAGTGTGGAGAATTGTGTCAGGCTGTCTAAAAATGTCTCAAGTGTTGAAGCACCCTGTGTCCAAATTAGGAAGATGTCATCTATATATCTATACCAACATAATGGCTGGTGTGTTTGTGTCTTTAGAAAACTTTCTTCCAACAATCCCATGTACAGATTTGCGTACGATGGTGCCATTCTGGTACCCATTGCTGTTCCCTTTATTTGAAGGTAGTTCCTTCCCTCAAACTGAAAGTTGTTCTTCTCGAGGATGAACCTGGTCAGGTTCACAAGAAAAGGTGTAGTGGGAGAAGGCTTGCCTGGGCGTTTGTTTAGAAAATTCTCTATTGCAGATAGGCCATGTGCATGAGGGATGTTGGTATAGAGAGAGGTGACATCTATGGTGACCAAAATAGTTACCGGGGGTAGAGGTACAGATATTTGTGAGAGTCGATCTATGAAGTGATTGGTGTCCTGGGTATGTGATGGAAGGCTCTTTACTAAGGGTTGAAGGTGTGAGTCGAGGAAAGCTGAAATTCTTTCCGTTACTGAATTGCAGCCAGCAATTATTGGTCTACCAGGTGGAGGGATTATGTTTTTGTGGATCTTTGGTAATATATAGAATTGAGGAGTAGAGGGGTTTTCATTATATAATAATTTTAAAGATGTTTCCGAAATATTTTGTTCAGGAGCTGTATATTTGAGTAGGTCGGAGAGTAAATTGTTGAATTCTGTAGTAGGGTTATCTGTAAGTATTTTGTATGTTGTGATGTCTGACAGTTGCTTATTTGCTTCTTTATGAATATGGATAGACCAACAGCTCAACATGCTGCGAGTCACAACATCACAACTTTTGATGACTGCTATACCACAAAAATAATTAAATCACTCCCCCCTGATTGCAATCCCTCAGAACTGAGAAGGTGGGAACTATCATACCAGTGGTATACCAAGTCCAGAGAATCCCCTAACCTCAACATCAGATAAATCCATTCATTTTTTTTTTTTTTTTTTTTTTTTTTTTTTTTTTTTTTTCTCCAAATAGCCTAATCTTTTTTCCCCTGACAAACTTATATAAACTATAATCACTCATATGTTCATGGAAACAATATATATATCTTTAATCTGTGCATCTGTGACATCTGATTTCTACTCTACACAATCTGTGATTACAATTATTTTATTTCTCTCATATTTCTTTTTGTGTTTTCTCTTCGATTGACAAAGACCACTGTGTGGTTGAAATATATCATTGTTTAAGTGCTTTTATGTGTTTCTATTTCAAGACTACAGAGTGGACTCTTACCAAGGTAAGTCTGTCAGTCTCCTAGTCCAAAAAATCTCTCTCTCTCTCTCTCTCTCTCTCTCTCTCTATATATATATATATATATATATATATATATATATATATATATATATATATATATATATATATATATTAAAACAACATAGGTTATTCAAATACAAGAATATTTATTAATTTATATTCAAAGCTTTTGGTTGGCAAACAGTACCAACATCATCAGGAATGAAAATTACAATAATGTAATTACATTATTGTAATTTTCATTCCTGATGATGTTGGTACTGTTTACCAACCAAAAGCTTTGAATATAAATTTATAAATATTCTTGTATTTGAATAACCTATGTTGTTTTAAATTATTAAACAAAAAAACGTATTTTATATATATATATATATATATATATATATATATATATATATATATATATATAGTCTACTACAATCCCCGGTTAGTGATGCTTGATGATGGAGATACTACCAATCTTTATAAGTTAACTCGCATAAATACCAAGTAAGATTCTTGTTTAAGTACATATAGTGAAAGTGATATATATATATATATATATATATATATATATATATATATATTATATATATATATATATATATATATATATATATATATGTGTGTGTGTGTGTGTGTGTGTGTGTGTGTGTGTGTGTGTGTGTGTGTGTTTATATAAATATAAAATATGTTTTCTTGTATAGTAATCAGAAACAACTGAGGTTATTCAAATACAATAATTATTTTTTAATTTGTATTCAAAGCTTTTCCTTGCAATAATTTATTCAAAAAAATACAGTAATGCAATAATGCAAGATATAAAACATACTATGTTAAATTAGAAATAGCATTGTTGTCAAATTTTTTCAAATTGCCAAGTTTATCTTGTTGCCGTAACAATATAGACATTGAATATAGTATCAAATTTAGAATGTATTTGTATATGAACAACCTCATATATAGGCCTATATATATATATATATATATATATATATATATATATATATATATATATATATATATATATATGTATAGTGTTATCGATGATCGAAAGTTGAAAGCTTATTTTTTCAATAAAAGACTGGAAATAATAAATACAACTTTATAAAATTCTAATTAACAACACTAAAAAGTACCGATTTGAGTAATAGTTAATAACAAACTAATAAGTTCTATAATAATTAACAACATATAAAGCAATTACACTATTAAGTATCTAAAAGAGAATTGCAAATGATTAATCTATTAAAGGTGGTTTTGGGGTGGTAGTGGGGGTGGGGGTGATAAATCACGTGTGTAACAGTCCTCTCCGAGGGCAATTAATAAGCCCTCAATGTCCGCCCTCCGTGCATGGGTCATTAATCTAAGCAAGCATACAATGTAAGCGAAATGCTAGTTAGTCCGATCGCTTCCTATTTGCTCCATATACTTTTTGAACTTTTACACTAAATATTTTGAATTGCTATTGGGCGTCCGGACATAATTTTGTAACGTCCGCAAATAAATTAGAAGTCCAAAGTAGAGAAACACTTGGGCGGTCAGTATAAACGGGCCGTTGTGCTAATACGTAAACTGTCTGTGGGACTGGTTCCAAACTCAGTTTAATGGAGGTTTCTATGTGCACGAAATAAACGACAAGTTAGAAAATATTTTAACATAACGATAGGCTTGAGAAGATTCGGATTTATAATATAATTTCATTCCATCTTCACCTGAGCTACCAGTTTTTAACTAAAAAAACACAAATATATAAGAATGTTATACTTGCTTATAGTAGCACTTACTTTTTGGATTATTGAGGCCGTTTCGGGAGAGGATGGGCAGGATAGCGGGATAGAAGGTATTAGGAGTATTTTTAGAGTATTCGGGGATATGTTGTCGAAAAGTGTATGAGAGTTACAATGTAATTAGGTGTTACGTACGTGTGTAGTTTGAAATGTTTGTATATTTCATATAGTTCGGTTGTGTATCGTTGGTTATTTTTGTTTTGTTTGTGTAGAATTTGTCGGTTAGGTGTTGCGTTTGGGAAGTTGTGGTTTGTGGATGTGAGATGTTCAGCAAAGGGTGTTTTTGTTTGTGAGTACCTTGATGTTTTTGGTAGCTTGTATACAATGACCTTCCTGCTCGCCTATATAAAAAGGTTTCGGCTTTTATTTTAAAATATAAGTGTATTGATGACACAATGATTGGGTAAGGTGAATATACAAATCTATATCGATTTGTAAGTACAATAAGATAAGATTCTTAGGAGATATATGGAGTTGTAATAGGAGAGGTGAGGCTAAAAATAAAAAATTATGATAAAAGCCTCTTGAAATTAGATGAGGATAGAAGATAATGGAGAAATCTTCTATAAAACAAAGCTAGTTAGTTCTGACTGGGAACTTCAGAAGTAGGCCATCTCTTCTGAAGAAAGCGTTTTACTCTTTTACGAGCCAAATGAAAGCTGAAAAAGATCATGCAGATGTTTATGGTATTGCCAGATCAGAAAGGCACTGACTGTAAACTGTACAATATAATTAAGAGGTTTAGTTCCTGTCAGAAGTAGAGACGGGCGGAGTAACTCTTTTGTTGATCGGTTCGGGATTGCTCACTCACTGAAAAGGGATAACGTAACTATCGAGGAAAAAGAAATTGTATTTTAGGTAATTTAATAATGGGGATTAATAATATCTAAATAAAATGTTTATGAATTTAAATAACTTATTGTCTTTAAGGAATGTAAATGATTTTGTATAATACCTACCAACATATTTTAACTGTTATTGAAGAATAAAAATTTGTTTTAGCAAATATTCTTTCCTAACGCATTAATGAGGAAGGTTAAGCAGGCGAGTGCTCAGTACACGTAGACGTACAGAGCAGGACTAGTAACTCCACAAGGAGCGAATCGAATGAACACACTCATCGTTCTCTTTCCAAATTACAACTCCTTCAGAAACGGTGATCAACGATCGGTCGATCAATGATCGCTGGAAATTAGGAAGTAGGAGGGGAGAGGTAAATAAAAGTTGTGACGACTGTAACGTAGAAAGGAGTTAAGAATTACCATTCCTTTTCCAGGCTCGTCGCGCCTTCACTTTAGGAGATAACTCTTGATCGCATCTCTAGTCAGTACCATCCAGCAGTTACCAGAAACTGTACAACATGGGCCTAACGGAGAAGTTTATATTCCTGACAGAACTAGTTACAAGTGACCGGAAACTGTACAACATGGGCCTAACGGAGAAATTTGTATTCCTGACAGAACTAGTTGCAAGTGACCGGAAACTGTACAACATGGGCCTAACGGAGAAGTTTATATTCCTGACAGAACTAGTTGTAAGTGACCGGAAACTGTACAACATGGGCCTAACGGAGAAGTTTATATTCCTGACAGAACTAGTTACAAGTGACCGGAAACTGTACAACATGGGCCTAACGGAGAAATTTGTATTCCTGACAGAACTAGTTACAAGGTACCGGAAACTGTACAACATGGGCCTAACGGAGAAATTTGTATTCCTGACAGAACTAGTTGCAAGTGACCGGAAACTGTACAACATGGGCCTAACGGAGAAATTTGTATTCCTGACAGAACTAGTTGCAAGTGACCGGAAACTGTACAAAATGGGCCTAACGGAGAAGTTTATATTCCTGACAGAACTAGTTGCAAGTGACCGGAAACTGTACAACATGGTCGTAACGGAGAAGTTTATATTCCTGACAGAACTAGTTGCAAGTGACCGGAAACTGTACAACATGGGCCTGACGGAGAAATTTGTATTCCTGACAGAACTAGTTGCAAGTGACCGGAAACTGCACAACATGGGCCTAACGGAGAAATTTATATTCCTGACAGAACTAGTTGCAAGTGACCGGAAACTGTACAACATGTACCTAACGGAGAAGTTTATATTCCTGACAGAACTAGTTGCAAGTGATCGGAAACTGTACAACATAGGCCTAACGGAGAAATTTGTATTCCTGACAGAACTAGTTGCAAGTGACCGGAAACTGAACAAGATAACGGGAGAGGTTTATTGACTTGTTAGAATGAACCAGAAGTGACCGGAAACTGTACAACATGGGCCTAACGGAGAAGTTTATATTCCTGACAGAACTAGTTACAAGTGATCGGAAACTGAACAAGATAACGGGAGAGGTTTATTGACTTGTTAGAATGAACCAGAAGTGACCGGAAACTGTACAACATGGGCCTAACGGAGAAGTTTATATTCCTGACAGAACTAGTTACAAGTGATCGGAAACTGAACAAGATAACGGGAGAGGTTTATTGACTTGTTAGAATGAACCAGAAGTGACCGGAAACTGTACAACATGGGCCTAACGGAGAAGTTTATATTCCTGACAGAACTAGTTACAAGTGACCGGAAACTGTACAACATGGGCCTAACGGAGAAATTTGTATTCCTGACAGAACTAGTTGCAAGTGACCGGAAACTGTACATCATGGGCCTAACGGAGAAATTTGCATTCCTGACAGAACTAGTTGCAAGTGACCGGAAACTGTACAACATGGGCCTAACGGAGAAATTTATATTCCTGACAGAACTAGTTGTAAGTGACCGGAAACTGTATAACATGGGCCTAACGGAGAAGTTTATATTCCTGACAGAACTAGTTGTAAGTGACCGGAAACTGTACAACATGGGCCTAACGGAGAAGTTTATATTCCTGACAGAACTAGTTACAAGTGACCGGAAACTGTACAACATGGGCTTAACGGAGAAATTTGTATTCCTGACAGAACTAGTTACAAGGTACCGGAAACTGTACAACATGGGCCTAACGGAGAAATTTGTATTCCTGACAGAACTAGTTGCAAGTGACCGGAAACTGTACAACATTGGCCTAACGGAGAAGTTTATATTCCTGACAGAACTAGTTGCAAGTGACCGGAAACTGTACAACATGGTCGTAACGGAGAAGTTTATATTCCTGACAGAACTAGTTACAAGTGACCGGAAACTGTACAACATGGGCCTAACGGAGAAATTTGTATTCCTGACAGAACTAGTTGCAAGTGACCGGAAACTGCACAACATGGGCCTAACGGAGAAATTTATATTCCTGACAGAACTAGTTGCAAGTGACCGGAAACTGTACAACATGTACCTAACGGAGAAGTTTATATTCCTGACAGAACTAGTTGCAAGTGATCGGAAAATGTACAACATAGGCCTAACGGAGAAATTTGTATTCCTGACAGAACTAGTTGCAAGTGACCGGAAACTGAACAAGATAACGGGAGAGGTTTATTGACTTGTTAGAATGAACCAGAAGTGACCGGAAACTGTACAACATGGGCCTAACGGAGAAGTTTATATTCCTGACAGAACTAGTTACAAGTGATCGGAAACTGAACAAGATAACGGGAGAGGTTTATTGACTTGTTAGAATGAACCAGAAGTGACCGGAAACTGTACAACATGGGCCTAACGGAGAAGTTTATATTCCTGACAGAACTAGTTACAAGTGATCGGAAACTGAACAAGATAACGGGAGAGGTTTATTGACTTGTTAGAATGAACCAGAAGTGACCGGAAACTGTACAACATGGGCCTAACGGAGAAGTTTATATTCCTGACAGAACTAGTTACAAGTGATCGGAAACTGAACAAGATAATGGGAGAGGTTTATTGACTTGTTAGAATGAACCAGAAGTGACCGGAAACTGTACAACATGGGCCTAACGGAGAAGTTTATATTCCTGACAGAACTAGTTACAAGTGATCGGAAACTGAACAAGATAGCGGGAGAGGTTTATTGACTTGTTAGAATGAACCAGAAGTGACCGGAAACTGTACAACATGGGCCTAACGGAGAAGTTTATATTCCTGACAGAACTAGTTACAAGTGATCGGAAACTGAACAAGATAACGGGAGAGGTTTATTGACTTGTTAGAATGAACCAGAAGTGACCGGAAACTGTACAAGATAACGGAGGAGGTTTATTGACCTGTTAGAACGAACCGAAAGTGATCGGAAACTGTACAAGATAACGGAAAGGTTCAAGTTCCTGTTTCAGCCATTCAGCAGTGACTGGAAACTGTACTAGATAACGGTGGAGGTTTATGGACCTGTTAAAACAAACCAGAAGTTACCGGAAACTGTAAACATTGACCTAATGGAGGGGTTTATATTCCTAACAGAACTGGCTACAAGTGACCGGAAATTGAACAAGATAACGGGGGAGGTTTACAGACCCGTTAAAACGAACCGGAAGTGACCGGAAACTGTACAACATGAGCCCAATGCAGAAATTTAAATTCCTGACAGAACTAGTTACAAGTGACAGGGAACTGAACAATATATGGGGGGAGGTTTATTGACTTGTTAGAACGAACCAGAAGTGACCGGAAACTGTAAACATTGACCTAATGGAGGGGTTTATATTCCTAACAGAACTGGCTACAAGTGACCGGAAATTGAACAAGATAACGGGGGAGGTTTACAGACCCGTTAAAACGAACCGGAAGTGACCGGAAACTGTACAACATGAGCCCAATGCAGAAATTTAAATTCCTGACAGAACTAGTTACAAGTGACCGGGAACTGAACAATATATGGGGGGAGGTTTATTGACTTGTTAGAACGAACCAGAAGTGACCGGAAACTGTACAACATGGGCCTATGGAGAAGTGTAAATTTCTGTTAGAGCTAATTACAAGTGACCGGAAACTGAACAAGAACGGGGGAGGTTTATTGACCTGGTAGATGAACTAGAAGTGACCGGAAACTGTACAAGGTAGCGGAAAAGTTCAAGGTCCTGTTAGAACAAACTAGAAGAGACCGGAAGCTGCACAAGATAACGGTGTAGGGTTATAGACCTGTTGAAATGAACCAGAAGTGACTGGAAACTGTACACATGGACCTAATAGTGACGTTTTTATTCATGACAGAACGAGTTACAAGGGACCAGAAACTGAACAAGTGAGTGATAACTATATGGACTAACACAAAAATTAATATAAGTTGTTGCCTTTTGAGACAAAATAACTAGACAAGATTCTTGTTAATAGCTTCTGCTTAGCGATAATCAATAAAGTTTCAAGGATTCCAAATAATAATAATTATGAACATAAGCCTCAGATTAAAATGTAAGACGTATGAGCATAAAATGGGTAAAACTAACTAAAAAAGTAAAACTAAAAGAAATCGGTTAAGACACTATAGAAGAAACTTTCTATCCAAGGACGTGAAGGGTGAACGGAACTAAAAGTCGCAGCTAACGAAGACAGATGGTGGATGGCATTATGATGGATCAGGCCACAGGAACGTTACGGAAGGTATAATGTGATGACGTTTAGGGCAAGTTGGGTTTACAGTACCTTCAGACCTTCTGAAGCAACGAAAGAAATTTCGGCAACGACTAACTGTTTAGTAAAAACAATCAAATATTAAGGACAACTATAAGGAATTCTTCAACTGAAACCTTTAAAGACTTGATCACCATATTCTTTGCGGAAGTCGTGGTGAAATCGAAGGTGTAGGCACACTTTTATATCGATCAACAGCACAGGACAAGGAATGGAAGTGAAAAATATATGTTTCCATAAAGAAAATATAAACAGAATAATATGGAAATTCTTTATTTGATTTTTCTGTCTATTGGGAAATATGAATTTATTAAGGCTGTTTAATATTTTGTTATTTATTTCCTGTTCCCATGTAACAGATTTTACCAAGACATATACCTGGCGATACAGAAAGTCATTACGAAAACTTCTGCTCACACCTCAAACTTTTTAAATGTGGGTTTTTCCAACATTTTAAATTTTTTAGGAGTTAACAGCAAGTTTAATTACATTTCGAGGCATTTTGGTAGTTACTGCGTCAAACAAATAAAGCAAAAACGTTTTATTAGTGACCTTTTAAGTGTGCCGTATTTGGGGGGGGGTGCTATTTTTCAATATTTATAATAATAGAATATACTAATAATATAAATAAATATATATTTATTATTATTTTCCTAAAATCAATTACGTTAGAACGGGAAATAAATACTAATTTTTTAAATAACTTATAAAAGATTGAAAGATTTTTTTGAGAGAAGACATGATTGAAAAATTATTAAATTCTATTTACAAACAGAAATAAAGAGTAAAGGAAGGGCGAAACTTGTACGAAGAAAAACTGGGGAACAAGGCGGAAGAATTGTTTTAGTGGAGTTTGAATAAAGAATATTAGCTTTGATATTGATTAAAAAAAAGTGTGATAAGGTAGAGAACAAAATGCACGGAGAGAGAAATATAGGTTCCGGAGAAGAGAAGAAATAACAATTGCAAAATTCAATTGTTTGCTGATAAAGGAGAGCAGAGGTAGAGAGGTTTGAACAAAAGACGATTAATACTTTAAGTTGTATTTCCTAAAATACTTTCAAAATTTATTTAATAAAAACAAAATGCTATGATTTTATGACGAACTATAAATTAACATTGAACGAGAAGATAGTAGGTAGATATTTCTAACACGATGTATTACCTAAACTAGTTGAATGAAGAGACTGTTGAGGAAATGTTAGAACAGAGAGAGTAAAGATATGAGAGAGTGCATAGAAGACACACAAATATGTGCGCAATACTTGAGAACTTGGAGCAACAACTTAAACGGCTTAATAAATAAATAAAATATGACCGAGCCAAGTTAATGGACGAAACGTCGATATTTAAAAACAGTCAGGTCGGTTCCCCGTGTTAACGATCCGACTCCCTCGGAGCCATAAAATGATTCTGAGAAAGAAAACTATTAATTTCTCTCCAGGACAGAAAATTGTTATTGCATTCCTCCAGGTACGGGTACAGCTAGTTAGGCTTATTTACGTATACCAACCACCATTACGTTTTATTACACTGACTGGGACAAAGTAGCCAAGCTGTTTATGGACAATTTATTTAACCAGACTTGTAATTGGAAATATTTTAACATTCAACAAATTTATTGTGGTATCTTTTAAATAATACATATTTTGTCTCACCAAATGCGCATCTGCATGTTTCCTGCTTAATTTTTAAATAAATTTAAAATCTTCCAAAGTTTGCCAATATTTTATTCGCCCCGTAGGAGACGTAGAAGTAATCAACCTTTAATTTAAATAGGCTGGATTCGTTGCTGGATTTTATGTCAAGCACATCCAGTCGCTGAAGGTTTGACCTTGCAGATTTTGAAGTGTTTCTGTAAAATATTGTGTACCACTCACTGCTCCATTGAACCGATTTCGAGATCTCGTATTGCCTATTTTTACAGTATATTATTAATTCAGTTATTATTAGTAATAGCTACTAAGTGTTTTGTTTACACACCAATCTTTGGGAAATCATTTTTTATTTTACTGTTATAAAGTAAAGAAATAATAACTGTAAATGAACAGCTGTATATCAAACTTACTTTGTTGGAGGTCACACGGACGCAATAACTTCTTATCGTTACCAAGTTATTTGTTGTAGCAACTTATTTTGACAACAAATTTGTATCTAATACAAATTCATTTAAGGTTCTGAAGTTCTCATGTGGCTCAAGATTAGAGCAACTGAAAGGTTTCGGAAGTTAGAGCTAAGTGGCTCAAGATCAGTGAAACTGAAAATAACAGGACATCAGAGCAAAGTTGCTCTAGATAAGTGAAACTGATGCATTTGGACACTAAAGGACATTGGCTCAAGATCAGTGGAACAGAATATATTAGAAAGTTATAGGACAGTGGCTCTAGATAGGTGGAACCGATGCATTTAGACTTTAGAGGACATTGGCTCAGATTAATGTATCTGATGACTTTATGACGTTAGAAGCCACTGGCTCAAGATCAGTGGAACAGAAGATATTACGTCATTATAGCACAGTTGCTTAAGATCAGTGAAACTGAAAATATCAGAACGTTAGAGGACAGTGGCTCTAGATAAGCGAAGCTGCTGCTTTTGGACGTTAGATGACATTGGCTCAAGATTAATGCATCTGAAGACTTTAGGACGTTAGAAGATACTGGCTCAAGATCAGTTTAAAAGACGATATTAGGACGTTAGAGCACAGGGGCTCTAGATCAGGACGTTAGAGGACAGTGGCTCTAGATAAGTGGAAATGATGCGTTTGGACGTTAGATGACATTGGCTCAAGATAAATACATCTGAAGACTTTAGGACGTTAGAAGACACTGGTTCAAGATCAGTGGAAAAGACAATATTAGGACGTTATAGCACAGTGGCTCAAGATCAGTGAAACTGAAAATATTAGGGCGTTAGTGTACAGTGGCTCTAGATAAGTGGAACAGAAGATATTAGGACGTTGTAGCACAGTGGCTCAAGATCAGTACATTAGAGCACAGTGGCTCTAGATAAGTAGAAGCGATGCATTTGGACGTTAGAGGACATTGGCTTAAGATTAATGCGTCTGAAGGCTTTAGGACGTTAGAAGACTCTGGCTAAAGATCAGTTTAACAGAAGATATTAGAATGCTGTAGCACAGTGGCTCAAGATCAGGACATTAGAGCACAGTGGCTCTAGATAAGTGGAAGCATTGCATTTGGACGTTGAGGACATTGGCTCAAGATTAATGCATCTGAAGGCTTAAGGACGTTACAAGACACTGGCTCAAGATCAGTATAAAAGAAGATATTAGGGCCTTAGAGCACAGTGGCTCAAGATCGGGACATTAGAGCACAGTGGCTCTAGATAAGTGGAACCGATGCATTTGGACGTTAGAGGACATTGGCTCAAGATTAATGCATCTGAAGGCTTTAGGACGTTCCAGGACACTGGCTCAATATCAGTCTAAAAGAAGATATTAGGACCTTAGAGTACAGTGGCTCAAGATCAGGACATTAGAGCACAGTGGCTCTAGATAAGTGGAAGCGATGTATTTGGACGTTAGAGGACATTGGCTTAAGATTAATGCGTCTGAAGGCTTTAGGACGTTAGAAGACTCTGGCTAAAGATCAGTTTAACAGAAGATATTAGAATGCTGTAGCACAGTGGCTCAAGATCAGGACATTAGAGCACAGTGGCTCTAGATAAGTGGAAGCGATGCATTTGGACGTTAGAGGACATTGGCTCAAGATTAATGCATCTGAAGGCTTTAGGACGTTACAAGACACTGGCTCAAAATCAGTCTAAAAGAAGATATTAGGACCTTAGAGCACAGTGGTTCAAGATCAGTACATTAGAGCACAGTGGCTCTAGATAAGTGGAACCGATGCATTTAGACGTAAGAGGACATTGGCTCAAGATTAATGCATCTGAAGGCTTTAGGACGTTACAAGACACTGGCTTAAAATCAGTATAAAAGAAGATATTAGGACCTTAGAGCACTGTGGCTCAAAGTTAGTGCAATTGAAGACAATAGCAACATAGTATTTATTGAGGATAGATTTGAAAAGTTCTTGGAGTCTCACTTAGAATATGTTATTTCAATGCAGGATTGAGGCCATCGTTACTTCGCCCATAAACTCTTTACCTCGTATTAGCAAATATTATAATTACTTTCTAAACAAATTTACCATAACCCAGTACTTTCTACGTATATTGTATATAATATGGCTATTGATATGGGGTAGACCTACAACATATTGCCTTTTTTATACTTACAAAATATTGTTTTCATTTTATGCCTGATCGGGTGTGAGGTTAAATATCTATTGTTTTTAATATTTTTATTTTTTGTGGCGTAGCACCTTGTTTTATTATTTTTTCCGTGATTAGGTTTTTCTACATTGAAAAGTATAAAATTTTCCAATATTTTTGACATGTGGGTTTGATATAAATACCTAATGTTTTTTTTACAATAAAACGATTAATTAATTTAGGACGTACATGCGATAAAATAAAAGAATAATATAAGAAAAAACCGTTTTCCTCACTAAGCCTATAGTTTGTAATAGAAATGAATCTTCGTAGAAATAACCGACGTCAGAATCACTCAGTGTGGACATTCGGAACCCACCCAGGTGTATTCGACCTAATAATTCATGTCAAAGACAATTTTGAAATCGCAGTAACCCAAAGTAGTGCTTTTGACGTACGATTATGACAAACAAGGGTGTACTCTATTATTGCTCCCGTGGTTCTGGTAGCATTGCATTGTATTGTTTGTTGTATTGCACAGAGAAGCGTGTCATTTAGAGGTCAGACGTAGTGACACGTGAACGATGTTTGTGCAACCGGTCTGAACCAATATGGAAAACATCTGATTGGTTTTACTTTCGCATGATTACTACGGCAAGAGCTTTTATCCTCAGCTGTTGAAGAGAATGAAGACATTTCCGAAAAGAATTGCGTTATATAGTGCAGAAGAGTTTGGAAATTGATTTTAGTAAGGCAGGTATTTCGTTTCCTGCCAGTATAGCTGTTCACTCGTAAACTTGCGAGCGATCAATATATAGAAAACAAAAATCTATTCCTATTAAAAAACATTGGTTTTTTGTAGTGCGTGTTGCATAATAGGGCATCGCTAAGAAATTGCAGGCGTTGTGCTCGTTTAGACAACTGATATAAGTAAATTTGTAAAAACTTTATGTAAATGATCTGGCTAATAAAATAATTTAAATAAAATAATAATTGAGGTGGCCTTCCTGCCTTGTCAAATATACATTTTTTTAATATAAGTAATATACCTCATATTGTAATGTCTGTGGAACGGTCTTTTGCTTCCTCTACCCTTCCACTCGCCTATGCTCACGCCTATGCTCGCCTTCGAGATGCCAGCTTACGTGTGACCAGCTATACCTAAATATCTTCAGGTTAAAGAACAAAAAACATGAAGGTTTTTGTTCTTATTTAAAATCCTAATAAATTCATTAAAATTATCATGCTCAAAGGTCCTTCAATAAACTATCCATACCTTATTTCCCTTTAAGCTTTGCCCTCAATTTATCTTGTTGTTCGTGAATCCTTTTTCGGTTATTCTTACTCCGAGCATGTATTCTTATTTTTTTGTCTTGAAGAATGCACTAAAAGATTTCTTCTAATGTTATTGATTACACTTTATTTGTTACTTTATTGGCCCTTTTTAAACTATTAATTTTTTCACACCCGTGTCTGTTTTATATTTGTTTAAAACTGTAGTTTTCAATTGTTTGTTGTCGTTTTCATTTGCTGTCTCTAAAACATCACATAACTTGTAGTACTTTTTCCATGTAGTTAAAGAAAGTAGACTAGTTTTTATTATTAGCTTTCTTTTGCCATTGCTTTCATTTGCTCACTTTATTCAGCTTACTTCTTTCCAAATTCTGGAATCTTTCCAATTGTCTAATTCTTATATTCTTTGTTCGACTTTAACTCTTTCATGGTGTCAGTTTTCAAATATTCGAATATATTATTTTATTTCCAGAAATAATAATGCAAATATTTCCTTTTCTCTAGATTATTTTTTTTAGAACTTTCTACTTCATACGTGTTTATTCTGTCTAACAATTGTATGAAACCAAGTAATCTAAACAACTTGCCAAAATTAATATATACTGTACTTTTTAAGTATATTTTTAACGCTAGTGGACCGATACCCGCAAACAAAATAAATACTGTTTGTCCTAAAGAACAATTTTGTAGTGTTGAGGCGATGATTACTATCGCCTACTAAGGATAGGAAGGATTGCGTATCTATTTTCACATCTTTTCCATATCCTTCGTGGACGATAATAGAGGAAGGATATGAAAGGATTTTCACTTGTAGGATGAAGGTAATGATATGAAACCCTCTGGTAGAGAGGGAGAAATCTTGGCGTCAAGCGCGCACAGTCGTTTAACTGAAGTAAACCCACTCTCACCCGGGTCCACCTTGAAACAACTCATTACCCAGCAAGAGAGATACGAAAATTGGAAACAGGACAGATGGGGGAACAAAACAAATGATTTAACACAGATGAAATAATTTCTCGTTTGAGGAATCATAGGTTGCAAAAGGAGATTACTATTAAATTTAAGTACACCCGATGGTAACAAAATAGAAAAAAAAGATATCTTACTAGTGTTTAATTTATATACATAACTAGCGTCTCTTAGCGCGCGTTGCTGCATCCGAAATCATAATCTTAAAATGGAAAACTATTAATTAATTTTCCAATAGGAAAGGCAAATCAAACATCTAAATAATTATATTTATTTTACTGCAATGCTAGAGGATAGTCAATGTTTTCCATTTTATTAGACGTATAAACATTTAAAATTTTAGGTGTCCCAACACGTGAAAACGCAACATATAATTGCCCGTGGTAAAAGCTCGAATATTCCAAATTTGTTCCATCAGTGGTCAATGATTGTCCTTGTGCCTTGTTTATGGTTACTGCGAATGCAAGATGCAAAGGAAACTGTAGCTCTTTGAAATCGGATGAAATCATCAGTATTCGTGGAATTAAGACTATCTCCCCTTTGAACTTGCCACTTATGATTTCTACCTCGATCAAGTTTGGTATCAGTTTTTTTTTGTTGTCAGTCTGGTTCCGTTGCACAGCTTTGGCGAATTCAAATTTCGCAAAAGTATTTTCGGCGATCCTACTTTTAATGTCAATATTAAAATAATTAATAATCTATTTTTATTTTTACATTATATGTATAATATTTTTAATTAGTTAAAGTAACTCTATTATGGACACACAATTTAAGATTAGACTTATTAAAGGCTGTACAATGAGCCATCCTAAGCCTCTGGGGCGAAACCTGTTGATGGATCCAAGCTTCACACCAACCATCCTAGAAATCTCATTAGCTTCTGTTCAGCTGTTTAGGCGTCTATAAGATACATATATCGGATTTTGAACAATCCTAAGCCTCTGTGGCGGAGTCCTGTGGACGAATCTGCATTAAAACTTCACACGAACCATGCTGAGTTTATGTTAAACAATTCGTCAAATATATATTAACTTCTTTTCAACGGTTTAGGCGTCCAAAAGATAGGTACATACATCGGTTTTTGAACTGTCCTAAGCCTCTAGGGCGGAGTCTTGTAGATGGATCTGCACCAAACGTCACACTAACCATCCTGGAAATAGGCCTTATGTGAAACAATCTCCCCAAATTTCATTAACCTCTGTTCAGATATTTAGACGTCCATAAGATACACACATACATACATACATCGGTTTATGAAGCATCCTCAGCCTCTGGGGCGGAGCCCTATATATCAAACTTCACACGAAATATCCTGGTAATATATTAACAAAATCTATACAAATTTCATTAACCTCTGTTCAGCTAGTTAGACGTCCATAAGATACACACATACACACATACATACATACATCGGTTTATGAAGCATCCTCAGCCTCTGGGGCGGAACCCTATATATCAAACTTCACACGAAATATCCTGGTAATATATTAACAAAATCTATACAAATTTCATTAACTTCTGTTCAGCGGTTTAGGCGTCCATAAGATACATACATACTCACATACATATATACATCGGTTTATGAAGCATCCTAAGCCTCTGGGGTTAGCCCTAGATCTAAATCAAACTTCACACGAAATAGCCTGGGAATATAATAAAAAAATCCCTAAAAATTTCATTAACTTATGTTCAACGGTTTAGGCCTCCATAAGATACATATATACACACATGCATACATACATCGGTTTTTGAACCATATTAAACCTCTGGGGGCGGAGCCCTGTGGATGGATTTGCACCAAACCGCCCACGAACCATCTTGCGAATATGTCAAACAATCCCTCTAAATTTCATCAACTTCTGTTCATCGGTTTAGGCGTTCATAAAACACACACACACACACACACACACACACACACACACACACACACACACACACACACATCCCCCCACACCACACATACACATCAGTTCATGAGAAACAAATCAACAGAATATAATATGTGTTACGAATATCATAAATTGTAACACAAATTGAAGTTTAATTGAATAAAATGTTTTTTATGAATCGTTTTTGGTAGATGTATGATAAATAAAAATTCTAATAGTAGGCACACTTGCGTGTGCGTGTGTAATACACGCTTGGGAAGTGTGAACTTTTTAAAATTAAGATTATTTTGAAAGTAATTGAAAATAATTGTCAAACTCTTTTTAAAATTATTATAATAGTCAAATTTATTCTACAGAACGCAAAATTCTTTTTTTTTACAGTATTATAACTTTTTTTGTATCTTATTCATTATTATTAAGAAAGTCATTTAATTTACATAGTGTCGTAACATTGAAGGACGCAACATAACCTAATAACAGTAAAGTAATCATTGTTTATTAGTTATATTTTATATTTTAAAAGGTGTAATATAACTTTTTTTGTATCTTATTCATTATTATTAAGAAAGTCATTTAATTTACATAGTGTCGTAACATTGAAGGACGCAACATAACCTAATAACAGTAAAGTAATCATTGTTTATTAGTTATATTTTATATTTTAAAAGGTGTAATATAACTTAGTTAATATACTTAAATTTATTAATTTATTTATATTTTAATACTATATAATTTATACTATAATTATAATTAATAATTTATAATATATCATTTTATTTGATTTATATTTATTAATATATATTAATCCGTCAATTTAAAACTTAAATTGTAGTCTATCAAGTAGGGGAATTGGAGTTAGAATCAAAACGTATCTTACGAGATTTTAAATAACCTCCAAACAAAGAAAGTGATTTAAATAAAATAAATGCTTACATAACCTCTAAATAAAATTGAATAACTATAAAACAGCTGTTGTATGAAATCATATGATATAGGTGAATCCATGCGAGAAGCGTGATGCATTAAGGATCCTACGGCTTTACTTCGCAGCGAAGAAACGCGTAAACGTCTGTTGCGCCTATAGAAGTTTGCACCTCAAAAATTATAAAGTGAAATAATTAATAAAATAAATTAAAGTTACACTCCCCTTATATAGCTAGACGTTACATCATAAAGGTGACTTCGTGACTTGAGTGGGTGTCCAAATAAAACTGTAGACCTGGTCGAACAAGTGTTCCTTTGTTCTTGCCAATCAAGGTGATCGAAAATATTGTCGGCAAGGAATATTTAGGATTAATGGTTATCGGAACGCCCGATGTCAGGCGATTGCTGTCTGACTTTTATACACACGATTTTTACTATATACACACCTATGTAAATAAAATAGAAACATGAATCTCAATATATTTATTACGCGACAATTTATGGGAATTAAATGTACTTTAATCACTAGGGGAAAATATAATGATCACTTTTATATATTATCCTATTGCTGCAATGGAGGCTCAAACTGAGATTCAACCACTACAGATAAACAGGGAGCCGTTAGAACTATGTTTTTGGGAACGATTTAAACGAATAAACAAATCTTGGGATGAATACCATAAACCCACAGATAGACTAAAATCACAGCGAACACCCCTTGTCTGTTACCAGGATCTTTATAAAAAGTATGGAGTCACTCCCGGAGAACCAGCTCCACTTACTGCTTTTCAGGACTGCTTCCAGGAGTTCCCTGAGGCAGAGCTCCTCCTGACAGATCACTACTTGCCGAAGCATGCATCTTCGGATCAGGAGCTTAGAAGTGCAGACCTCCGAACTATCAATGAAAAATACCCTGCACCAGAATGGCTCCAAATTTACACAGATGGATCATTCATACCTGGATCAGGCGAAACAGGTGTTGCATACTACTGCTCATATTTTGAGGGATTTTCTGCTGTCGGGGCCTACCTTAGCAACTATGACGGTGAGGTACCTGCCATATATGGTGCAGCAATAGAACTTGAGAACCTGACTGCTCCGGGTAGGGCCGTTTTCCTTGTTGACTCTAAGACCGCCATCATGAATATCCCTGGGAATTCACGGACCGACTGTAGTAGAACAAAAGAATGTAGAAGAAAACTAAATGCTCTCATAAATGCCGGGTGGGTACTTAATTTCCAGTGGATCCCGAGCCTTGTAAACTTCACTGGCAATGAAAAAGCTGATCAACCAGCCAAGCAGGGAGCAATCCTCCCCCAGCCCGAGCATCTGAGTTCACTACATTCCTCCAGGTCCCTAATAAAGACGTCCACTAAAAAATGGAATCACGGTCGATTAAGGGAGCTCTCAGCAGGAAAACGGTGGGAAAGTCTTGTGACGGGTGGACCAATTAACCAAAACGTGCCCCGATCTGTTAGCGTTGCAGCTTTCAGATTGAAGACCGGTCATGATTACCTTGCTGCGCACCTCCACCGCATTCATGTGCTACCAACCACAGAGTGTCTGCTGTGTGGTGGTGAACTTATGAATGCCGAACACCTTAATGATTGCACAGCCCTGGACCGGGCCCAGGATTACAACAGGCCCATCTTCAGGGAGGCCCATCTCTACTGGTCAGCGCGTCGCCAAATGGCTCAGCTGCCAAGGGTGGGCGTTGGCTAGTAAGTAAGTACTTTTATATATAAAAGTATAAAGTTACGTTTAAACTTCCTGAGTATATTTTGAGAAAAACTCTTGCCTTTTAAAACTTGGTAATACTTGACCTATTGGTATTTACAAGAAGGGTATATTAATGTGTTACTATTTTTTAAAATTAGTTTAAATCCTCTAGCGAGCTGCCTCTCCTCTCACATGCGCACGCGGTTAGTATTACTACCGCACGTGAAGGAACCTGGATTGATTCATGTACCAAGCTGATAAGCTGTTTACATGGAAAATCAGGAGATAGTGAAATGAAACAGTACGGCAAAAAAGAAACCCTGCCAGGTAAAACCCCGCAGTAGGTCACGCAGGAACTCTGGGAGCTAGGATATCCTTATTCTAAGGGATAAGTAGGGGCATTACCTTACAAACACCGTCTTAGTGAGGTTTTAGTAGGAATAGTGTTGTGTCGCCCTCCTCTCTCCTTCTACTTTGATTGTTCAACCTTATCGCACACTCGCTCACCGAAAATGACAAGAAGCACTGTCTAACGATAAACCGCAAAAGCTATCTATACTTGCTCTTTTGCTCTGAATTTTATCCATGCGAACTGTTCGTCTTGTTGAATGTAGGCAGAAGAACCAGTATCTAGGAGTCAGATGGCGGGTCACCTGGAACGAGCTAGTACTTCTCCAAAAACCACGGTTTCCAGAACTGTAGGAGAAAGTATAAACCTCCAAATAGGCCGATTTTTTTTTTGAAGTTAGTTCAATAGTTCAGCCTTTATCCATTCCTAGGTAGGTCCCCGTTCCTCAATAGAGGCTTAAATTGCCTGAAAGCGACTGACCATCAACACTTTGGGAGTATATTCCTCTGAGAATGGGATTTTTTCCTTTCGGCGATAATTGTTTAACTGAACTTACTTTATAGTTAGGCTTATAAGTAAATAAAATAAACTTGAAGAAGCTCATTTGAGAAGAACAAGCCGTTCAAGGGGCTTTATATTTTACATTTCCTTAAACTGAACCAGTTCAAGCTTTGGAGTTGTTACTTCTGAAAGGTAATCATAGATATAACCTAATACAACTAAATCACAAACATAAGTTGTCCAAAAGAAACTCGCCAGTCCAAAAGATTTGATCGAGCGAGTCAAAATTGAAGATAAAACAAACGGAGCGTGACGGTGGAGGTTGAACATGCGGGATGTGTTGAACATAGCGCCCGCAAAATCCGACAACATGATCAGTGTGAAGCTTCTGTACTCGGCTAACCCGCAACGACAGACCACAACAAACTAAATTAGAAATGACATCTTATCTGAAGAATCGGTTAAGAGGAATGTTTTAATTTTGTTTGGGCCTGCTTTGAGACTCTATCAGCACCCGACGCCCGACACGGAACTGGTTTTTAAGCGGCTCGGGGATCAGATGATGTTTTGACGCTATCTGTTAAAGATCTCACGTGTAAGCTGGTAGCAATGGACAAGTCACGCCATTTCGCGCCCAAACTGGTTCAGAAACCATGATCTTAAAGTCTTTGTTCAGAACTATTCATGTTAAAGCTACAATTACGGGAGTATTTACAATTTACCATTCCTAATGTAATCAAATCGAGATTTCTCAAAGCCGACTAAATACAATGATTTTGTTTTCTTTGCTGTACACTACCTAGACTATAAGGTCTAGCTACCGTCAAGGTCAAATTTCTATAACCGCAACAGACACGGGAGTGTGCGGTAAGCGGTAGAAAAGCTTTCAATTTATTAATCACCGACGGCGAGTGCCTAGCAAAAAGTTATTATAAGATGAAATGGGGAAGACTAAGCAGATTAGGGATGGTCGATATGTTCTGTCACGATGACTTGTCAATAATATTCGCTGGTGCTACTAGTGACAAAATAAGGAAAGTAACAAAGGATCGATCGGAAGTTGCCTCTGTTGTTATTGGCCAAAACGTCACGGTCGCTGGGTGAAACGTTCCTGATATTTTACGGCTGCTGTTATAGATTGATTTGTCGCTGTCACTGGCTCTGCTCTCACCGATCGGCTCACGGCGCCGATCATCGTGCAGTGTCGTTGACTGAAGGAGATACTGGGTGTTGTCTCTGTTATTGGGCGAAATGTCGCCGTAGCTGACGGAAAAGCTACTGATATTTTATCATAGCTGTCATTGGTTGATTTGTCGCTGTCACTGGTTCTACTCATTTACGTCTTGTCTGAGTGGACGATTTGTGTCAGGTTTCACGACATTGACAGTGTTGTGTACAGAAGAAGCAATTTCAAACTCGTTAGTTTGTTTTAAATTTCTTAGGAATTTATTTTTAATTAAAATGAGCCTTCCAAAGAAAATGAGTTGTGGAATAATTTCACCAGTATGGTATGTCTGGCTGTTGTTGGCACATACAGAGCTGTCTCAGTATCCCTTGTCACCGGTAAAAGTCACTGATCCAAACCTGGCGCTGTCACTAAAATCACCGATCTGTTAAAGTCACTGGGTCGACCATACCTAAAGCAGATTTTTTGCCTAATACCATTAAAGATTCCAAATCAAGCAGTCCATGACGTCAGAGGTCTATAAAAACCGAAGATACTCCAGCGATAAGACATTTCTACTTTCTCGGTGGTGTGTTGCAAGATTGTGTAGGTTTGTCGAGTTTATGCCATATAATTATGTCTGTGTACTTGTGCGTTGTAGATTTTCCTTTAAATTTACTTGTATCTTTTGGCGCGACTCGGAAGAAAAATTAAAAAGGAAAAAACTTCGCGTCAACGACATGCTAAAATCATCACGCCCTAACACGTCTAAAGTAAATGATAACATATGATTTCATACAACAGCTGATTTTATGTTATAGGTTATGTTTTAGAACGGATGTTTTAACACGTAGGTTATGTTACTTCATTTATTGAATATTATTAAATTAAAACGTTATTTTTTCAATATATTTTATTACTTGATAGGAATATGGATTTAAAAAAAAATACTACAATTAAATCAATTTAATGATAATAAGTTATATACAGTAGAGTCTCGATAATTCGAGTTAGATGAGGCTGAGATCCCCTCGGATTAACGAAAACTCGGATTACACGGAAATACGTTCCAGTACATTAGAAAAATTAGGGTTTCTAATGAACACTAATATTGTAATAATGAATGGAAAAAATACGTTTATAGAACTATTGTATTATAAACTAATGTTGCTTTGGAATACATTGTTTATCACGGTTGCTACATTTTTTGGAAAGAGTTATAAAGTCTCTTCTCCGGCTGTTTATCAGATCGTTTTCGCGTTACGGTGTCGCGTAGACGTCTTGGCAGAAGCACATATGTGAGCGACGAGCGTGATGTCTGTTGTTCAATATAGCGCAGTGCAGTTTCCAAGGCATTCCTTCAAAGTGACCAATTTTCCCTTCTTGTGCTGTCTCTGTCGAATCTTCATCTTTAATCTCGTCCTCACTGCATTCAGTAGTTTCTTGTACCATATCAGTAGCCGTAACATGTGTTATCATTACTTACGTTCGTCCTTACTCAGCCATTGACGTATCATCAACATTATCCTTACTTCCGTATCATCAACATTTTCACAACCTTGAAATTTCTGGATGAGAAATATCAAATCTGTTTCTTTTTGTGGATCAGTGACACAGTCAACAGTTTTATTATGATTCAGAACTTCTGTATACGTTTTACTTGATGATTTGTTTTAAAATTTCGTTCCATGATTCTATACATACACAGTATAAAGTTTCCTTTAGTTTTTTTTTCTTAAGAAAGCCTACAATATTTTCTTCCCTTTCAGTTGCTTCCAAGAGAGTTTGTAAAAGATAACGTGTGTATTTTTCCCATACTTTCCAGAATACACAGATCCATCGGCTGGATTATTCTCATAATACTTGCGGGTAGAAATAAAGCACGGATAACATCAGATTACAGTTGATCTTCATCGGGATGCCACGGTGCATTGTCTAGTTAATAATTTAATTTTTTTTAAATAGATAAAATAGTTTGAAAGAGAAATAGGCTCGAATTTAACGGAGAATCGGGACTCGGATTTTCGAGACTCTGCTGTACTTTTATTCCAATGTTTGCAAAACGTTTTGAAAAAATTCAGGAAAACTTCGTAAAATGCGTCTGTCAGTTTTTAAAAACATGATTTTAAGCAAATTTGTTATATAAACCTTTTTCAGATGCTTTTTCAACATCAAATAGACTTTTTATAACAGCTACATTCTTTATTACTAACAACACTAACTAGATTATATTGGAACCTCTATAAACCACTTTCTTCCAATGAAGTACTCATTTCTGACAGCCATTCCCACTAACTGGAACATTGTAGTTTTTTTAAAGTTTTAAAATCATCATTGTAAATGTCCATGTTATGATAAATAACTGTGCGCCTTAATAATCTGTTACTTTTAACTGAGGTATAATAAGTAATCAAAAGTGTAGCCTATACTTATTGCTTGTATAGGTGGATCAATCATAGATTAGAGGAAACAATTTTCTTAACAAAAAAAAGCTTTCGTGTGTTGAGAAAATTGATATTGACAATGAATAAGTCTCAATAGATGCCTGAGCATCTAGCAAAACTTCAATTCATACTTATAGGCCTATAACTATAATAAACACGATGAAATGAACCAAATAACGGCTTTAAACCTGTATGTAAATAAAAGTAAAACACGCTTCAAAAGTCATTAAAGAGTAAAACATTTCGCTCTGACTTCAGCTCCTCCCCATAATGTAGTGCAATACTGAAATTCTTTGAATTTGTTTTGGGGGAAAATTTCAATTGTTTCATATAGTTTTAAACCGAAATTTATAAATACTCTCAAAACCAAAATGGTATTATTTTGAGTTAAAAATGTAAAAAAAAATTTTGTGGTGTAGAAATAATTTTTTTTGGTAAAATTAGCCTTTAATTAAAAACAACAACAGTAAATTTAAATTTCATGGCTCCTTTTTAACAGCGAATTATTATATTAACATCAGAAAATATCCTCGCGACGCTGAGATTCTCGAAGAGTAAGGTTCCTCGATCAGATGGTTTTTACAATTTATATGATTTCATACAACAGCTGTACTTGTTCATATTAAGGTTATGTTTATATCGCTGTCAAACGAAATAGTGTAGTATATTTACATTACTGGATTCAGTATTTATTCAACGCTAAAAAGGTATTTATTATATACAAATTATGAATTTAATAAAGCTTAAAATTTTAAACTATGATAAGTTTAAATTTAAGGTTATAATAATTTATAATAGAAATAATAACTTGAAGTAACTGTAATGTAATTTTTAATTATAAATAAATAAAACTTCTGAAACCACAAAAACGTTTTTATTAATGTTCTAATGTACATTTCGATTGCAAAGCAGTCATCTTCAGAGGAAACTACTACAAGACTAACTATTGGAGTTACTCTTAAGATCATTGCTTTTTAATCGAAATGTAGGTCTACACAAGGACTTTAATAAAACGTTTCTGTGGCTTATAAAGTTATATTTATTTTTTAACTATAATAAAAATGTTTTGAAAATTTGTTAAATGTTTGTAAAAAAATTTCTTGAGTTTCAAGAAAATGTATAGTTATTTTTATAAGATGAATCTCTCTATTTTTTTTTTTTTTTTGTTCCTAAAGTGTAACACTTTAAGGACAGTATATACAAAAACAACTCTGGAGGGAATCTGTAGAACGTGACCTCGTCACTAAGGAATTCACAGGAAATGATGCGTGTAATAGTCCGGAGATCAACGAATTTTGTCCCGAGTATTTCCGAAAACAAAACAATGGTTTAATGCTAACAGACATTTCCGTCTTTACTTGGAGATTGTTTAGAGAGTATGTTTCAATAATTGTTAATTGAATTTTCATACAGTTCATAAGCATCATATATTCGATTTAATTATATGATAGCGTATGTTTTCATATACCAATTGCTATATTACTTTTAGGCTACATAATACCATTTGGAGAAAGCCTACGTTAAAATAAATGTCTGAGCCAATATATCCTAATATGTTACAGGTAAATATAGTCATCTAATACACCAAGTTAATACTTTATTGTTTAAGTTCTTTTACTAAATCCTGTTTAATGGAAAAATTTAAAAATCTGACAATGAATAAAATTTAAATTTATTTATGTAAAGTTATAATAGTAAACAAGGTTATGTTTTATATTCTACAGTTTTGTGGTTTTTTAATGAGATATTATAGTATACAATAAATATTCAAGGAAATAAAGCAATTACAGACTCTCATTAGATTACATTACATTCGTACAGACCTATTAATGACTTACATTACAATCAGATTGTTTATAGTTCAAATTATAGCTGACACTTGTAAGCTGGGGCGTGATCGAACGATTGAAAACAAAAAGCTAGCCCTATTAAAAAACATTTTTTTGTAGTGCGTGTTGCATCAAAGGTCATCGCTAAGTAATTGCAGGCGTTGCGGTAGTTTAGAAAACTGATCGTAAATTTTTTCAAAACTTTATGTCAATGACCTGGTCAATATGACATATAAAATAAAATAATTAATATAGTGGCCTTTCAGCCTTGTTAAATCTACATTATTGTAATATAAATACTATACCTCATATAAGAATGTCTGTGGAACGGCCTTTTACTTACTCTACTCTTCCCCCCCCCGCCTATGCTCGCCATTCAAGGTCGCGCGCCACCTTAAGTGTGACTAGCCATAGCCTTACATTACGTTTTACCTCAGTATGTAGTCCAATGCCAGCCATGTTTTTTGTGAACAATTATATAAGGTTATTATTTTCAACATTAAATGATAGTAGTTGAAATATTACATATTTCTATACATAAACATAAATACAATTATATAAACAATAGTTTTATAACTAATTAAAAAGAGCTGTACATGAACCTACTGCACCGTAGATGCATTGACAAAGCTTACTTTGAGACGAGTAATTTGCTATCGTTTTAGTACTTAATTATAAAACAATTATTCATGTATATAATTAGTGAAATCGAGATGATTACAAGTGGCGGATTCAAGAAATATATTTTGGGGGGAGCTGGTGGGCGGGAGAAGGAGAAGGGGTTCCCATCGTCCGGAATATATCAGGAAGTATAGTAGCTATAGTGTAAACTCTAAGGGTCTTCTATCTGAGGGAAATAGTTATAGCCATATAGATTCATTTACCATATATTTACAATACAAACCACATATTTATTACATTGTGGGTGGGTGTATTTATTAATGAATATAGTACAGTATTATAGTGATTAATATGGGTTTGTAAACATATTCTACTAATTAATAAATAGATTTAAATCAAGGTCAAACGCAAACAGCGGAAATGTCATTTTACTCTACATTTATAACGTTATTTATAGTTTAACAAAATTTACTATTTCATATTTTGGGGGGCTTGAGCCCCAACGCCTTAAATCTGCCACTGATTACAACAACAGCTATAACTAATAGAAATTATTGTATAACTGAGTGATTAATTTAGAACTTACGTGGTGAAGCGTAACGAAACTATCGTCTACTTTATTTAATTTATGAATCAAGTACCTTGAGTTCTAAAGTATTTACTCAGTTATGCAATAATTACAATTAGTTTAATCAATGCAACAAGCAACTTTAACAGCTATAAATTGTAATCGGTTGTAATACATTTAAAAAGGTATTTTTATTTTACTCGCTTAAAATATTGTATTTTATTTATTATTTCTACAATTTTTTTACTTGGACAATTGTGCAAGTTGTGTTTATACTAACTTTGGAAACATTTATTACAGAATCTAGTTTCTCAATGTCCAGTCTATAAATGAGTTTACAGTATCCGCATTAACAAATTACAAGCTTTGATTGATATCTGTACGTTTACGCTTCTGTAGACTATTCAACCACTCTGTATAGTGTTAATATTTAATACGAGGTATGTCTAACAGCAGTTCCGGCACCCGTTGGCCACTACGACGCGACTTCACGATCGTACATTCCTGACTGCTCCCCTCCTCCTCGTGTCCTTGCTTCTGAATTTATTATCTAAACATTTGCATTCGAGATCCTCCCGACGTATCACACATGTTTATATTCACACACCTTCTAATAATCAACGTTTACACTCGTTCTGCGGTCCTGGTAGTGACGCGTTTCTCGTGTTGCGAATGATGTTACAAATCTATAGAAACTTGCCAGATTTGTAAAACTTTCGGTGGAAGTAGGGAAAGATTATTGATAATAGCTTTTTTTAATATTAAAGGGGAGCATTTTTATTCTTAGTTTTGATACAATTGTAATACAATTATTATTAATCTGAAGTCAAGTATAATTTATTTATTGAAATTACAGGAATATTTGTAAAAGGGTGTTTGGGTATAGTAAACCACTATATAAAAGTTTTAATTAAACCTGCAAACCTATAGGCAAAGAATTACTATTTTTGTCTGTAATTCTAACACACATTTTTGTAACAGCTTTTAAAAGCATCCATCAATAAGAATTCAATTTAATTTCTCCTATCTAGGCAGAAACTTAAATTTACTCGCAAATACTAATTATGTGAAGAAAATGCTTTTCAGAAAAATTTGTTGGTAAAATGATTATTTAAATTTACAATTCTGTAAAGATACTAACAGACTGTTAATTAATCCCTTTCTTAGGTTGTAACATTTACAATTTCGTGCATCATGAATAAGATGGAGAGAGATGGAAAGTTTCTAAGTTTTTTTTGAAGATATATTGACCTTGAAGGTCATTACACGCTTAGGCCACTAAATAGTAAATGCAATAAACAAATAGTAATTGGTAAATGCCACTAAATAAATATGCAACGTAAAATACAAAATTCTAGACAAATATGTTACGTTTGTTATCGATATATATATATATATATATATATATATATATGTGTGTGTGTGTGTGTGTGTGTGTGTGTGTGTGTGTGTGTGTGTGTGTGTGTGTGTGTGTGTGTGTATGTATGTGTGTGTGTGTGTGTGTGTGTGTGTGTGTGTGTATGTGTGCGCGCGCGCGTGCGTGCGCGTGCGTGTGCATGTGCGTGTGTGTGGAGTTATTATCTGGAGTACATCCGTTCATTCTGAAGTACACAAAATCGCAGTTCCGACGTTTCGCTAGAATCTCATCTAGTATTGACGAGGTGAACCCAACAACAGATGAATTGTTGGGTTCACCTCGTCAATGCTAGACGAGATTCTAGCGAAACGTCGGAACTGCGATTTTGTGTACTTCAGAATGAACGGATGTAGTCTACTCATAATAACTCATCATATATTTCCATCCGTGAAGGAATACGTATCAGCATATATATATATATATATATATATATATATATATATATATATATATATATATATATATATATATATATATATATATACGTATATGTTTTCAATATTGTTAGATCAACTTAACTTGAGCCATTACAAATATTTGGAAATAATTATTAACAAATAACTACGAAGAAAAAAAACATTTTTCAACCTCCAAACTTTCTGAGTAAGTTCTTTCTTGGATCATGTGGAACCAACATAATCGAGTACACACACAAATATAAAAATCTTAGTCTAGGAAATTTCCGGAATCTAGACAAAGCGTAACTCTTTGTTTTACTTATTTCACTTGAAATAAAAAGACGCCTTAGCTTTTTAGGCTTATGTATATACAGTTTATTCATATACCACTTTACCTTCTCTTGTCTGTTAATATTTTTTTTTTTACAATAATAATAACTAATTTCAATCAGAATTAAAATTAGATAGCTTACGTATTTTACCAGTCAGGATCTAAGGTTGGAGGTATGTCACCGCCTTCCATTAATGGATTTTCCATGCCAGCGGTGTTTAACAGTGTGTTCACCATGAACTTATCTCAACACATTACTGAATTTCATAATCGGCCGTCTTATGAACCCCGGAGCGACACAGGCATATTGACGAGGTGGCCACCCCGGCGTCAGCCGTATTGTGAACCCCGGAGCGACACAGGCATATTGACGAAGTAGAAACCCCAGTGTCAGCCGTCTTGTGAACCCCGGATCAACACAGGCATATCGACGAAGTGGCAACCCCCGCGTCAGCCGTCTTGTGAACCCCGGAGCGACACAGACATATTGACGAAGTAGCACTCCCCGCGTCAGTCGTCTTGTGAATCCCGGAGCGACACAGGCATATTGACGAAGTAGCACTCCCCGCGTCAGTCGTCTTGTGAATCCCGGAACGACACAGGCATATTGACGAAGTGGCAACCCCGGCGTCAGCCGTCTTGTGAACCCCGGAGCGACACAGGCAAATTGACGGAGTGGCAACCCCGGCGTCAGCCGTCTTGTGAACCCCGGATCAACACAGGCAAATTGACGAAGTGGCAACCCCGGCGTCAGCCGTCTTTTGAACCCCGGAGCGACACAGGCATTTTGATAAAGTGGCAACCCCGGCGTCAGCCGTGTTTTGTACCCCGGAACGACGCAGACATATTGACGATGTGGCAACCCCGGAGTCAGCCGTCTTGTGAACCCCGGAGCTACACAGGCATAATGACGAAGTGGCAACCCCGGCGTCAGTCGTCTTGTGAATCCCGGAACGACACAGACATATTGAAAAAGTGGCAACCTCGGCGTCAGCCGCGTTGTGAATCTCGGAACGCCACAGGCATATTGAGGAAGTGGCAACCCCAGCGTCAGCCGTATTGTGAACCTGGTAACGAAAAAGCAGGCCACCCCGGCATCAGCCGTGTTTTGAACCTCCGGAACGCCACAGGCATATTGACGAAGTGGCAATTCCGGCGCTAACCGTCTTGTGAACCAGGAACGCCACAGGCATATTGACGAAGTGGCAACCCGGCGTCAACCGCCTTGTGAACCACGAAACGACACAGGCATATTGACGAAGTGTCAACCCCGGCGACAGCCGTCTTGTGGACCCCGGAACGACATAGGCATATTGACGAAGTGGCAACCCCGGCGTCAGAAGTCTTGTGAATCCCGGAACGCCACAGGCATATTGACGAAGTTGCAAACCCGGCGTCAGCCATCTTGTGAACCCCGGAACGACACTGGCATATTGAAGAAGTGGCACCCCGGCGTTAGCCGTCTTGTGAACTCGGTAACGACAGTGGCATATTGAAAAAGTGGCAACCCCGGCGTCAGCCGTGTTGTGAACCCCGGAACGCTACAACCATATTGACGAAGTGGCAATCCCGGCGTCAGCCGTCTTTTGAACCCCGGAGCGACATAGGCATATTGACAAAGTGGCAACCCCGGCGTCAGCCGTCTTGTGAACCCTGGAACAACACAGGCGTATTTCTGTAGTGGCAACCCCGGCGTCAGCTGTCTTGTGAACCCCGGAACAACACAGGCATATTGATGAAGTGGCAACCTGTGAACCGCGAAACGACACTAGCATTTTAACGAAATGGCAACGTCACCGTCATCGTCCTGTTAACCGCGAGAACTGGCGTAGCGCCATAGGTTAGATATATATATTTTAGATTAGTAATGACTGTTGAAGAATGCATTTAATTGTAAATTGTTTCAGTAGAAACTTTGTAAAATGACTCACCTACATATTGCCTACAGGCTACCCAACGACCTCTTGATTCTGTAAAACGATGTTAGGATAGGCTTTGTATTTATCCATCGTGACTGGGAATCAGAAAACCCATTTTAGGCCATGGCTTTTATGAGGCGTCATTGTATTAGTGCGCATTGTGAGGAAAGTAAAGAAACAGCTGGCCATAAAATTTTCCATTTGTTGGAACCTACATATGTGAAGATGCTAAAAGGGCGAGTTAGAACTATGAATTTAGCTTAGATGTCCAATAATGGGGTAGGTCTGTCTGTGTACTTTACCCTCTTCTCTCCAGTGGCTACTTAGGTAGTGAAGTTCAATCAATCGCCCACTTTTCACTTCACTAACTTACATAATGTTATCACGTTAGCAGCCAACAGAATAAGAGTTTTCTGTTTGCATCCTCAGCCCTACTGTTTATATTGTATAAAATTAAAACCCACTGTTAGTGTGGGCGTATTATTTATCGTCGAAAAATAATTTACAAACATAATTTCCTACATTTATAACTTTTATTTAGGCCTACATATCTTAAATGATTTACGCGCCATGATTAGTTAAATTAATTTGGACAGAGATTTACACAGCCTCCTTCATAAAATGTCTAAAATTGCTTTCCGGTTGAAACAGGATGTCCAACCTTTGTAAACCAACGTAAGCTCTGCCGCCTACAGTTTGTCCAGGTTCGCGGGTCCTTATTTATTTGTTTATAATAAGGGTACAGCGCGCTCAGCAGAAGAGCTCAACAAATCATGCGAGGCCAGGCGCAGGCGCAAATTGCGGAACTAACTCGCCTAATTGGAAGATGCGTTCCACCCACTTGCAGGGCTGCCAACATGTAATTAATTTGAAGTATACGGGTTTCTTTTTACACCTTTTCATTTTATTTATTAATACGATACTAAAGCTGTGTATAAGTTATAAAATCCGGTTTTCTTATGAACGAGCAATGCTGTTCTTCCGTGGAAGCCAAGTCCTGGATAGAAAACTGGTCGAGTAGAGGTAGAATCCGTTGCACGATCAGGTATTGGTCGAAACTGTGCTTCATGTAGTATGTACATACTATTTTACAATATCTTTGCTTTACTTACGACCAGACCTTTTGTTAAGTAAAAGTTGTTAAATTGTTAACTTACACTTGGAGGAAACGTTTTCGTGTTACGACTTCTTCAGCCTCGTCAGAAGTCGTAAGACGAAAACGTGTCTTACAAGTATATGTTAACAATTTAACAACTTTTAGTTAACAAATGTCTGGTCGCAAGTAAAGCAAAAGTGTAATAAGTAATTAACAACCATAAACGGCAACAAGATTTCGATATTTAACAACAACGTTTTCTTGTATTCACTTCACTTACACTTTAACGTATTTAAAGAAGAATGTTACTTGGTATATTTGCGAGTCGACTTTCGAAAGCTAATAGTTACTTGCTCTCATTTTCAAGGTTTTTTGAAGACTGACGGTTCTTGTAGTAAGCAGGTGACAAAGGATTTCACACACACACATGCCTACTACGAGAACCGCCAGTCTGCTAAAAGCTTAAAAACGAGATCACGTAATTAATAGTTCTCGGAAGCCGACTCGCTAATGTACCACGTAAGATTCTTGTTTAGTTACATTAAAGTTTAAGTGATACTTTATAATAATACTGTATTTTTAATGTCTGTTGGTATTTTTGTAAACTATTGTAATTTGGGTATACGAGATAAGATCCAAAGAGAACAAGTAACATTTTTTTCAAGTCCTACTTAGTCAATAGAGAAAAATATAATTAAAGTTTTTTTGTTGTTTTTTAATTACAAGTAATATAAATATGTATATAGGTACAACAGAATAACAATATCAAGTATCAAAATAGAAAGCTAATTTTCTTGGAATTTTTTATTTTCCGTTCTATGTATGGTGTTTGAATATTATTTTCGTTTGTTACTATTTATTCGCTTTTTTTGTGCTTGCATTGTATTTTACTTTTTTCACTTTCCTTTCGCATTGTCCGTTTGTGAACCAAGGTTAATCCAGTTTGTCTTTTTATTTTATTCTTTTCATTCATTTTTAATCCTAGAGTATTATTTATTATATTGCGTGGTAACCATGGCAACAATTTAAGGTTGTGCAAAGGAGGTTTCGACGCAACCTGATAAGGGCCAACAAAAATTCATATACATCTTTGAGAAGTACAATTCTATATATAGGAAAATTGGCTCAGTGCCAAGGTGCTAGACTTCGAACATGAAGATACTCAGTTCGAATCCGACCTAGGCCTCCAAATTTTTATAATTTAATTATTGAATAAATATTTGAAAATACTTTACTAGCATCAATTGTCATCCACTATAGGTTAAAAAAAAGTTGAATTTACTTGAAAGAATAAAAACGTATTTTATATATGAGGAAAACGTGAGCTAATAGAGGGAATTTAAAGAAGGACGTGGCGTAGTCAAACACGCTTGGAGTAAACACAAAACCCGTATTTAATATAAAGGTTAAAATATTGACAAAATAATATGTTCGAAATTATCTTATAATTTTGACGGTAAAGCAAAATAAAAAAATATATAATATATATAACATACCTTTTTTCAGCATATGATAAATGTTACGAAGTTAATATATTTTAGATATTATTTTCTATAAATTTTAAATGTAATTATATAGTATTTATTACGAGATATATATAATTTATGTACCTGGTACTTAATGGATACTAATATTATTCCTGTAATTACAATGTAATTCATATTCCAATGTAATTTTACTGCCATTATGCAGTACTATCTAGAGAATTCTAATGCAATTGTGTAATAATAGGCTATATTACTATGATAACGTTCATTCATTTTTATAGAACTTTATTTTATTCATGCAGTAACTCCTATTATTATGTTATTATCAATAGATAATAATTTTTATATAATTATTGTTTTATTAATATAGTAAAGCTTATAAAATATTATTGCAACCAATAATACATAAAGTAATAATACTTGAAAAAACCTGCAATTATATAGAAACCCCTATAAAAAAATACCATAACGGCTTCGTTCATCATTAAAATTTGAGAAAAAACATTCCGAGAAGGTAGAACAGAATTAATGAAAGGAAAAAACGTTGCCCGCATAATCTGCACACGGGTTCACCCATTGTATGCAGATGTTTCCTTAGTCCACAGTGCCCTGTGAGTAGACCTGTGGCTATCCTCAATTCCTTCCTAGACAGATAGATAAGACTCTTCTGCAGCCCCAAGGAAGGTTTCCTAAGGGTTAGCTTAATGTGTCTCATCCCTTCAGCCCTGATCCAGTGATCACAGTGTCTTTCAGCCATCCACATTTGCACTGCAAACTTGACCATGGATTTGGAAATACCTACCGCCGGCTCCGGTCCAATTAGGGGAGTCGAAGACCCCTCTCTGGCCAGCGCATCTGCGGCTTCATTTCCAAATATTCCCCTATGCCCTGGCACCCAACCTATCTTGATTCGATTGTACCTTGCTAGGGCTTCTAGGTTATTTAGGCACTCCCTGACTATGGCCGAGATGACCACATGTCCGTTTAGTGCATTAATTGCTGCCTGACTGTCAGAGAAAATAGCAATCCGGGTCCTGTGTATTCCCCTTCTTGCTATCTCTCCCAGACAGGCATTTATAGCATATATTTCGGCCTGAAAGACAGAGGTATGCCTCCCCAAGGAAAAAACTAGCTTTACCCTTGGGTTTTTACAATACACCCCCGCTCCAGTGCCGAAGTCCATCTTAGAGCCATCTGTGTACCAGATCAGAGCTCCCGATGTTACTGACCCTGACCATTCCATCGTAGTTTGGTGGGCCTGGTCAGGTGCAAACGTCCGAGTAATGTGGTCACTGCCCATTTCCAAGACGGGTTCTTTGACCACGCACTCGATACTCATATGTCCCGAGACATCTGGGAGGTTAGCCCAGTTGCTCGAGTTGCGCAATCTCCATGCCGCTAGCCTCGCCTCTCCCCTAAGGACAAGCTCAAGGGGAGGGAGGTTAAGCATTACTTCCATTGCTGCACCTGGTGTAGTTGACATCGCTCCCAGTGTGCACAGACAGGCCAATCTCTGGATAGAGCTCAGTTTAGCTCTTGTCTGTGCCTGGTTGGCCTTTGTCCACCACACCAGAGCCCCATAGGTAATCATAGGTCTTATCACCCTCAGATACATCCAGTGCACCATTGATGGCTTCAGTCCCCATTTCTTACCCACCATTCTTCTCACCGTTATCAGGGCCCTTTTGGCCCTGTTAACTGTCCTCTCAAGATGTGGGTTCCAGGTGAGTTTCCTGTCCAGAGTAACTCCCAGGTACTTCACCTCTCCCACAAACTCAAGATATTCACCAAACAAGCGAGGCATCCTGGTCGTCAGATCTTTTCGCTGTCTGGTGAAGCTAATAAGAGCAGTCTTTTTCGGATTTACCCTAAGGTTCTCCTTATTACACCACTCTTCAATCAGTCGTAGAGGATTTCTGATTACCTCAAGGACTGTATCAGGGAATCTGCCCAGGATCAGAACAACTATGTCGTCCGCATATCCCAGACAGAAGTACCCCTGTTCATTCAGGAGTTCAATAAGGTTGTCAACCACTAGGCACCACAATAGAGGAGAGAGAACCCCCCCCCCCCCTATGCACAGCCCAGACTTGTCTCCGTCCTTCTGACCTCCCCTGCCACCTCTACAGAAATGCTTCTGTTTGTTAACATGGAACTTATCCAGCCACAAGTGGGCGCATCCACTCCATGACGTCTTGCACCATTTACCATCGTCTCCACTGAGGGGTTATTGAAAGCCCCTTCAATGTCGAGGAAGGCAGCAATGGCACAACCTTTCTTAGCGATCATTTGCTCTATCCTACCAACCACTTGATGGAGAGCTCCCTCGCAGGATTTCCCCGGTTAATAAGCATACTGGTTCCAATGCAGTGGTTTTATGGCCAAAGCACCCCCCCCCCTAATATGCCTATCAACCAGTTTTTCAAGTCCCTTAAGAACAAAGGACATGAGAGTAATAGGTCTGTATCCTTTCCCTTCCGATTGGTTACCGGTGGGCTTAGGTATAAAGACCACCTTACTAGATTTCCAGGCTGCCGGCACATGCCCTAGAGCAATGCTTAGCCCGTATAATTTAGTAAGTACCAGCACCAGCATATCCATTCCCTGCTGCAGCAGCACAGGATAGATCCCATCTGGACCTGGAGATTTGTAGGGTTTAAATGTGCCTATAGCCCATCTTACCCTTTGTGGAGTTACTATCCTCCTTGCTACTTCCCAGTCCTCCCTCTTACCACGTCTTGTGGAGGGTTTGGCAACTGGTTCAGTGTCTGCTCCCTCAAGTTTCCTCAGAGTACTGCAAGGGAAATGTGTTCTGATTAATTCTTCCACGGTTTCCCCTGCAGTTTTTGTTATATTTCCCAATGGGATTCTTAGCATCCCCACCGGGTTAACTGGGTCCTTAGAGAGCACTTTATGCAGTCGTGCCCCTTTCCCGAGTATTGTCAATCTCTTGACAAAACTCCTTCCAGGACTTCCTGCGTGCTTCTCTAATTGCCCTGTTGTATTCAGTTAGTATTTTCCTATACTGGTCCCACTCCCCGTTCTTTTTTGCTCTATTAAAGAGGCTCCTGGTGGTCTTCTGAAGTTTGGCTAGCTTCTTATTCCACCATGACGGATCCCCTACTTTTCTCCCCTCACTGAAAGGGCAGTTATCAGTAAAGGATTCTACTATAGCCTCTCCAACCAATGTGGCAGAGTCTTCTAGCTTTCTCCTCCCACCATACTCCAATCCAGCCTCCTCAATCCGAACACCCAGGTCCCTGCTGTAGGAGCCCCAGTCTGTTCTTCTTGGATCCCTGGTTGGCCGAAGCATGGCTGGATTTAGGGAGATATCATACCTAATATGTCTGTTGTCAGAAGAAGACGGTTCATCCGACACATGCCAATTTAGTACATACTTAGCCATCTGGTTCGATGCCACTGTAATGTCCAGGACCTCCCGTCTGGCCCTAGTGACAAACGAGGGCTCTTCCCCCTGATTTAAGACTAGTAAATTCTTAGAGCTAAGATAAGCTAAAAGTTCCTCACCTCTAGTGTTGGTACCTGTACTTCCCCACGAAGTGTGATGGGAGTTAGCATCCATCCCCACCAGCAGCTCCTCATCCACAGCCCCGCAGTGCTCGACCAGCCCCTCAGCTCTTGTGTTGGTAGAGCCCCCGCGTAATCAAAGGGAAGATATGCCGTGGCCAGGTTCAGCCTCCTCATCCTCCCCTCCGCCCGCAGCTTCACCATCACTTTTATCAAGTCCCTGCAGCAGAAGTCCGTTAGTACAAAAGCACTCAACCCCCTCCTGACCAGGATACACGTCCTGGAAACACCGAAGTTCTTATCATACAACTTACCTCCAGATGTCGCCAGCCCGCATATTCGTCCTCCAGAAATCCATGGCTCCTGGATGAGCATCAAGTCCACCTCTCCCCTGTCCAACATCCTACACACGACAGCACTAGTTGCCTTGCTGTGCTGTAGGTTCACTTGGAGAAACTTGATCATCGTGGCAGTTGCCTGGATCCGCAAAGCAGCTCCAGGACTAGAGAGCACATTGAACGTGGCCTGTCTCAGCCTCACATTTACCCTCAGGTTGTTGTTCCGCAGTGCCCTGAGGGAGCCCTCTCCTATATACAGGAAAAGGGTAAAACCTGCTAGCAATCACCTTCCAAGTATCCTGAACTATCCCAAGGTTCTGGGTTTTGACCACCTTCAGGATCTCTTCCGGCTCCTTGTCATTGTAGGGTTTGGGCACTCACATTGAAACTTTTGCAGTGCAAAAGATCTCCTTAGGTGGCCCTACCCTCAAATTTACCCCCTCACTCAGGATGAAGCTTGGCAGGACCCAAAGGACCCACTCCAGGCTCTCCCGTGAGGAGCATACAACGTTTAGAGCCCCCCTCTCTAAGTATGCTGTCCTGAACCCTCTGTCCCCACTCTCCGTCTCAGCGGACAGCAGTTGTGAGAAGAACAGCTCCTCCAGCTCCAACGCCATCTCTTCCGAGAGTTGTCTCTCTGGGTAACTGACTGGGGCAATGGCTAGCTTTTGCCGAAGGGTATCGCCGTATGTGCCCGAAACCCTGCAGCATCCCCCCCTGTCCCAGCTTCGCTTTCTTCTTTCCTCCTTCCACTGGAGAGGGATTGGACGTCGAACTCCAAGGCCTTTTGGGCGTGCTGGGGTTTGGTACTCTTGGTTGTTTGCTTCCCTGTTACACCTCCCTCCTCACAACATCCAAGCCCTGGACTTTGACACGCTCGGCTCGGTTTTGGCCTCCCCTTCGTTTTGTATTCAGGATTATTGGCCCTCCCGCTGCTCTCGCCTGATCTCTTCGGAGCCGCCTTTTAGCCGCTCCACTCATACGCTTTTTCCGTAAAGAAAGCGTGCTCAACTCTACAGCCATTTCACTGGTTTCTGCAGTCGCAGCTTGGTAGGCGCCCCCGCACCCCCAGTGGTGGTTGCCGTTGACACATCTGCTACAAACTCACGGTTTGCCGTCTCATTGGCTCCCGCTGTCTGTGCAGTCTCAAAATCAATTTTTCTACTAGTAGTTTGGTCCATTAACTTCCCACGAATATGGGGGAAAGAACGGTCAACCAGAGCAGAGCCCCCACTGCCCTGGCAAGACAACATACAATGAGGTTTTGTCCGGTTCCTCAAGGGGATCGTGTGCGACTGCATTTTATACCCTGCAGCCATTCATCCTTCGGCACGATGCCTTCCACCTTGGATTGGGTATTCAGTCACTGACCTTGAAGCCTACCCCAAGTTCAGGACATTATTAACTGTTGCTCTTGGAGCGAACAGCCTGCTTTACTCTCTTTTGTTACAACTGTGTCGTTAGTTTCCCGCCCATACTTCACTGCCGCATTGCCCTTGGTTCACCTGGGAGGTGAGAGTAGCATTGTGAGGACTTAATTCCCAACTACCCCAGTCCCCAGTCGGAGCAGTTATTTCTACCACACCCAACCGGTTGACTGACGAGGAGGGATAATTCCTCACCTTTGAACCATTTCCTTGGTCCGGGCCTGCTTATTCAGAAACCTTCCGGAATCCTTATTCACAAGTAACCTACATATCTGTAGGCCGTTCCACTATCCGCCACCTGTGGACCCGCATGGTTGCTCAGGCCAGCTATGAGAGACTCTTACTAAAAAGTATAGCTTTTCTCTTCGCCACTGTGGGAATATCACATTAATTACAAAAGGAAGGTCTACACACCCTTGTCTCTTACTCGACCCCGATAAAACGTATCCCACATTAGAAATAGCTGAATAGGTTATTTGTCACGCTCTAGAGTCAAACATATTCCAGTTCATGGTTGCCTTGAACTTTTACATAATATGTAATTGAACATAGTTGAACGAAAAAGTCCTATAGATATCATAAATGTGTCGAAATTTATTTCGCATTGATATAAATTCTTTTTTTGTAAAGGGAATAGCAGGGAAGACGTAACCTGTGTAGGCCAATATTTTTTTCTAATTAAAACTTTTATAGTTGTAATAACATAATACTGACATCATATAAACCTTAAAAAATATATATTTTTTCCTCTTTAAGCATAACAAGTAACATAAACAATTTTTTTAAAGTCAATTCCTACACAGGTCAGAAAAAAAGTTTTTTAATTACCTTTTATTAGATAATTACAAATAATTCAAATAAAGAAATGAAAACAACACAATCTAAGCGTTAAAACAGCTGTTATACCATAAAATAACCTAAATAACATAAAGTCAGCTGTTTTATGAAATTATATGTTATCTCTTATTTTAAGCCGAATGGGATGAAATAGCTATATTGCATACCTTGCCCCTTTTGTGTAACGTTTTTCTTACACACACACACACACACACACGCACACGCACACGCGCACGCGCACACGCACACGCACACGCGCACACGCACACACACACACACACACACATATAGCCTATATATATATATATATATATATATATATATATATATATATATAAATATATAACTAAGATTAGTTTATAGAATTTAATTAGGGAATATTTTAAATTTTAATATTTAAAAAAACTGTATTAACATCAATTGTCATCCTCTAAAAGTTTAAAGCATTGTATTTGAACTTGAGTGGATGAATAACAAGTATTTTATTATCGACTGAAAATTTGTACAAGGTATATACTACCTATATATATATACATAGGAGGAGGGTGGGCTAATATAAGGAATTTAAAAAAGTATTTATTTTACACTTGTGGGAAATGTTTTGAAAATATTGTCTTTAAAGAACGCATTTCTTCCAAAGAATTGACTCCGAACCAAGCGGGCGAAACACCAAAATTATAATCATGCGTGTAATCCAGAGCCGCGGTAGGTTGATCAAAGAGTAAGGACCTTTGTGCAGGACGGAAGCGAGCCTCGGGCCGAGGCGTACGCCTCAAGATCTCCTGCCGCCTCGGCACAATGGCTCTCGCCCGGGGAAGCCATTTTATTTACTAAACCGCAAAGAAAAGTGGAGAGTTATGGAGAAAATTGTGAAAATACTCGGTAATGGCGAAAAGGTCATGGACGACTGCTGCTAGAACAACACAAAGGATCGCTGGGGTCACTGCTTGAAATCGACCAGAAAACAGAAAGGAATTACCTGAAGTAATTGGGAATTATTCAAGGTAATCAAATATTCCAAGTGTCGCTGCCTAAGGACCCCGAAACTCTGCGATTCGGTCTGGTGTGTGGTGGACCGAGAAGAAATCGGATGTTATGATTATCCGTGACCCGCGGATATTTCCCAATTTTACGTCAATGTTTCGGCACGGATAGAGAAATATTTGTTGCAGTGGGAAATTAGCAATGTTTTTTGTGGGAAATAAACGTTACCTCTAGTGATGTGTGAACCGAATTTAAATGGCGACCCATCTATAAAAATAACAGAGGATTAGTTGTAGTGTAAGTAGGCTACTTACCTGCTTTCCTCAGCTTCCATATTTTTTATTTTTTTTAATAGCCCCTAATTGTATAAAAGCCATAATTCCATAGATTACTAACTATACACATGATTTGTTACAGAAATTAATAACATTAGTCATTTTTAAATTCATGAATTTAGGAAATCTTTCCGTACAGTAGGCCTATAATAATTTTACATTAATTTCCAATAGCAAAACATAAACACGATAATCTTTATAATATTACACCAACTTTAAAATATATTGGTAAATATAAAGTAGAAAAATATTTTAAAGTTTCAAATTTTTTAAATTAATAAAGTTACAATTAAAAATTCAAGAAAATTGTTAAAATTCAAGTTATAAAAATGGTAAAAGTTCAATTTTAGCCTGATCTTAATATATATTTTATAATGAATTATATTATCATCGTTAATTTATATTTTGTTAAAACAGATTAACAAGAAAAATTATTCATGTATTCATTATTATAACAATAATTAACTTTTTTTTACCTATAAACAGTACTAAAATAGTATTTATTGGAATTTGTTTTAAGTTACCCTATTTTGCTTGGAAATTCCAACAAGCCTCCGTGGCGCAATCGGCTAGCGCGTTCGGCTGTTAACCGAAAGGTTGGTGGTTCGAGCCCACCCGGGGGCGTTTGCTTTTTTTTATACAATCAAGGAAGTGTTCAAAATGTAAGCAACTCCTGTAAAAAAATGTTTGTTGATTGATACGACTGACCCCTATCTTAACAGTTTTATTTTATCGGAATCGTAAAAATACTTGCACAATTTTTGTGCACTAACAAGGAGATATAATAAATCTCTTGAACGTTAGAAAATGCTATAATCGCTTGTAAGGGAATTGGAACGAAATTGAAAACGATTGAAAAAATATTAAGAAATTTTTCTGTTAATCGGCATGGTCCTATTTCTCGCTCATTCGAAGTAGAAAATATTGTTTTTTGTATTTAATTAAGTCTGTAATATTAAACGTACAAAATAAAAACACGTATACAAATTTAAAAAAATATTGTGTTAATTAGGAAGCCCTTAGCACTATTATAGTTTCGTAACTTACCTCTTATGCAAATAAAAATATTTTTTGAAATGAGGCACTTTTAGTGTCTATAAGGGAGATTTTCGGTTATTAGGCTGTCAGTAAGTATTTCTAAAACAAGAAGTATACCAATAAAATTTACATTAATTCATATTAACGAATGGGCTCATTAATTCACTTTTTGAAGTCCGTTTCGGTGCTTTAATTTGAGATAAGTGGACTTTCATTAGATTTTGGTAAATTCGTTCTATTTTATACTTATTCAGCACCAGTTTTCATCGATTGTCATCTTAAAAGTGGTGACATCTGTGGGTGAAGCTCCAGGGCGCCTTACCCCGATTGCTGTAGGTTATAACCTGACCTCACAAACTACATTAGTTTCTGTATTTGGGTTTATGGTGAGATCAGTAAGCCTACATTTGCCCAAATACTGTCCACAAGAGTATGAGACCATTAAACAACTACATCTTTTCCAATCTTTTCCTTCCAATTTCTTCTATTAGTTCACACTCTCCTTCCTATATCTTGTTTAAATTTTCAATCGTTAATAAAATACTTTTATTCATCTACTCAAGTTCAAATAAACTTGCCGTGGATGACACTTAATGTTAATACAGATTTTTCAAATACCCTAAAGGGGCAAGGTATGTAATATAGTTATTTCGTCCCATTTAGCTTAAAATAAGTTATAACATATGATTTCATGAAACAGCTATTTTTATGTTATAGGTTATGTGGTAGAGCAGCTGTTTTAACGCATAGTTTATGTTGCTTTATTTATATTAATTTTAATGATTTAATAAAAAGTAACTAAAATACATTTTTTTGTTGACTTAGTTAGGAATTGGTTTTAGGAAATTTTTGTTAATGTGAGTTGTTACAAGCTTATATAGCTCACGAATACTCTTCTGACGTCCTTTATTGATGGAATAGAAGCTATTTTTCCTTTACAACAGTTTCTATTAGAATTCTAATGGACCTAATAAACTTGTAGGGTGAAGGTTTTAGTCTATTAGACTCTTTTAGTTAATTTGAACGGATAGCGGTCAGTTTGTGCTGAGTACAGCGTTATGAGAATGATTGCAAGTGTGAAAATTTGAAAAATGATTCATGGTAAGATAGAAATCGTTTACATTTTATCGATCTTTGTTGTTGGGCTTCCTATTTGTGGATATTCAGTATCCTGGTTTGTAATGTGAGTAAAGTGAGATGAGCGAATCTGGACGGTTTTCGACAGCCAAACAACGTTATCAGTTGTTTCCATCTTCTCTAAAAAATTATTTGAAGGTTATGTTTAAATCATTTTCAAATACATTTTTTTTTGTATTAAAAACATGGTATATTTTATTAAATTATGTGATGACGTATAACTTTATATAGCAGTGACTTTTTTAAATTCTAGGGTTATGTTATTTTTTGTATTCTCTGTTATTATTAAGCTAAAATCCATGTTTTACAGTTTTTACTTGGACTCATATTCAACTTCAAGTATTTTTAAAGTGAAAACGTCTATAGTGACGGCTACAAAAAAACTATTGGATGGACAAAACATAAAATTTCGCCACATTATAGTTTCCAAAAGGTTACGCTATGAGTCACCTCAAAGTGAATTAAATGATAACATATGATTTGATGCAACAGCTGATTTTGTGTTATAGGTTATGTTGTAGAACAGCTGTTTTACACGTAGGTTATGTTACATTATTTTTAGAGCATTGTTAAGGATAAAATTAATATTAAATAATTTTTATCAATTATTAAATATATTAGTTTATTTAAAGTTTGATAAATTTCAATACAAATAATTCAATATAACAATAATAATAAGTTATTTATTTTTAACCCAATATTTGAAAGGAAAGCATTCTTGGGCGCGTTTTATAAGAAATGTTTTGGTAATTTATCATTACGCAAAATTAAATGTTTTTCTAAGTTCAAAATATCTGTAGACGGGATCCACAATTTAATTTTTTATTTGTTTTAAAACAAGTATCAATTTTAAAATTTATTAAGTGAACGAAAAATTTAAAAGTAAAATATATTAACATGATAATTTGTTAAATTTAAATACAGTATAGTTAAGGAATAATAAACAAGGTTGTGTTTATTAATAACTGTTTGAAATAACTGGCTTTAAGAGCTTGGGTATAGCCTAGTAACGAATACTTTATTTCTTAACTTTACAAAAAGGTCCGATATTAGCTTTAAAAATATCTTGTTATTCCAATGTTTAGTTATCTTAGTATTACACCTCTTATTATTGTTGTAGTGGGATTTTTATGGTTAGTGTTTTGCAAAACGTAATTATATTTATGTTAGTGTTTAGACTGTTTAATAGTGTTGTTAGCTCGTGAGTTGTACATTTATACTACGTAGAGATGAATTGTATAGAGAATACTGTGTAAAAGTAAAAACACTCGGGACGTGCCTTATATGGCTCGAGGGACTTTCACTCTCTCTTGACAATGAGAGTGTATGCTTACCATAGAAGCGCCACGTAAATGTTATTATAGGTTTGATCAAGTGTTACAACCGAAAGGTAAGCGCCACTGATGTAGGTCCTGGAAATTTAATTTGCTTATTTGGTAAAAAAATGAACCTATTTAGAAATGTTCCTAATTCAACGTTAAGCAAAACGGAACTTTGCCCTAGTCGCAGATAAACAGATGGTTTTTCGGCAACTTTCAGTTATTGATTGACCTTTTCTTTTTTATTTTATTAATGGCTCTCTTCAATTGCAGTAAAAATTGACGTTTTGCCTAGAAAATTAAATTTACTTATTAAAAAATTTGTAATTAATAACCTTAAGGTTCGTTGCTTTCATAATACACGCACGCACGCGCATGCCCGCTTACATTCATATAGGTAAGTATGTTTCCTGTACGTTTGTTAAATTATACATTTAGAAAGAAGCCATAACCGGCGACTGCCGCCGCAAATTTACAATCTACGTTTTGTATATTGTTACTGCATACACAGGGCGATTAAAAAAGAAACGAACATATTTCGGGACATGAATTTATAACGAATAATAAGTAAAAATGGTTCATATAAATATAGGACCGGAAATGCTTCGTAGGCAAGCTAAGGCTAGTGAAAGGTTTCACCCGGAATTCAACTCATCCCATGAAATAGGCTTAGTGGGGGTTTATTGTTTTGGTTTTTGTCCTGTGAACGCGAATAAAACAGGTCTTAGAACCTAATCTTGAGCAGTTTATGAGATATTGGGGTAAAAACAGAAATAAACAGTGGTAAACAGTGTTTTAGGTGTAAAATAACGTTTTAAAAAAGGTCAAAACAAAACGGTCAAATTCAATAAAACTTTTATTTCTGAGCAATTTGATCTGAATAAAGTTAACTACAAAAAACAAAAGTAACTAACGTAAACAAGCGAAATATTATTAAATATGAAATAACCGGAATTTGCCTGGAGAAAAAAATGTTAATTAATTAAATAATGAACATGTATTAACAACGATGTATATGTTATTAGCACGAATTTTAGTTTTTTTTTGGCGAGCCTGTTTCGGAGGATTGTTTGCCATTAACATTTTCATTCACAATAAACATGACACAACCTTCCGTATATATTTTACGTATGCTTGAAAATGAGGAGAAAAATAAGCCTCCAAACGCCGGAAAACAAGTACAATTCTCAAGTATACATTGTTAGTGTATGTGATACAGCACGCTTTAGGAATATGTATGAAATTATTGTTATATACATTGTCACACACAGTAATATTCTTCCAACGTATTCAGACAGAAAAAGAAACAGTAGCTGGCATTCAGTCAGACAAATTTTACGAAAGGTTATTGATTTTGTCAAGTATTTTGTCCAACATTAGAAAAGTGTTTGCCCAGCTCCTCAACATCCCAGGGTAAATATTTGCCCCATACCCCATGCCCCAGCCACCTGTTAGTCTCCCTCACTAATCCACGTTGATTTGAATAAGTCAAACACTCCCACACTGAAGGATTATCTCAGTGGTGGCTTGGTAATGAAAGACTCCCCACACGCCCATGAGCACTGTATTCTCATAGGGAAAATACGCTGATTGAAACGTGCTGACGCGTCATATCTGATATAACACAAACACTAAAACCACTAATGTGATTAGAGTTCCGGATGCTGTGTATTAAGGGAAGTTATACAAATCTTAAGTTCTTGTAACCAGCGTGTCTAATTTCTTGAATCTTTGACAGAAATTTGAAAATCTATTTTCTAAATTACATTAATTTATAAAAAAGTTAAAATACTCTGTCTGTCCGTCTCTCTCCCTCCTTCCCTACCCCTCTCTCCCTCCTTCCCTACCCCTCTCTCCCTCCCACCCTCTCTCTCTCTCTCTCTCTCTCTCTCTCTCTCTCTCTCTCTCTTTCTATCTATCTATCTATCTCTCTCATTGAACAATGAGAGGACCTTGAACAATGCACTTATCTAGGGCGAAACACGTATGCTGAAAAATATCAGTAAATAGTGGTTTTTGGCGAGTGTAATCAATAAGTAAATGTTACTAAAGATAGCCTTAAGATTTAGGCTATAAAATCTGAAACCATTAGCCTACAACCTAACGTTGCTAGTTTTAAATAGTGTGGCCAATAAGGGCTCCGACTGGGATCGAACATTTTGGAGAAAAATAAATTCATTTTCTATTTTTTTACCGTAGTACTGAATTTTTACATTTTATAGAGCAATGTAAACGTAATATTATATCGACAAGAATCCAAAGGGTAGTCTTCCAGCGCAGGGTGACTTGCAAAGAGGATGACTGTCAGATGTACGACTTGGGTCGGAAACGGACGTTAAGATCGGAATGTAAGTGGAAATTTGCCAGCCGCAGCTGCCGGCCGTCAGTCGTCGTATTGATGAAGATGTAGAGAACCGACTATTGCAGAAGGAGTTGAGTCATCGTGGAGTTATAAATCTTGAGCAAAATGACAATTGAAATTTTTTTAAATCGCATCTATCATATATTATGAGACTGCTAGGTGCACTGAATTTAAAATGTGTTAAGTTAAAAAGTATATTTTTTGATGAAACTACGCAGGTCTTTGGATTAAATAAAGTTTGTCTAGAAAATTAGCTATGATTTAATATTTAAATGTGTTCCCTATGGCAAACAACCAAATGAATATATTTAACTTGACATTTCTGATACATCAGTGGACTTTGCCCTTTCAGGAGTAATGACTTACCAGAACGTAATTAGCAACACGATTATAATATGCATAACAATTTACAAAAAAAAAAATTTAATAAATTTTTATTGAGGTTAACAAAGAAAAATTTTATTTTAGTTACCCTAGAGCACTCTTTATGCTTTGTGTGGTAACCATGGCAACAGTTAGAGGTTTCGACGACAACCAGATTTGGGGGGGGGAATAGAAATATATTTAGATACAGTATTTCTATATTGTAAAGTTGGCACAGTGCCAAGGAGTGCTAAACGTTGACCATAAAGATTCTCAGTTCGAATCCGGCTGGACCCCACAAATTTTATATTTTAATTATTGAATATGTATTTGAAAAAACTCTTGACATCAATTAGCATCTATCATAGGTTTAAAAAAAATATATCTGAACATGATTGGATAAATAAAAACGTACTTTATTAACGATTGAAAGTTTGTTCAAGTTATATACAAAGAGAGTGTGAGCTGATAAAAGGAATTTAAAAATCACGTTCAGAAGTAAACGATATCTAATTCCTTATATAAAACATGTATTTAGTTACAAAGTTTATAACATTATTATGTAGTAAGTAATATTTATAAATATATAAACGTTTCATTTAAGCCCCTTAGTACATTTCGATTAAAGTCAGTCTGTTTCAGAAGAAAGTACTACAACACTAACTTTTAGGAAATTACTACAAGCGGACTTAGTCTTACAGTAATAACCTCTGAAGATGAAAGCTTTGCAATCGAAATCTACAACAGTATTTAAATAAAAGGTTAATGCGGTCAAGAGGTTTAATTTTTTTTTTTTTTAACAAAAATTACACTACAATTGCTATTATACAAGTTATGGTAATACAAGCTATAAAATACCTTAGTATTTTAGTTTTAAAATTGCAGAAGACGTGACAAATATAAAACTTAAAAATGTTGTCTTGCTATGAAAAAATGTCTAGCGCTAGTCACCCGAGAAACGTTTGTCAGAACTGAAGCATTGCTAAATTGGGTAAAACTCGATTACAGTCCAATCCCGGTAATCCGAAATAATAAATGTACGACAATTTCGGTTTACCGGAATGCACGCGTACTACGTATATATCTACGATGTAAATACGGCTACATATATGCCTATATGGCATTATAAAGTACGTATAGACTAATGTTAAGAGCAGAGTTAGTTACGTACAGTAATAAGTGAAAGAAAAGACTTACCAATTGAAACAGGTTTTTATCATATAAAGTTAAACAACGCACCTAATAAAACACAAATAAACTTACTACCGTACGTACAGAATATGTTTATATCAGTACGGTGTACTAAGGAAATGAGTCCGGATTCCAAGAAATGTTTATATCAGTACGGTGTACTAAGGATATGTGTCGGGTTCCAAGATAATTTTATCTCAGTACGGTATGCTAAGGAAATTAGTCGGGCTTCCAAGATATGTTTATATCAGTACGGTGTACTAAGGAAATGAGTCTGGATTCCAAGAAATGTTTATATCAGTACGGTGTACTAAGGATATGTGTCGGGTTCCAAGAAATGTTTATATCAGTACGGCATGCTAAGGAAATCAGTCAAGCTTCCAAGAAATGTTTATATCAGTACGGTATGCTAAGGAAATGAGTCCGGATTCCAAGAAATGTTTATATCAGTACGGTGTACTAAGGATATGTGTCGGGTTCCAAGAAATGTTTATATCAGTACGGCATGCTAAGGAAATCAGTCAAGCTTCCAAGAAATGTTTATATCAGTACAGTGTACTAAGGAAATGAGTCCGGATTCCAAGAAATGTTTATATCAGTACGGTGTACTAAGGATATGTGTCGGGTTCCAAGATAATTTTATCTCAGTACGGTATGCTAAGGAAATTAGTCGGGCTTCCAAGATATGTTTATATCAGTACGGCATGCTAAGGAAATCAGTCAAGGTTCCAAGAAATGTTTATATCAGTTCGGTATGTAAAGGATATGAGTGGTAATTATAGGCTAGTGTTAGGACTCATTAAAACTTCTATTTTTCTAATGCACAGGAACGTACTTCTGTGTAATCCTAATTTTCGGTATTCCGAGGGAGTTTCGGTCCCATCTACCTCGAATTATCGAGACTCTACTGTAGTTACTTCCTATGTACGTATTAACCCCTTCCTATTCTAACGATAAAACCCACCCTATCATTTCACTAGGGTGGTATAAATCGGTAAAGTCGTTGAATGCCATTTATATTGTCTCAGCTGAAAATACGAAATAATCTTTAAACATAGTTAACTTCTTACCAATAACTTCATACTGATGATAACCTGTACATTACAAAAACCATCCAGCATGAACGTGCAAAATCTAATCTTGCTTAACTCACATTCCCTTCCAGGCTCCTTGTTATACTAAGCAGGTTCTGTCAGTGGAACTCGTTCCTGGACTTAATTGAAAACCAACTAGCTTACATGCTAGCTCAATTTGTATTCTCAGAGGTAAGTCCTGGGGTTGTAATTAATAAGCATAGATTTATATGCGTTAAAGTAATTTTATTCAATATTACTCAGATTATACTTCATTTTAAAATAATTAATTTTATTCATTAGCTAATCTTGTACATTGGATGTCAAGTAATTCTCGTTTTCCTACGCAATATATCTTAATGTATCCATACAAAGTTATTTTACAGCCGTCAGCATTATTTTAAAATGCCACGTAATTGAGGATGACTTACCTTCTGATCGAAACCACTTTCTTATATTGCACTATTTTTTATATTGATAAGCTAGATTAAATGAGCCATATCTAGGACAATAGATTTGGTTTTTGTGTTTTACGGCCGTCAGCATTATTTTAAAATGCCACGTAATTGAGGATGACTTACCTTCTGATGGAAACCACTTTCTTATATTGCACTATTTTTTATATTGATAAGCTAGATTAAATGAGCCATATCTAGGACAATAGATTTGGTTGTTGTGTTTTTAACCAATATATTTTGTTTACATTTTGTACCTTTAAAAATTTACTTTTGAACAAATTAATACTTATGTATTTTTCTGTAGCATTACATATTTTAATAATACTTTAAAACTTTCTAATAATTATGTAGATTATACTCTAAAGGGAAGATATCGTTTATTTTACAATATAAAATTTCAAAAATTTATTAAAAAGATGTTGCTTCATATGAACTTGCTTTGAAATGAATTCTCTAAAGTCACCACTTTTCACCTCGGTTGAAAATAAGTCTTTTTTAAGGAACCTTGTCCTCACGAAATCAAAACTTCAGCTTTTCCCTAGTGCCATGGGATCATTATACTCTCACCTTACTCATTGTCTAATTATATATAATTCCCATTTCCTTACAAGGGGTTGTAATTGATAGATGCATCTTTATCACCTGGATAGAGGGTGGGTGTAGTTCAGGTACGCGAGCCTGCCCCTGTGAAGGTCACGTGAATATCTCATCCATACTCAGTACCAGGGGTGTTATGTCCCTCGTTATACCTATATTCACAACAACTCCCTACCCTTCGTAGGCTTTAATAGTCATATTGGCTTGTAGCCTGAATTCACACAAACAAATATTTGAAAATACAGTGAAACTCCTCTTATCCGAAATAATAGGGGCGGAACCATTTCGGACAAGCAATGGTAAGTATTTTAAAGTATATTTCTTCAAGAAAAACACATAAAACCTGTTTTACTGTGTACAGGAATATTTATATTACAGTAGTTACATTATCTAACAAAAAGCAATCATCACCACCTCCTCCCCCTTCCGTGGAGGATGTTTACCGCGTTGGCATATGAATCAAGGAGGAGCAGACAGAATTGACCTGCCGAATCATTGACCGCACCTTTTGGAGGGCGGAAATTTCCTTCTCATGTATTTACGGAAATTTTCGATACTCGGCCGAGCGTTTCGGTTAACCTAGGTTTCAGTTAAGCGAAGTTCTGATAAGAGGGGTTTTACTGTATTGTAAAAATTTTAAAAGTTGAGTTTCGGGATGAGTCGTTAGAAACGAAAATTGGATGAAGAAACAAAAAACATTTGGTTTCATTACATTAAAATGTAGGCCTACAAGGCGCACAATAAATTGCCTCTTACGTGTCAAATCAATCGATGAAACCTGATTAGAGTTTCTTCCCTTAGAGTTTTTATTCCTGTTATTAAACATTAAGTTTAAACCATCTTCCTCGATGATCCTTAAGGAATCTGACAGATACATGAAGCCCCATTTGAATAGCAGGTCATTCATTTAGTAACAGGACCTGCTTTGGATGTAGGCCTAACTTTGCCTTGATTAAACTTTAGATATTTTTGTTTATAGACTTACAAAAAAATAATTCCTTAATACTTTATCTAATTAAGATGAATTATGACAAGCTAGGACTACAGATTAGTAGTTATAGGATTTTATTATATCGAGTCTTACTAACTTATACTTTCCTTAGTTTACTTCCACCTTACGGTTTGTTTTAATATTCCAATGTGGACTCTTTAAAATTCTGATTTAAAAATTATGCGTAAATATCTGTTTCGGAACTTTTGTTTTTTGTTGAATAAGTTTTCAAAAGTTTCAGTGTTTCTAATATTTCAAGTACTGTACTTTAGTAATATTTTAAATTTGTTTTTGTTCTAAGAGAATTTTAGGTTTATTTACCAATTCTTCGTAAATATCCCAACTGAAACGGGTTTAATATAAATATTAGTTATTATGTTATAATCTATATAAATATTGTAGATAACATTAACCTTTAACAAATTACTCCTTAGAAAACGATCCCTAAAAAGAATGCGATATTTTATAAAATTAAAAAATTCTATTTCACGTTATTATATTGAGTTACTTAGTAAACATTTCTTAGATCCGGTAACGCTGTATGAAATAACGCCTCCTGACTTGGCCTACCTAGGGTTTCCCACCCCTCGCAGCCTCCCCTAACCCTACCACATAGAACAGAAAATGGTCAAACGCACCCCACATACAATATATTACACATATAGCTACGAAACTATGAATAACAAAAGAGAATCACCCTGTTTCCGGAACCGGATCCCATCTCGTCTGCGACGTAGTAGATCGTTCCGCTGTCCGACCGGAACTTCCGGAGCGCGCTTCACTAGGAGGAATCCACTGACACTCGCTAAAAAAAAGAAGTCAGCGAGTCGGATTCAAGGTCAAGTCTGTGTGACTAAAGACTATCCGTTTCCTGGAATCGCCGTCCGTAATTCAGCGCCTCCCGATGTCCGATACTTGTTGCAAATTCCCCGCTGTGATCTTGTAAATAACGCTACCTGCAATTTGACCGACCTCTCACCTCTGGAAGCTCTGTTTTATATAGTCACTCGTAAATTACAATTACGCTGCGTAGACGCTGTAACCTCTTGCTTCTTATTGCACTTGATGCTACTGTATGGAGTTTATCCATCTCATTACGTTTGTATTAATGTAGCTAGTATTTTCCGTTATTAGATAAAACCGTTCGTCGTAAGTAATGTTTATGTATTAGAGAGAGAGAGAGAGAGAGAGAGAGAGAGAGAGAGAGAGAGAGAGAGATAACTAAATACTAAACTGAGCCATTCTCTGGTTCTTTTTACAATTGTTTATTATTTTAAATTGTTTTTCATTTCTCTGCATCGAGAATAGTTATTTTCAGCAACGAAGTGATCAAATTTAGAACAATGGAAAAACTATCAACTGCCTTCCCGTTTGCTGAAAATTAGTTTCCTATTTGGCCACCAGGAGCTATGGAGTTTTATTGCAATGCATTTGTGCATTCAAATCATCTAGACATAAATGTTTAACAATATTGTCAAAACAAACATCAACTCTTTACTGTTTTATTAACGTTTTTGAAAACGGATGTTATGTTTCTAGCTTACAGGTTAATTTAACTATTTAAGACACAGCACAAAACCTATCATGAGACAAATTTGTTAAACCATCTGAGTAAAACATGTTAAAAGTAAATATTACGAGCTTAGGTTGGAGAAGAATCGTTCAGCACTCGTGCCGAAAGTCTTTTCCGGTGCTTGATCGAGTTTCCGGAAAACCTTATGGCTTATTTTCGGTATTACCAAAGAAATGTATGATTTAGTCAGTTAAATTTAACATTTTACACATGTTTAAATAAAACCACAATTTACAGTTTAGAAATGAAACTAATACTTGTTTACACGATTATATTATACAGGTCATTATACATTTACGAATGTAAAGAGCCATAAATAAAGTAAGGTAACTTTATTATGTAACAATCCTTACGCGGCCATATGAATCAACAACATACAGTATGACAAACTGTTGAAATCAAAATAATGGCTAGGCTATTAAGTCATTATAACAAAAATATTAGAATGCATGAACTAGGCTTAAACTAAGTAAATTTGATGGGAAATTACGCTCTAAATAATATTCTATTAAAAATATCGTGTTGTATATAAATTAGGTGGTTGCTCATTGGATAGTATCTGCTTGTTGTCTAGGGAATAAAATTTTAAAACAACTTCTAAGAACTGCTGAAGTGGGAATTTATAAAATGCTTGTTTCTGGATAGGGCAAATATACATCTGCCTATCTGAAGATATTAAATTTACACAAACAAAGCGATCCTGTTCTCTTCAAAGAAAGTCAATTTTCTTCTATATCTCTCAGAAATTATTTATTGAACATATTTTTAAGAAGCAAAGATAGCCGATGTACATGTGTTTTGTTCGCTCATTACAAACGGATGATCGATAACTTCGTATATCGATATTCCGAGGACGATATTTTCAGTCACGGTGACTTGTCACTAATATACGTTTGTCGCTGGTGGTACCAGTGACAAAATATGGAAAATGCCAGTTCCAGTGACTGGTATTTCGATCGATCGGAAGTTGCCTCTGTTGTCTTTGGGCATAAAGTTGCAATCACTGGTTAAAACGGTTGTCATTGGTTCATTTGACGCTGTCACTGGTTCTGCGCTCACCGCTCGGCTCACTACTTCTATTATTGTGCAGTGTCGTTGACTGAAGGGGAGAAGGTGTTAAATGTCGCTGTCGCAACTGAAAAGCTACTGATATATTACCACAGCTGTCATTGGTTGATTTGTCGCAGTCACTGGTCCTACTCATTTACGTCGTGTCTGAGTGGACGATTCGTGTAAGGTTTCAAGATAGTGACAGTGATGTGTACAGTAGACGTTATTAATTGGCACTCGGTAGTTTGTTCTTAATATCGTAGGAGTTTATTATTAAATAAAATGAGCCTTCCAATAAAGAAAATAGCGAGATGTGGATTCATTTCACCAGTGTGATAAGCCTGCCTGTTATTGGGACATACAGAGCAGTCTCAGTATTCCATGGCACCGGTACTAAAGTCAAAGGTAAAAGTCACTGATCCAAACTTGGCGCTGTCACTAAAATCACCGTTCCGTTAAAGTCACTGGATCGTCCATCCCTAGGCGTCAAAGCAGAATTTGATCAAATGAATTTCTTTACGTCTAATACTGGTATCTTAGTAACTTCATTACATTAGAGAAATACACACACACTGCGCGCGTGCGCTCACGTAAAAACCAACACGCATTGACCTAATATATATATATATATATATATATATGTGTGTGTGTGTGTGTGTGTGTGTGTGTGTGTGTGTGTATAATATGTTTTCTTGTTTATTAATTAAAAACAACATAGGCTATTCAAATACAAGAATATTTATTAATTTATATTCAATATTTATATGAATATAAATTAATAAATATTCTTGTTTTTGAACAACCTTTGTTGTTTTTAATATATATATATATATATATATATATATATACACGAGTATATAGTTTTCACAATTTTATACCAGAATTTTCGACAAAGTTAGAGTTCCTCTCCTTTATCTCTGATAGAGAGTAGGTCCAGTACTCCACTATTTCCCGTATACCTTATGTCATAATGGTTTGTGTCCCTTCCTTAATTCTACCTATATACTATATTCAAAATAGTCATGCGGTCAGATCGTCTTGAATCTTTAAAAAAATAATATATTGGTCGTCAGTTTTAGACTGTCGGGTGAGCAGAAGCATTTGAGTTGATGTGTGTGGAGGGGGTATCTGGTGAGATATTCTCCGGTTGACGTTCGTTAAATATATAACGATCAGTCGTAAGCTGGCGCGCGATCTCTAAAGGAGACCATAGGCGTTTGGAAGGGCAGAAGAGGCAAAAGATCGTTCCATAGGTATTATAATATAAGATATAGTCTTTATTTTACAATAACGTAACAAGGCCGAAACGCCGCTATAAATATTATTTGATTTGTCATATTAACCAGATCATTCTATAAAGGTTTAAAAAAATGTACTTACAGCAGTTTTCAAACGACCACAACGCCTGCAAATTCTTAGCACTGGTATTCGATGCAACACACACTACAAAAAAATTTTTTTTTTTGAATAGCGATAGTACGGCTTTTCTATCGATCAATCGTGCGCCATCTTAAGAGTGACCGGCTGTACAAAATATTATATATTATAGTGTACAACGTTGCGCGGCCCCTTCTACGATAGTAGATTTGACTCTCCATCTGACATCCCCTCTTGCGCATTTCACTGGTCAGGTTAAACCTGACGACCTGTATCTGTTTACAATTTCCTGGTGTTATAATTTGTGATTCACCTTCAAGGTCTGGGTGTCCAAATTATCGAACCCGATTCAGAAAATTTGATTTCGCACTCTTGATCAATTTCATTGCCCTTATCTCTGTACAAACTAATTGAATATATGTAAATTTGAATTTATATTTCCTATTCTTTTGCGAATATACAATTCAAATATTTTTTTATTTTTCTTTATTAGGGTCTAAATTGTTGCACATTAAAGTCATTATTTATTACAACAGAATTGAAGAACTAATTTTTTCGAGTACAGAATATAAAACATTTTTTTAAATAATAATTCGAAAGGTCGTTAACAAGTAAATTTCAAAATTATAAGTAACAACGTAGTTGTCTCAGATAACAATCTAAAATACGTTATACTATCACGATTTTACAATACAGTAGACATTACTTTACTGAAAGGGGTAGAAAATAAGTTTATTTTTTCAAAGTATAAAATAATTTGATTTAAAAATAATAAATCCATGTTGAACATAATTTCATACTTAAAAAACAAATCTACTTGCATACATACCGTAACATAACGTTATTCATAAATTAATAGAAAATTTGTTGGTGGCGTAACTTAACTGAATAATTTATACGACTATGAGAAATTTCAATTGCAAATGATAGAAACATAACCTCAAAATGGCATCAGCTGTTGTATGAAATCAGCTGTTTTTATGCGTTTATAGGACTACGTACAACATTATTTGACATTAAAGAATGAATACAAGTATTATTTAGCAATACAAAGAATAAATATAAAAAAGCCAACTTATATAAATATAATTTGACTGTAAAATTAATAAAGAAATTATTTTGATTAAAATTTCCATTAAAGCTCAAGTATTTTACTGATAAAATATACTAAAAGTGAATTAATCGATTTGCGAGATTTCATACTGCCGTAGTGAAGGCTACCTTTAATTGTTTGACATCTCTCCCGAGACAAAAGAACCATCCATCATGAGACGCCACGTGCGGTAAAGTTGATCGAGGGAAGTTAAGGACATATGTTCCAGCTAAACTGGTTATTATATCTTGTTTCCGTCCATGACGACTTCCTATAGGACATTATCAAGCCGGCACTTAATCATGTTTCCTATTTAGTCTCGTATCTAATGAGGATGATATGTTTTGGTTTTTTATTAAAAAATCGTGACTGTTAATTCTATTTTACCTATAATTTATAAAACCAAAAATTCAAAAACGGACTGAAAGTTAAATTATTATTTATTAATTTTAGTAATGTTTACAAAAGTACCTTCGGATAGAAATGTTGGATGTCATTCGACCCTTTGCGTTAAAGTTTTATTGTTTAAATTATATTTTCTTGTTAAAATAAAAATTTTTAAGTAGGAATATTATAAATTAACTGCAGATAATTACCACGTCTGTCAATAATATGTTTATTCAAATTAGATTTTATTAGTAGTGGTAGTTGCACTATTAATTCTTTTTACGAGTTCAAAGGAGGTCCTTTCGCAAAAACATAGTAAATACAAACATACTGCCTAGGGTTTTCAAGGTCATCTTGTTTCTGAAGCTGGGATTTACCCCAAAGTAGGCAAAACAATTATATTCAAAGTCAGTATACGTGATTTATATTAAATAGAAATAAGTAAGTAGATATAGTATATGCAAAGTTTTAAGAAAAACGTTAATGAAATTTATAGAGTTTTAATCCAATTTCCGTCTAACGTACAAGAACATGGACATCAGCAACAACATTAACCCATTGCAGTGTCGCAACATATTACATTATACATTATATATAATTATAATATTATGTATTACTTGTTCAACATTTATCTCAAACATTTCTCAAACGTATTTCATTTGAGTTTCGTTTATTACATATAAATGACTTATTTCTTGTAATAACTGAGAAAATTTTAAATGATATTTTGTTTCTATTAATCTTTTTTTAAATAAAATTTTGTGCTTGTAGTGACATTGAAAGGATTCTTAAAAAATCTTTTACTGTTTATGTTCAGACTTTAATGTTTATTTTCTCCTGAAAACACTATTATATTTATGATAGCAAAATATAGGGCTATATAAGTATTAAGGGACTATAAGAGACTATATATATATATATTAAATAAAAAACAGGAATTCACACGAAAGTGTGTAACAATGCGGAGATCAACGAAGCTGTTTTCGGTTTCACTTGGAGGTTGTTTGGAGGCTATGAATACATAATTTACAAATATATTCCATATTTATAATTTCCATTCAGAAATATTCTACGCATATGATTGATTAAACTATGCGATAAGATATGATTTCATAGAATAGCTTTTTATGGTAATCGTAGAAAGTTACTTCCTGTAATGCAGGTTACATTAGCAATAAGTTAAAATGGATATCTGTGGAAAATTATCTATTTCCTATTATACTAACGGTAAATATAGTTACCTAATATATTGACTCATTGACGACTTAAGGTTTATTTTTTAATTAAGTTCATTTACTAGGAAATAATAACTTAAAGCAACTGTGGTCTAATTTTGTTATTTTAAGTAAATAAAACCTCTCAACCACATAAACATTTGACTTAAATGACCTGATGTAGGTCCTACAATTTGATTGCAAAACAATCATCTTCATAAGAAATTACTACTAGAGTAGCCAAGTAAGTTAGTCAGTTAGTATTGTAGTAATTACTTGTGAAGTTGATCGATTTGCAATCTAAATGTAAGGCTTACATTAGGATTTTAACAGGTAATATACAAAAAATGTCAAAGTAAAATCCTACTGAGCTTAACAAAGAAAAATTTTATTTTAGTTATCCAAAAGCACTATTTAGGATATTGTGAGGTAAACATGATAACAGTTTAAGGTTGTAAAATAAAGGTTTCGACGACAACGTGATTGGAGAAAATATCATATACAACTTTGAGAAATATATTTCTAGTTATTGGGGAATTGGCGCAGTACCAAGCGCACTGGACTTCAAACATGAAGAATCTCAGTTCGAATCCGGTTTTACCCCAATAATTTTATAGTTTAATTATTGAATACATTTATAAATAAAATTATTTGAAAATACTGTATTAACATAAATTGTCATCCACTATACGTTTAAAAGAAATGT
>JBAIZL010000008.1:41549410-41734410 GCA_036971475.1 Prosapia bicincta
TCGGTGGCCTTTGATGCAGCACGCACTACAAAAACCAATGTTTTTGAATAGGTCTAGTATAGGTTTTCTATCGATTGATCGCGTGCCAGTTTACGAGTCACCAGCTATACTTAGCAGTAATTATTATTGCTTATAATTGATGACGACTGTGGTGTACAGTCAGAAACGTTATTTCTCTATAGTTTTTTTTACTTGAATTTTCAGAAAGTTCAAATCGTGTTTTGGTGTAGACTCATACATATATAATAGGTCCATACCATTCTTTTAATTGCACTCATACCTATGTGATAGAAATACAGTTTCTATTAGTCAAGGTATTTCTATTTATTTATGAGTCAATGTTATTAGAATTAAAAAAACAATTCTGGTTTTAAATTATTAAAAAACTATAATTTCAGAAGTTTAATAATTTAAATATTACAATCTTCCCAACCATCTTCACTTGAGCTATTAGTTTTTCACTAAAAACCTTTGAACATATGTTTGTATTTTATACTTGCCTATAGTAGCACTTATATACTTTTTATTACTAATTATAAACGCTCGGCCTCGATAAGCAAAAAAGTAAGTGCTACTATCGGGAAGTGTGACATAATAATATATGTTCAAATGTTTTTAGTTAACACCTCTAAACTCACAGCAAATTATAAAATAAACATCTTATTTATTAATTATAATAACACTGAATTTTGTAATAATTCAGATTGCAAATTATAAAAAGGTACAGTATTGAACATCCTGCGTATGTTCAAAGTTTTAATATAACTACTATTTGAATAGGTATTTGATAGCAACATTTCAGCATAGTTTGTGAGTAGAGATAATTAATAAACAAATAATAAAAATTTTCTTTAGTCAATTCCTACTGAGTTAATAGAAGAAAATTTTATTTGGATTACTTTTCATTTTATAATACATTAATACAAATTATATATACACATGACAAAATCACAATATTAAGCGGCAAAATAGAAAGCGAATATCCTTGTATTTTACCAATTCCCTCTCTATACAGTATAGGTGGATATTATTTTTTTGTTACTATTTATTCGCTTTTTTCGTTTTTAATTTATGAAGCTGATGGTGTCTATAATTTCTCATTCTATCCATCTCTTGTAATGCTTCATTATTACAAGAAACGTTTGTATTATTATTTCATATAAAAATTTAAGTAATACATATCTAGCTATGGGGAAGCTGGCCCAATGCCAAAGTGCTGGGTTTCAAACATATAGTCATTCAGTTCGATTCCGACCGAGACATCAATTTATTAAAAATTTAATTAATGAAAAAATATTTGAAAAAACTCTGTTAACATCAATTGTTAGGTTGAGGGAAATGTATTCAAACGTGGTTGGATGAATAAAAATATATTTTACTAACGATTGAAAATTTGTGCAAGATATATTATATAAGGAGAGTGTAAACTAATAGAAGGAATTGCATGATAAAGAACAGCTGTTCAGAAACAGTAATTTTGTGTTTGTGTTAGTTTCAATGACAATCTTATCGTCATCTTTGAGTAAAAAAATTACATACATTTTAAATTAAGGCTAAATCTTATAGTTACTGTTTATAATTTGTGAACTCACTGATGATGTTTTTAGCACTGAAACGCTCATGAAGAAATTCATTATTCTTTATGAGTTCGCGGTCTTTATTATTTATTTAGTTACCGGTTTTATCTTTTTGAATACTTTGTGCGGAGTTCTTTGCATTCCAACTCTTTCCATCAAGTTTACAATTTTTATGTAAATATTGGCCATGCTTCCTTTGCAAAATAACGTCCTAAGGCAACATGTAAAGCGCAAACTGATTCAATTGTAAACCAGGCAAATAATTTGCTGATTTTATTACAATTTTTATGTATTTTTCTTACAACTTTAGGTTTTTATTATTGTTCTCAATTTATTTTTACATTTAAAAATAATTTTAAACATACATTTTGTCAATATTTATACTGATACCAAACACTGAAATAATTTATTTAATATTATTGAAAAAATATTAAACAATACTAAATTATAAACAACATTCGAGCTGGCTTGTGAGTTAAGATTATAAACACAAGAAATAGGCTATATACAACTCACAATTATAAAACTATAATTCAAACGCATTTCAATGACATTATGTCATCATCACCATCAGTGATTCTATCACAAACATATAACTTTAATTGAAGAAATCGAACATAACCTATAACATACTCTCACAAACATATGTCTTCATAGGTTATGTTCCATTTCTAAATTATGTCTTTGATAGAATCACTGATGACGATGAGGACAATATGTCATAGAAACGCGTTTAGAATTAAAGATTTATACGAGCTTTTTTTGTGTTTTTAATACTAAATTACTCGAAACATAGAAAACAAATCACCAAAGATAAAACACACCAGTTTCGTTTCAACAAGTAGCTCTGTTCTCTCTTTACTGAGCACGTTTTGTTAACAATGGAGAAACTATGATGTACGCCTTATATGTTAGAAATGCAACTATTCAAGCACTTGCTCTAATAGTTATTCAGTAACATTAGGATTGGCTAAACTTCGCCAGAAATAACATGACGTATTTGAAATATTTTACGTACTAATACAACTTATTAAGAAAAATTTAAAATAGTTTCTGATCATCACTCCCGATATTTTTTATGACACATGAATCATTTTAAATTGGAAAAAAGTATCTGTTGCATTTTTCAAGAGTTGTTATAAAGTTTACTTCTTTTAATATTAAAACTTTTTTTTATTAATAACCTATTCTATTTTTAAGTGTTTATTTGATTTAAGTTGATTTTGATTAATAGTGAAGTAATTTTCTTATTATTTAGCTATAACTTAGGTTTATTATATTATTGGTTTATTCAAAACTTTTTATTTACGTAACTTTTGCTAAAATATTAATAATGTTTACACTCGCAGAAGTTATTGTTTAAAAAAAAAAGCGGTCGACTTGCGGGTCAGGTGCAACTGTTTATTTATACAGGCAACGTTTCAATAACGGATACGTTACCGTCTTTAGGCCTACAATACATAAGTACACAATTCTGACGATATCCATTTTAGTGGTGTGTGTATTGTTTTATAATTATAGCGGTTTCATTGTGCTGTGGTTATTTGTGAATTGTGTTATTACTGTTGTTATTTTTAGTTGTGTACTTATGTATTGTAGGCCTAAAGGCGATAGCGTACCCATTGTTGGAACGTTGCCCCTTAAATAAATAGCTTTACCTGACTACCAAGTCAACAGCTTTTTATTTAACAATTTTGTTAAAATACCTTTAAACGATTACTATGTAAAGGCTTTTAATTTGTTTAAAATGATAACATTCATAGTATACCTTTTGTATCACCTTTTTACATTTCAAAAGACATTACTAACAAAAATTCAGTGTAAAAGATGACTTTTTCATCTGATTATAATTTGTGTTTCGATTATATTCATTTATTGTTTTGTGTTTGTTTCGCACAACCGCAAAGACAAGCGATGACAAATTAACTGGCTGGCATTTGGAGTACGGCCTTTCGGCACGAGTCCTCAGTCCTCCACTAATCACCAACATGGGCTGCTAATGTCCTCAGCACGTGTCTGCAGGCGGTGCAAACAGGCTGACATGTGTTTTGACGGAAACCTGCTCTAGAACAAACACAACTGACGTCCAAGTTGGCAATGCCGTCGGTTACTAGCCTTGGTATTGTATTCTATACAGTCATTTATGCTGATTAAATCTATCTTAGCGTTCAGTAAACAAGAAATATTTCTCTACGATCAACAAGCAAAATAGCTTTAACCACTAGAGAAAACATAAGAACTCCTAAATAAACAATATATAACTTTAAATATATTATAATAAATAGATAAATAAAGGTTATATAAAAAGGAGGAAATTTAATGTGAAGGCCTACCTGTTAAAAAAAAACTTATCGTGGTTTTAGAGTCAGGGATTCAATAGCACTGGAGTGCTCGATTAGTTAATATCGATCAAGAGATTCAAAGTTTTTATTACAAAAATAAGGAGAGAAGTAGTAATATAGCTGCGATGAATAACATGAGGTAGTATTCGCGTGTTAAACATTTCGTTACGACTATATTGTATTTAATTGTTGTGGTAGATGAACACAGTCAAAATAATCTGTGTGAAAATATTAAGCATTATTATTTCTTGAAACAAATACGTTTTTAAAAACATTACATTTTTATCGTATCGGATAAGGCCACCTTCATGATATATGGTACAAGGTTTTACACTTACAAGTTATTTTACGTTTTGATGGACGCCAGACCTTTCTCGCAATGCCTAGACCCTTCTAGAAGTAAAGCGGATAGAAATTACTAGAAGCGGAAAGTCGGTGCAGCGTTTATAATTTAGTGAAGAGAGGAAAAGCTTTAGTGACAAAGACACAGTGCGTGTTGAGTGAGAATAGATTATTAGGGAACGTACTTATAACTAAACCTAATTAAAACAGTGTTTGGAAGCTTTTATAAATTTTAAGTGTGCAGATAATAGTAACCATAAAGGTGTATACATTATTAAATAGTTATTTAATACACAATTAACTCCCATAAAACGTATTAAAACTGTTTTCATTAACCAAACACCTATACCTATATTATGTTACTGAGCTAGTTTTTGTTGATTTACTTTAATTAATTTTCTTCATTAATCTATTACAGGGCTTCCGTTACGGATTGCTGCTGACGACTACGCGCCTCTTGAAGGTCTTGTTCAGGTACATAACCCTGGTCACGTGATGCCCAGGATTCTTTCCACATCCTAACCCTAGGTACATTTACAATCATTTACTATTTTTTTGTAATAGTCATAGTGCTTGATCGTCTTAAACTAAAGGGAAAACATATTCCTTTAGTTTCCTGATGCTTCAATTTGAAATTATTAAGTCGATTATTTAATTATAGCCGATTCTAGGTTTGCGTTTCATTGGCGAAGAATCTTTCTTTGTTATTTTATTTGATTTGAGGCAATCAACCGGGATGATTATTGCCGCATACGAAGGACAGGGAAAGATTTTTAATATGGGCAGGATTAAAGTAGCGACATAAACGTCTTTGCAGGTTTACTATCTTGGCTTCGTGTTGTAGGGTTGTGAACCTGAGGAGACTTACTCTCTATCGAAGGATAGACAAGTGTCTACCCGTTAAACTCCATTGAAAGAAGAGGGATAAACAAGGATAGACGTAATTAAAAGAGAAGCAGTAAGGAAATGATTTAGAGATTCCTTGGTAGTGTAAATAGGAGGATAATTAAAGGTTGGATCGGACAGAATTGCTTACATGAACAATCGGGGAGATGAGAGTTGACATATGATTCTAGCAGGAGAGAAGGGAGGTGTCATATGATTTAGCCGGGCGCAAGAGAGGTGCTATATGATATCAGCAAGGGGGGGGGGGAGGAAAGGATCCTATAGGAAAATCGATAGATGGTTACGCTGTGTGCTTTTCGTTGTGTTTTTTTTCTAATTCGAGGCAGGCTTAAAAGTGAACATAGTATCTACAGCCGTGGTAATACACACAAAATAAGTCAAAGTTTTACTCTAGACATGCGCAATAACTTCGCAACAAATGTCGCCTAACTTGACAGTGAATGGTTTACACTAGATAGCACAATCTATTCCAGGCAACACCTATTTATATATATGTGTATAAAACCTCTTTACTGTTGAAGGCTGTACGGGAACTTTTTTAATGGGGGTAATGTAAGCGGAATTATCCCAAAGAAAGGCAGCAGATGAAGTGAGTCCGTTTTTTGTGTCTCGATAAACAACGTTTACGTAGCTCAATGAACCAGAAACCGCCGAAGCACGTAATTTGTGTCGCGACTTCACTACAACGATCTCCGTAGCTGTATGGCACCCAGAACGTAGCTGGGATGCGCTAGTTATACCATAGCAAAGGTTTAAACCTCAGTAGGGAAGGTAAATGTTTGTGTTTCGCAAAAGTGTTAAGTTTCTAATGTTGTCGTACAGGAAAATCTACCTTAAAGAAGTTAATGTATATAACATTTGTTACACGCAAGCTACCTTTTACACTCACACACACACACACAACCACACACTCAAAACCACAAATACACACACACCCGCACACACTACAAATTCACACACACACACACACACACACACCCACACACACTACAAATTCACAAACAGACACACACACACACACACTCACAAATACACACTACCTTCTGAAGAGTCAATTAAATTACAGAAATTAGGACTACCCAGTCCTTAGGGCTATTATTATTTTCCCTTCCCTAACCTTTAATCCCCCTCTCCTACATTGATCCATCTAGATCTGAAATAAGATGACTTTTCCTTTAATAAAGCCATAATTTTATCTGTCTCATAACGTTTTACTAAGAATCTCATTTACTCTACTTAAAGGCGTCCAATGTTTCATACGTTAAATACATTTTAAATGTGACATGTTTCAGTAACATATCCATTTTTAAATTGGTAGTAATTAGTAACAACTTAGAAAGACCAGTGGCGTATTTTTTTAAAGTATATAAAACCTCTTAACCACAAATATACATTTTTATTGGTAAATGTATTGCATAGGAGATTGGCGTAGTGATCTGAAGACGTCAGCTTTGCAATAAAAATGTACATCTAGATTTAACTAAATAAAAACGTTTATTTCTATACCATATCAAGAGTACAGTAGCACGATATATTACAATAAAAATATTGGCAAAAACTCCAATACCATAAAAATAATAAACAACAATTAATATTACAAGTTACTTAAGAGTAAACCTTTATGTACACTTCATTGACCATGTCATCATCATCAGAGGATCCTATTATACAACCTATATACAATCTAGAATAGAACAATTTACAAATTAGACTGACACAAACTAGAATGTCATTTTAAGTAGGACCCTCTGATGATGATGTCATGGTGATCGAAATGTACATAAGTGTTTAATCTTAGGTAACTTATAATATAAGTGATTTTTAATTATTTTGTGATACTGGGGATTTTGTCAATATTGTATTGTAAGTTTATTTACGATTAATGAAGTTTATGTATTTAATAAAAGAAACAAATTGTAACTAAGTGGACGACTGATAAATACAGACAAGGTAATTCTGGCAGAGGGTATACTGTATATTGTGCCTCACTTCCGGGATCAAGGATTATGTCTTTCCCCTACACCAGGGGTCCTCACTAGGAATACTTTGAGAGCCAAAAATTTTGCATACAATTTCCCTGAGGGCCGCAAGTACAAGAGGCACTAAATAACTGACAAACAATATGATTATTACATACGTTTATTACATTATCAACATAAATAAACTGTTTGCGCATAAAAAAATTTGAAATTTTTTTTTTTTTTTTTTACTTAGTTAATTCTTTGAAGTTGATGGGCGAAATCATAAACAGTCCTCTAATATGGCATCTATGTTGGCAGGTTGGGAAGAAACTGACATTCTTAAAGTGTTCTCAACATTCTCACTAGTTAGCCTAGATCTGTACTTGTTTTTTACAAACTTCAGCTTATTGAATGTAGATTCACAGACATAAGTAGATGAAAAAACACACAATATTTTCTGAGCCCATTCAAGTAAGTTAGGAAATTTGTCCTTTTCAACAACCCTCAGAAACTCATAGTGAGCTTTATTCTTCATCTTTTCTTCAAAAATACTTTTGAGTTCCGTATCGTTCTGAAGATAGATTAATTCAATTTTCAAATCCCTAGCTTCATATCCAAAAGCAGAAAGATGAGCTACATTACCCTGGTTTCATTGCCCATGGATTTTCTACCAAGCGAAATGGTTCCTGATACTTCCTGACGTCACTAAACCTCTGAGACATTTCTTCCTTCAGGTCTTTCAACAGTTTTAGTAAATCGCAGTTTTTAACAACAGTAGTTTGAGTAATTAATTAAGTTTAGTAAAACAACGACAAATTTTCAAAACATTCAGTAAATAAATATCATATTTATTTAAGTTATAAAATATTTTGACTTCAATCCTAACCGTGTAAGGGCCGCAAAAAATCGTCCCGAGGGCCGCATGCGGCCCGCGGATGCGGCCCTCGGGCCGCGTAGTGAGGATGCCTGCCCTACACAATGACCCTATCTGAATAATTTGGTCCAAGTAGTGCAATCGGACCACTCTAGTTTGACCATACCTAAAGGTCAGACCCTCAGACTATATATTTGTGTACCACAGTCTAACACAGTTTGAGGTAGAGGTAAATCAAGTCCTTTGAATTTTTCATCTCAGGTGCAAAATCCTTCATATGTATCTCTAACAAGTGATAATAGCCATAAGTAATCTTTGTAAAACGAAATATACATAACCTTCGAAATCTTTAATAAAAACTGATTCATAGCGTATTGGAAATACATTTCATGTATACTGGTTGTCACTGTAACAAGGTGAGGTCAACAATCCAGCAGTGGGACAAATAGATTTCTGTTATTATTTCTTAATAGAAAGAAACATATGTTTTTTGTTATGCTAATAACGCGGTGTAATGAAGGGGGTCGAGGATTGATGCTCCACACCCGCCGACAGACGCACATGACACGATGACATACAGGGCACTGATCACCTCCGTAACCTTTGTCTGTAATTAATCGCTCAGCTCGTCAGCGACACTACGCTCTCCAACATTTCAATCCCGCTCCCAGCGTGATGGCCGGCCAATCAGCACCACTTCGACCTTCCATTTCTTACGTGTCATACGAATATCGGCCTGGTAGTGTTAGTTCTGGTGGGATAAATACGTCCGAACGACTGCCTGTAATTTTTCAGTGTAATATTTTTCGGTGTCTTTCGCAGTAAATGTTTTTAGCACTTCAAGTTAAATACGTTGTAAATTTATGCCAGTACAATAGTTCTGTAATAAGTATTTATATATTAGAATATTTATGAATTTTGTAGTCCATTACGTTCGGTGAATCTTATTAAAAACTTAAACAATAGTTTATGACTGTCCGATCTTTAAATTTAGTAAATTTGTTAAAACTTACTGAGACAGAACGTTTTAGATAGCTATATGCCGATCTTCATCAGTGTCTTCTGCTTGGAGATATCGGGTCAAGCGGTGACGGTTTTAAAGGTAGGTTTTCGATAGTATCAAAGAGTATGTGTGATTTGTATTGTGTTTGTTCGTTTAATATGTTTGTACTTTGTGTTTTCGTGTGTCTGTAAATTTCATATTGTTCTAGTGTGTTGAGATGCGGACCTTTTTTTGTTGATGTGTAGGATTTCTAGGTTATGGTAAATGTCTGTGTATTTGTGTCCTGTTTCTTTTATGTGATTGTAAAATGTTGAGTTGGTGTTCTGTTTGTGTTCCTCGACCCTTTCTTTAAAGCTGCGACCTGTTTGTCCAATGTAGAATTTGTTACACTCGTCGCCGTTCAGTTTGTATACGCCTGGTGCTTGTAGTTTATCTTTGTTGTTGGTGTTGTGTTGTATTTTGTATTGTAACTTGTTATTAGTTTTGTATGCTATTTTGTCACCTATTTTTTGAAATTTGCAGCTACACTAGTTAGGCGATCGAAAACGTTCTGTCTCAGTCAGTTTTAACAAATTTACTAAATTTAAGGTACAGATTGTCATAAACTATTGTTTAAGTGATTAATAGAATATTTATTTAAACAATTCAAATTTGAAAAAAATATATTCAAGTGAATATAAATAAGTTAATTTTGATTTAAAACAATTTTGACAAGTTTAAAATAATATTCTACTCTCATAATATAAAATACTTGAGTTAATGTTATAAGCTATAGAAAGTCTGTAGTTTATTTTATATTTTAACAATAAACAATTGTTTAGACCTATTATTTTTAATGTTATGAGTACAATCGTTTCAGAGGATGTGTCTCTTTGTTAACTTTAGCAACTAACCTCTTTGGTTTATGGATAATTGGGGGCGACAAAACTATATGATGGTGCTATGGGATTTTATGCGTAATAATCTCAACAGGATGCGGGAATTGTAGTGTATGTGGCTGTTACGTATATGTGTTGGTTGATCGATTAATTGGTGCCTGATGTTCGTCTATAGTATATGCAAAATTTGTGGTTTTGTTACAATGTTTATGTAGTGTGGTTTGTGAAGTGGTTTTATTGAGTGTTTTGGTTTCTAAAGTGAAATGTGGTTCTTATTTGTAACAACTGTTTTTTTTATTAATCTGGAGCACCTTTGAGTTTTGGTACTTGTATTTGTATTTGCTTTTGTTATTTTTGCCATTTTGTTCTTCTTGGAGTTTTATTATTATTGATGTTACTATTATTTGTTAGAAGATTAATATGATGTCCCTTTTCACTGTTGATGATGTTGCTCGTATACATATAGGCCCTATTACTGATTACTTAACTGTTACACTGTTGTTATTGACTGCATGATTAAAATTTCATTATTTTTATTAATTAATATAATTTTAGAGTAAGTTTAAAAACTTTTCCATTTCGACAGTTTTTCAATTAAATTCTTGGTCCAAATTTCATAATGTCCCCTTACCTCAACACCTTAAAGTGTCCTTTAATGTCCAACACCTTAACCCTTTAAGTGTCGATGAACACCTAAAAACGATTTTTAAGGTAAAGAATTTAGTTTTTTTATGAACATTTCGACAACAAAGTTGTCACCAACCGAGGGAAATTGAACACTTGATGGTTTTGTTATTGTTTGTATTATTACATTTTTCTAAAGATTAGTAGTAATAATATCATGCAATCTATCTTTTTCGTGTCTATAGTTTTTTTTAAAATTAATTCAGTAATCCAAAATCTGAATGTCCCTTTAGTATGGTGAAATAATTTAACCACATGTTTTAAGATAAAATAATTTAATTTTTTTATGAACATTTCGACAATTGCGTTGTCATCATTAGAGGGAAATTATCATACTGATTACTAAATATGATAAATTAAATATGATAAATATGACAATGAAAGTTGGTTGAGACATTTCATATTTTAGTAGACACTACCTAAACTAGTTTATTTTCCTACACAGAACACAGCATGATTGTCGAAACGTAGAAAAGTAGTTCAAAATTAACGTAGGCCTATTTAAATTTGAAACTTGTGTTTAACTTCTGTTAAAAACACCTTTAGCAAAGAACTTTCAGAATTTTGGCATTCAAAGACTTGGAAACTTAATACGCCATTAACAATACTACAATGTTAGTGTGTAGTATTACACACACAAAATATTGTTTAATTTTAACTTTAAACTCAATCTGTTAATGCTCGCCCATTGTAATTACAAATATAACATGACTACAATGTTAGTGTGTAGTATTACACACACAAAATAGTGTTTAGTTTTAACTTCAAACTCAAGCTGTTAATGCTCGCCCATTGTCATTACAAAGATAACATTACTACAATGTTAGTGTGTAGTATTACACACACAAAATAGTGTTTAGTTTTAACTTCAAACTCAAGCTGTTAATGCTCGTCCATTGTCATGACGAAGGTGGTGCAAGATAAAATGTGCGTATTTTACATTTAATGACAATAACGGTTGCTTGCTGACCCTCGGCAATCTCGCTAAACAATTAAGTGTCCCTACACATGCATGCGGACGCACGAGCTAGCCTCGATTCGGGAACAATTGCCTTAAGAACAACAAAAGAGAAGCTAGTCATGGGCGGAAGATGAACTCTTCGCGGTATAGGCTTTACTACGCATATTTACGACACACAATGGGGCTTCTTCGAAAATATTTCGCTCATATTTCCCATTAAAAGTGTTGAATCAGTTTGCTTTGTAACATAACAAAAACTGAAAATTTATTGGGGATCATCAGCGGTTTGTTATCTATTAATGATACGAGCCCCAGCTAAATAGGGACTAAGCCAAAGAAAATATTATCAGTATACAGGATATGTTAATCCTAAAGGAAAAATTAAAAAACCTAAACAGTTTTAAATGTATGCAAATACATCCTACACTGCAAACTCGTATGCTCAGATCAATATTTCAGTTGTAGGCTACAAATATAAACTAGGTGGAATAAACGCATTTACTTCACTTATTAATCTTTTCTCTAAACTCAGTTTATTTGAAAAGTATTTAAGAAATCAGATTTAACTTTTCCAATTCCTACCAGTTTTTTTTTTTTTTTTTTTTTTTTTTTAATTAGGACTTGCTTTCTGAAAAATGTAAATTTCCCCTAAAAATTTGGTTCTAGCTTTTCTTGAAAACATTTTGGACACATTTCCCTCCTCGGTATTGTCAAAATATTTGTGATAAGAGACATACGTATGCGATCTGCTTGAGTTGGTGAACTTAATTTTGTGTTTTTCATCAACAAATCTATCCTAATCGGACAGACACGCTCGCGCGCGCGCGCACACACACACACACACACAAACATAAACACACACACACAGACACACAGACACACACACACACACACACACACAGCAATACTCTTGCAGACACCAGACACACACACACACACACACACACACACACACTCACACACGAGAGAGAGGGGGGAGAGGGAGAAAAACAGACACACACACAAATAATATATTGAAAATTTGCTATAATGATTTAAATTTATGAGGTTTTAACTATACAATTAGAACATTGCTAATTTATATAAGTTTAATTGGCAGATGAAGAACTACAATATTTACTCCTAAGGGCAATGAAAGCTTTTGAAAATCGATTATATAAGTGTCTTGTACATTTGTAAACTTAGGTTATGTTTATACATATTTTAAGAAAATATTAACTTTTATCACTTGTTTGGAACATTTATAGTAACTTTTTCCTTGATAACGATGTATTTTAAAAAAAAATTAATCACTGTCGCATTCTATTATATATAATTGCGCAATTTCTAGAACAATTAAAATTTAGGAAAACAATTTTAGGATTCTAAAGTTCATACCTTTTAATGGCCTCGATTCTCATTTCATATTTTGTAACTGCGATGATCAATGGAGCATTAAAACAAATTGTATAGACTTGTAGGCGTTACTGACATCATCTGTCAGCTGTTAAACTGTCACTTATACGAAACACTAATTCTGAATTCCGACGTTTTAAATATACCTTACTGTCCCATCTACATTGTAAGCTGATTTAAATTGAGAAAAATACAGTCAAAACTTACACAATATAAAGGGACATAACGTCCTTTGTGCAGTGAAATATGAAATGAAAACAAAAAAACACCGGTGGGGCAATAAGGTCCCAAAATTATGATTGTGGTCCGTTGGAAGCTGTGGTGACAAGGTGTGTGGGTGAAATGAGCAGAAACGTGGCTACTACTGTAAGGCAGTAGCGTTGGATGTGTGCCCGGCCAACAATGGGGACTGTGATAAATAACAGGTTTGGATTTCAAGGAGCAAGCCGGCCAACTCTTCAGGTTCAATTAGAACGCGCTGCCTACGCGTCCGGCGTCCAACTCAAAAGCATATTTTTATCTTTGAAACATAAATTCATAACTTTATATAAAATAACAACTGTGGCCGGAAAAATATTAATGAATTTTAAGTAGGCAAGAGTTAAGTTGGGTTTTCAGTTCTCGCCGGATGGCCTTAGTTCTAATTATCTACACACTATTACAACACTGTTCTCTTATACTTGCACAGGAAGAAGAACTTGAAGTGAGTAAGTGATGTTTGGGAAAGATAGTTGGGGGATGTATTTTACGAGAATTCATTTATTTGGGGTTTGAAATATTAAAAAACACAATTTTTACAAAAAAAAGTATAAAACAGAAATATTCTTTTCTGTCTACCATTATCTCACTCACTCACAACATCTTCTTTACTTTGTTTTCATTTCTATTTTCTTTACTTTTAATATTATTTTTTTTAAACTATATAATTTCTATAAGACTTTATATTCATTTTGATTTTGGAACATATTCCTTAAATAAATATAAATATTGATATAAATAATAATAATAATAATAATAATAATAATAATAATAATAATAATAATAATAATAATAATAATAATAATAATAATAATAATAATAATAACAACAACAACAACAATAATAATAATTGTTATAATAATAAAATAATACAGTGTAGGTTGTAAATTTTTATTTACCAAAACAATTAATATAAAGAAAGTAATAAATACATATAACCTTAACTCTCTCTCTCTTTCTCTCACTCAAACTTTTCATCATTTTTGCTTTGCTTATTTTTTTCTCTTAGGTCTATTTTATAAGAGATATCAATTATCTATAAGAGGGTAAATTCATTTTGATTTAGGATTATATATCCTATATTATTAATAAGCTTTACAGTGTACATTTTAACTAAGCATGTTAAATTTATAAATTCTAATTTATTATAACCCAAGCCTATTTTATTGTGTTAGAAACAATACAATTGTAAGCAATAATAAAGAAATACATATCCTTTATTACATTATTGCTTATATTTTAAAAGACACAATAAATTGAAATAATTAGGATGTTGCTTTCGGGATAATTAAGCCACTTTTTACTTGACAAAAATAGTTTGCTGTATACTAGCACTAGGAGCTGTTGATCCTATTCGGAGGGATTAGAGAGTGGAGCTGAATTCGTATCTTTCAAGGTGTACTAGCACTAGGAGCTGTGGACCCCCTTCGGAGGGACTAGAAAGTGGAGCTGAATTCGTATCTTCCGCCTTGTACTAGCACTAGGAGCTGTGGATCTTATTCGGAGGGACTAGAGAGTGTAGCTGAATTCGTATCTTTCAATGTGTACTAGCACTAGGAGCTGTGGACCCCCTTCGGAGAGACTAGACAGTGGAGCTGAATTCGTATCTTCTGCCTTCTACTAGCACTAGGAGCTGTGGATCTTATTCGGAGGGACTAGAGAGTGGACCTGAATTCGTATCTTTCAATGTGTACTAGCACTAGGAGCTGTGGACCCTCTTCGGAGAGACTAGACAGTGGAGCTGATTTGTATCTTTCAATGTGTACTAGCACTAGGAGCTGTGGATCCTATTCGGAGGGACTAGACAGTGGAGCTGAATTCGTATCTTCCAATGTGTACTAGCACTAGGAGCTGTGGACCCTCTTCGGAGGGATTACACAGTGGAGCTGAATTTGTATCTTCCAATGTGTACTAGCACTAGGAGCTGTGGACTCTCTTCGGAGGGACTAAGTGGAGTGGAGTGGAGCTGAATTCGTATCTTCCAATGTGTACTAGCACTAGGAGCTGTGGACCCTCTTCGGAGGGACTAGACCGTGGAGATGAATTCGTATCTTCCAATGTGTACTAGCACTAGGAGCTGTGGACTCTCTTCGGAGGGACTAGACAGTAGAGCTGAATTCGTATCTCCCAATGTATACTACCACTAGGAGCTGTGGACCCTCTTCGGAGGGACTAGACAGTAGAGCTGAATTCGTATCTTCCAATGTATACTACCACTAGGAGCTGTGGACCCTCTTCGGAGGGACTAGACCGTGGAGATGAATTCGTATCTTCCAATGTGTACTAGCACTAGGAGCTGTGGACCCTCTTCGGAGGGACTAGACCGTGGAGATGAATTCGTATCTTCCAATGTGTACTAGCACTAGGAGCTGTGGACTCTCTTCGGAGGGACTAGACAGTAGAGCTGAATTCGTATCTCCCAATGTATACTACCACTAGGAGCTGTGGACCCTCTTCGGAGGGACTAGACAGTAGAGCTGAATTCGTATCTCCCAATGTATACTACCACTAGGAGCTGTGGACTCTCTTCGGAGGGACTAGACAGTAGAGCTGAATTCGTATCTTCCAATGTGTACTAGCACTAGGAGCTGTGGACTCTCTTCGGAGGGACTAGACAGTAGAGCTGAATTCGTATCTCCCAATGTATACTACCACTAGGAGCTGTGGACTCTCTTCGGAGGGACTAGACAGTAGAGCTGAATTCGTATCTTCCAATGTATACTACCACTAGGAGCTGTGGACTCTCTTCGGAGGGACTAGACCGTGGAGATGAATTCGTATCTTTCAATGTGTACTAGCACTAGGAGCTGTGGACCCTCTTCGGAGGGACTAGACCGTGGAGATGAATTCGTATCTCCCAATGTATACTACCACTAGGAGCTGTGGACCCTCTTCGGAGGGACTAGACCGTGGAGCTGATTTGTATCTTTCAATGTGTACTAGCACTAGGAGCTGTGGACCCTCTTCGGAGGGACTAGACCGTGGAGATGAATTCGTATCTTCCAATGTGTACTAGCACTAGGAGCTGTGGACTCTCTTCGGAGGGACTAGACAGTAGAGCTGAATTCGTATCTCCCAATGTATACTACCACTAGGAGCTGTGGACCCTCTTCGGAGGGACTAGACAGTAGAGCTGAATTCGTATCTTCCAATGTATACTACCACTAGGAGCTGTGGACCCTCTTCGGAGGGATTACACAGTGGAGCTGAATTCGTATCTTCCAATGTGTACTAGCACTAGGAGCTGTGGACTCTCTTCGGAGGGATTACACAGTGGAGCTGAATTCGTATCTTCCAATGTGTACTAGCACTAGGAGCTGTGGACCCTCTTCAGAGGGACTAGACAGTGGAGCTGAATTCGTATCTTCCAATGTATACTAGCACTAGGAGCTGTGGACCCTCTTCGGAGGGACTAGACAGTGGAGCTGAATTCGTATCTTCCAATGTGTACTAGCACTAGGAGCTGTGGACCCTCTTCGGAGGGACTAGACAGTGGAGCTGAATTCGTATCTTCCAATGTGTACTAGCACTAGGAGCTGTGGACCCTCTTCGGAGGGATTACACAGTGGAGCTGAATTTGTATCTTCCAATGTGTACTAGCACTAGGAGCTGTGGACTCTCTTCGGAGGGACTAAGTGGAGTGGAGTGGAGCTGAATTCGTATCTTCCAATGTATACTACCACTAGGAGCTGTGGACCCTCTTCGGAGGGACTAGACCGTGGAGATGAATTCGTATCTTCCAATGTGTACTAGCACTAGGAGCTGTGGACCCTCTTCGGAGGGACTAGACCGTGGAGATGAATTCGTATCTTCCAATGTGTACTAGCACTAGCAGCTGTGGACCCTCTTCGGAGGGACTAAGTGGAGTGGAGTGGAGCTGAATTCGTATCTCCCAATGTATATTACCACTAGGAGCTGTGGACCCTCTTCGGAGGGACTAGACCGTGGAGATGAATTCGTATCTTCCAATGTATACTACCACTAGGAGCTGTGGACCCTCTTCGGAGGGACTAAGTGGAGTGGAGTGGAGCTGAATTCGTATCTCCCAATGTATACTACCACTAGGAGCTGTGGACCCTCTTCGGAGGGACTAGACCGTGGAGATGAATTCGTATCTCCCAATGTATACTACCACTAGGAGCTGTGGACCCTCTTCGGAGGGACTAGACCGTGGAGATGAATTCGTATCTTCCAATGTATACTACCACTAAGAGCTGTGGACTCTCTTCGGAGGGACTAGACAGTGGAGCTGAATTCGTATCTTCCAATGTATACTACCACTAGGAGCTGTGGACCCTCTTCGGAGGGACTAGACCGTGGAGATGAATTCGTATCTCCCAATGTATACTACCACTAGGAGCTGTGGACCCTCTTCGGAGGGACTAGACCGTGGAGATGAATTCGTATCTTCCAATGTATACTACCACTAGGAGCTGTGGACCCTCTTCGGAGGGACTAGACCGTGGAGATGAATTCGTATCTCCCAATGTATACTACCACTAGGAGCTGTGGACCCTCTTCGGAGGGACTAGACCGTGGAGATGAATTCGTATCTTCCAATGTATACTACCACTAGGAGCTGTGGACTCTCTTCGGAGGGACTAGACAGTGGAGCTGAATTCGTATCTTCCAATGTGTACTACCACTAGGAGCTGTGGACCCTCTTCGGAGGGACTAGACCGTGGAGATGAATTCGTATCTTCCAATGTGTACTAGCACTAGGAGCTGTGGACCCTCTTCGGAGGGACTAAGTGGAGTGGAGTGGAGCTGAATTCGTATCTCCCAATGTATACTACCACTAGGAGCTGTGGACCCTCTTCGGAGGGACTAGACCGTGGAGATGAATTCGTATCTTCCAATGTGTACTAGCACTAGGAGCTGTGGACTCTCTTCGGAGGGACTAGACAGTAGAGCTGAATTCGTATCTCCCAATGTATACTACCACTAGGAGCTGTGGACCCTCTTCGGAGGGACTAGACCGTGGAGATGAATTCGTATCTTCCAATGTATACTAGCACTAGGAGCTGTGGACCCTCTTCGGAGGGACTAGACAGTGGAGTTCAATGCGTGTCTTCCGCTGTGTGCTAGCACTAGGAGCTGTGTATCCTCTTCGGAGGGACTAGACAGTGAAGTTGAATTCGTATCTTCCGCTGTGTGCTAGCACTAGGAGCTGTGGACCCTCTTCGGAGGGACTAGACAGTGAAGTTGAATTCGTATCTTCCGCTGTGTGCTAGTACTAGAATTTGTGGATCCTCTTCGGAGGGACTAGACAGTGGTTCAAAAACGATATCAATCAACATATGGCATGCTTGTTTTATTGCTTACTTTAGCAGTTTGTAGCTCAAAAACGATACCATACAACATATGGTTTACTGTAAATTGTTGTTTACTTTAGCAGTTTGTGGCTCAAAAACGATATGAATCAACATATGGTATACTGCGTTTTATTGTTTACTTTATCTGTTTGTGACTGAAAAACGATATGAATCAACATATGGTTTACTGCGTTTTATTGTTTACTTTATCAGTTTGTGACTCAAAAACGATATGAACCAATATATGGTATACTGCGTTTTATTGTTTACTTTATCAGTTTGTGACTGAAAAACGATATGAATCAACATATGGTTTACTGCGTTTTATTGTTTACTTTATCAGTTTGTGACTGAAAAACGATATGAATCAACATATGGTTTACTGCGTTTTATTGTTTACTTTATCAGTTTGTGACTGAAAAACGATATGAATCAACATATGGTTTACTGCGTTTTATTGTTTACTTTATCAGTTTGTGACTGAAAAACGATATGAATCAACATATGGTTTACTGCGTTTTATTGTTTACTTTATCAGTTTGTGACTGAAAAACGATATGAATCAACATATGGTTTACTGCGTTTTATTGTTTACTTTATCAGTTTGTGACTGAAAAACGATATGAATCAACATATGGTTTACTGCGTTTTATTGTTTACTTTATCAGTTTGTGACTGAAAAACGATATGAATCAACATATGGTATACTGCGTTTTATTGTTTACTTTATCAGTTTGTGACTGAAAAACGATATGAATCAACATATGGTTTACTGCGTTTTATTGTTTACTTTATCAGTTTGTGACTCAAAAACGATATGAACCAATATATGGTATACTGCGTTTTATTGTTTACTTTATCAGTTTGTGACTGAAAAACGATATGAATCAACATATGGTTTACTGTGTTTTAATGTTTATTTTATCAGTTTGTGGATCAAAAACGCTACCATACAATATATGGTTTACTGTGTTTTATTGTTTACTTCAACAGCTTGTGGCTCAGATTTGTCATTCACGATTTACTGCGAGCATCTCAAAAGTAGGCTACGAGAGTTGGTAAGCTTAATTACAATTCATTATGTTACTTTAGAATTCGAGGCGTATCGTGTGTGCAAAATGTGCGTCATACCAGTGCTGATCATCTACTATGCTGAGTTGGGCACACGCCTTTACCGAAGTTCGATGCTAATGTGAATTCCAATTCGGCTGTCACAACTGTCATATTATGCCAGGTAGCCTGCTCGGCTCTGGGGAGACGGGACTTCCATTTTAACCCAATCTTTATAATTTTTTTGTAGATGAATGATCAAGTAACATACAACAAAAACTTTTAAAATCAATTCCTACTTAGGTCAACAAAGAAAAACTTTATTCTAGTTACATTTTATAAAATTAAAATTATTATGCTATTCATGTTTATTTGAGCGCTGGAAATAAGAATTGAATAAGTGATAAGACGGTTGAATATAGTGTCAAAAGGGTTTTATGTATTTATTGCAACGTTTCAGCAACTGATTTGTGGCCCTTATCAAGCCTTACGAAGTCCTTACATTTAGAGTTGAAATGTGTATTGTGAAGAGGCAAAACATCAATCCCTCTAAACTATACAAACAATTTCCTTTGAGCTCTGCTAACTTGTCTTTCAGTAATAAAATATTGAATTCTATATAGAGTTTATTTTGCCTTCCGAAATGTACCTAAGTGTATGTGTCTCTTCATACAGTATTTATAGCTTGTAAAAAATAACGTGACAGACTGTATTATTGTTTTAAATTTGTTCTTAAATATAGCTTTTTAAATAAACTTTGCACGTGTATTATAATAAACGTTATTAATCAAATAAAATAAACAAACGCTAAAAATAAATTCTGTTACTACAAAATTTAAAATAAAACAATGTTCCACTAACAACAAATGCTATCTAGTCATTCTTTTACATGGCCTCGGTAGCGCAGTAGGCAGCGCGTAAGTCTCATAATCTTAAGGTCGTGAGTTCGATCCTCACCCGGGGCATTATTTTTTGTTAAACCATTTTAATTACGTTTTACTATCGCATTCACGTTTTCCTTCTATTTCCGTTGTTTTGGTAAAAAAAATACATGTTTAGAAATAATTTTACTGTTAGAAACACCTTAGGCAGCAACTGGCCGTATAACGCTGAGCCCTCAGGTCAAGTTTCATCCACTACAAAATTAAAAGTTGCATCTAACCATTGTAAATACAATTGGTTGTACGTAGTACACTTAGAAGCACTTAGTTGCATATGTTTTTTCGTTTAGTAACGGAGAACTTTATTTACGTTTAGACATACTGAAAAAATGTTCTATTAAAAAATTTACAGCTACGTTTATATTTTCCGTTTTATTAAATTTATATTTCGGTGAGAATATTTCATATGTATTTTTACTCAGTATGGCTTGTTCATGATTAACGAAAGTTCCTGTTAGCAGTTATTTTAAGACTTACATGAACTAATGGGTACTGTATTTGAATTATATTCCTACTTAGTGAGACAGAACGTTCCTATTGAACTATACGAAGTTAGACTTTAATAGGGCCAAGTACGGTTATTAACGTTTTGTCTCAGCAGATTAAAAATACCAGTCGTTTTTTTATTAAACTTAATACTATAATTAAGAATGCACAAAATACGTTCATAGATCTTTATTGATTACAGTACTTACATAAAGTAATGTTATTTTGGAATACATTGTTCATCACGTTTGCTACATTTTTTGGAAAAAGTTATAAACTGTTTTCGTGCTGCGGGGAGGTCTTAGCAGAAGCACATCTGTTACGTAATTTTCCCTTCTTGTACTGTCTCGGTCGAACCTTCATCTTTATTCTCTTCTTTTAATATTTCAATAGCCTTAATATGTGTCATTTACTTACGTTCGTCCTTACTCATCCATTGCGTACGTCCGTAACATCGACATTTTTACAACCTGAAAGTTGCTTGATAAGAAATGTCAAATCTATTTCTTCTTGTGGATCAATGGCATAGCCAACAGTGTTATTATGATTCAGGACTTTATTCCATGACTTACTTAATATTTCTTCTCTTATTTTGTTCCATGGTTCACTGTACAGTACACAATTTCCTTAGATATATTTTTTAGAAAACATACAATGCTTTCTTCCTTTTCAGTCGCTTCCAAGAGAGACTGTATAATGTTAAGTCCGTATTTTTTACCATACATTCCAGAACACCCTCATCCATCGGCTGGATTATGCTCGTAGCACTTGCAAGAAGAAATAAAGCACAGATATCATCAGAGCACAGTTGATCTTCATCGGGACGCGATGGTGCATTGTCTAACAGTAAATAATTTCAATTTCTTTTCAAATAGATAACATTGTCAGAAACAGAAATAGGCTCGAATTTAACGGAATCTCGAAAAATCTTCGAGACTCTACTGTACTTGCAGGACGTAAAATTACTGGTTTCAACTTAGATGTGTTGTTAAATAAAGCACCTTTATCTCCAAATGATAAAACAAAATATGAAAGATTAATCAAATTCTAGCAACTTGAAAAAACCTTTCTTGGTTAAAATTAACTTGTAAATTAGAATGAATCTTTGTTTTTTTAAATTTGATTTTAACTTGGAATTATAGTCACCTATTTAACCCTCAAAGGGTAACGACAAGACTTTGTAGAACAACTTGGTGTTTAGACCAAGTTGAGACATTTCGGTTACATTTTCTCCTACTATGAAATGTTTGTTATTAAGATAGTTATACTGTACAATCTTTGACAATATTTTTGGGTCGATGCTAAGTTTAAACCCATATTTTTTTTGGTTGTTAATCCATATTATATATATATATATATATATATATATATATATATATATATATATATATATCAATAGTACTGTAGATCATAGCAACATATTATGAGAAAGGGCCGCGCTTGGACAGAAACCAATATCGCCAGTAAGCGACAACGAGAAATATAAACGTTTTAATATTTTAGGGTTGGTTTTTTTCATTTTCACTGAGCAAAGTGCTTGGCTGAAGTTATTTAGTTGTCCTTTTTTCATACAAAATAGAGTTTCAAATAATCTGACCATGTATTACTGTTGATTTAAGTTTTAACATTTAGACGATATATTACCGATAATTTAAATCTTGACTACCAGACGATATCCCCAACCGACAATTAAATTTTTTACAGACTATACATTACCGATAATCTAGTTTTTAACAATAAGACGATTAGTTATCGATAACTTATTTCTTGACACCCAGATTTTATATTAGACTCTACCGATTGTTTAATTCTTGTCAACCAGACGATATATTACCGATAATTTAATTCTTGTCAACCAACGATATATTACCGATAATTTAATTCTTGACAACCAGAAGATATATTACCGATAATTTAATTCTTGAAAACCAGATGATATATTACAGATTGTTTAATTCTTGACAACCAGGCGATATATTACCTACAATTTACACTGTTTTGATAATCAGTATATGTAATATATCGGTAATAACCGATAATTTAATTTATTTACTATCATAAAATGGTACTTAATCCGATAAATCTAATTTTCTAATATACGGCTTGTTATCCCTTATTTTAAGCTAAATGGGACGAAATAACGATATTGCATACCTTTAATTTTGTGAAAAGTTTTTCTTCCATATAAAACTAAAATAAATAAATTATTAAATATAAATAATGAATTAATATTTTTAAAAGCTGTATTAACATTCACTACAAGTTAAAAAAAAACGTATTCGAACTTGAGTGGATGAATGAAAAATATTTTATTAACTAAACGATTGCAAATTTGAACAAGATATATATATATATATATATATATATACATACATACATACAGTTGAGGCTCGTCAGTGGAGATACTATCAATCTTTGAAAGTTAACGCGCATAAATACCAAGTAAGATTCTTGTTTAGATACATATAGTGAAAGTGATATATATATTTAAGAAGAGTGTTAAGCAATAGAAGGAATTGAAAATGTGTTTGAAGTTGCAGTGTTTGAAAGTATTGCAGAAAAAAGTATAACTTATATAAATAAGTTGTAAATATATCTAAAGATGATAAATTGTATGACAGTAATACACATTAATTCGAATTTATTCATTCGAATAAATAACTGAAATAAAAACAGCTGGAAAATATTGTCGAAATACAAAAGGGGAACAGCAGATTTTGCGAACTGAGGTCAGAGCTATCGGGGTAAAGATCTATTTGTAATGGTAAAAAGATAAAACTCCCTCGCAAAGGTAATAACTCTGGCTGGACGTATTAGCGGATGCCATCAGGAAGAGGGCGATGTAAGGGTTAGTTGACCAGAGCAGTGTCCACGACAAGATATATGTCCATAGCTTGTTTACAAGAATCGGAGATCGCGCAATAAATCGCCAACCCTCTTCCCATCCCCCCATCCTCTTGCCCGCCATTAAGATTCACATGACAAACGGCATTTATTATTTTACACCACTCGAAATAATTTAATAGGCCGCGTTTTACATAATATTAGCATTCCTTTTGGGGGCTTTTTGTTTTCCAAATTAATCGAGACACTTCGCGGTGGCTTTTTATGTTGAAAGGATAATTTTGAATAAAACGACGAACAAATTGAATAAGAGAACATCTACTTGGAATATACATTGACTTTGCTATAAGTTTTATCAGTGATATTTAGTATACTTTCTCGTAAAACTTGGATTTTGATTGGATTTTTATCAGGGATGGGCCGATTCCGATTCTCGATTTCAGGGATCGTCGATTCTAATAGTATCGAGGAATCGATGATTCTCGATTCTCCATTGATTAAAATGCCGATTCCGATTCTTGTTTAATACGTATGTGGTTTAATTTATAGGAAACATAATTAATTATCAACTGTCTCTATTTTTAAGTATGTGTTGCTTTAAATGAACTAAACGATTAAAGCAGATGTATATTAGAGCTCACGAAAATATTATTATTATTTATGACTCTCTCTCTCTCTCTCCCTCTATCTTATCCTCCCTCTCTCCCTGTCTTTTCCCCCACCACTTCATACATGGCGAAACAAAACACAAAGAGTTTGTTATGCTTTCAGGAATTCCTATTCATAAACCAAGGTAGAACGCCTTGTGAAGCCTATTTTATTAAAACACAGCGCTTAGAACGCTTCACCGTATGACTAAAATGTTAAATAAAATCATTCTCTAAAATGTAGGACTAAACCTGTATAACTTAGAAGAATCGAAAATCTATTTAAGAATACAGAATAAAAAATTTTAGGTATCGGCCCAGCCCTGATTTTTTAGCATTTTTGTCATTTTATTTATAAAACACGTAACATAAAAATTGTTTTTAGTAAATTCCTACTTGGGTTAACAAAACATTTTTTATTTTAGTTACCCTAGAGCACTATTTATGATATTGTGTGGTAACCATGGCAGCAAATTAGGGTTGTGCAACAGAGGTTTCGACGAAAACCAGATGGGGGGGGGAATATTCATATATATATATATATATATATAGGCTATATATATATATATATATATATATATATATATATATATATATATATATTTGAGAAAAATATTACTACGTACTGGCAAGTTAGAGCAGTGCCAAGCAGCGATAGACTTCGAACATGAAGATTCAAAGTTCGAATCCGGCTGCACCCCACAAATTTTATAATTACCTGTTGAATAAAAACTTGAAAAAGCTGAACTAACATCAATATTCAACCACTATATTCGCTAAAATGCTTAAACTATAATTCATGAATTTTTATAAGGCAAAAATACGAAAATTAACAAAACTGTTCCCACTTATACATTATTACATTCAGGTCATACAGAGGAGCAAGGTACAATATAATGGGCTTCCTAATCTGCAAGGTTTAGGAGATATATACGTTTTGTAGAAGTGTTTAAATCCACCACATATTAGATATTAAACATGCATAGCTTTTCATGTACAAACAATAGATACAATCTGTATATACTACGTGTTTCTAGGAGAAATTCTATGTGATACAAAAGTTTAAAATAAGAACTTATTTTGTCAAAGATATACGCCCAATTCCATGAACTATAATTCAAGCATTTTTACTATCTACTGTTTGTATTTGAAGAGCTATGCATGTTTAAAGTATGATATGTCGCGGATTTAAATACGGCTACAAAACGTGTATACCTACCAAACCTTACAGATTAGGAAGGCCATTATATCGCACCTTGCTCCTCTGTTTGTCCTGAGTGTAATAACGTATAGTGGAAACAGTTTTGTTACTTTTCGTATTTTTGTTTTATAATAATGCATGAATTATAGTTCATGTATTTTGACGAATATCTTTGAAAATATAGGAACTCATTTAAAACTCTCATATTACATAGAATTCCTCCTAGAAACACATAGTGTATACAGATTATATCTATTGTTTGTACATGAAGAGCTATGCATGTTTAAAGTATAATATGTCGCGGATTTAAATACGGCCACAAAACGGATATATCTTTCAAACCTTACAGATTCGGAGACCCATATCGTATCTTGGCACCTCTTAATGTCCTGAATGTAATAACGTATAGTGGTAACAGTTTTGTTAATTTTCGTATTTTTGTCTTCTAAAAATGCATGAATTATAGTTCATGTATTTTGACGAATATCTTTGAATAAAATAGGCTCCTATTTGAAACCCTTTTATTACATAGAACTTCTCCTAGAAACACGTAATGTATACAGATTTGGTCTATTGTTTGTATTTGAAGAGCTTTGCTGGTTTAAAGTATAATATGTCATGGATTTAAATACGGCTACAAAACGTATATATCTCATAAACCTTACAGATTAGGAAGGCCATTATATCGCACCTTGCTCCTCTGTATGTCCTGAATGTAATAACGTATAGTGGAAACAGTTTAACTACTTTTCGTATTTTTATCTTGACTAATATCTTGGAAGATATAAGCTCTTTTTTAAAACTCTTATATTACATAGAATTTCTTCTAGAAACACGTAGTGTAAAGAGATTATATCTATTGTTTGTACATGAAGAGCTATACATGTTTAAAGTATAATATGTCGCGGATTTAAATACTGCCACAAAACGGATATATCTTTTCAAACCTTACAGATTCGGAGACCCATATCGTACCTTGGCACCTCTTTATGTCCTGAATGTAATAACGTATAGTGGTAACAGTTTTGTTAATTTTCGTTTTTTGTCTTCTAAAAATGCACGAATTATAGTTCATGTATTTTGACGAATATCTTTGAAAAATATAGGCTCTTATTTGAAACCCTTTTATTACATAGAACTTCTCCTAGAAACACGTAATGTATACAGATTTGGTCTATTATTTGTATTTGAAGAGCTTTGCTGGTTTAAAGTATAATATGTCATGGATTTAAATACGGCTACAAAACGTGTATACCTACTAAACCTTAAATCTTACCAACCTACGCACCTACCTTGCTCCTCTGTATGTCCTGAATGTAATAACGTATAGTGGAAACCATTTAACTACTTTTCGTATTTTTATCTTATAAAAGTGCATGAATTATAGTTCATGGATTTTGACTAATATCTTGGAAGATATATGCTCTTTTTTAAAACTCTTGTATTACATAGAATTTCTCCTAGAAACACATAGTGTATACAGATTTTATCTATTGTTTGTATTTGAATAGCCTTGCATATTTAAAGTATAATATGTCATAGATTTAAATACGGCTACAAAACGTGTATACCTACCAAATCTTACAGATTAGGAAGGCCATTATATCGCACCTTGCTCCTCTGTATGTCCTGAATGTAATAACGTATAGTGGGAACCGTTCTGTTACTTTTCAGTTTACTAGTTCATGGGTTTTGACGAATATCTTTGAAAATATAGGGTCTTATTTGAAACTCTTATATTACATACAATTTCTCCTAGAAACACATAGTGTATACAGATGTTATCTATTGTTTGTTTTTGAAGAGCCTTGCATATTTAAAGTCTAATATGTCGTGGATTTAAATACCTTTACAAAACGTGTATACCTCCCAAGTCCGTATACCCTACGTGTTTGTAGGAGAAATTCTGAGTTATATATGTGTTTCAAATAAGAACGTTTACACGATATACACGTTTTGTAGCTGCATAAAATCTATGACAAATTACAATTAAAACACGCATAGCTATTCAAGTACAATCAATAAATAAATTCTGTATACACTACGCGTATCTATGAGAAATTCTGAGTTATATATGTGTTTCAAATAAGAACGTTTACACGATATACACGTTTTGTAGCTGCATAAAATCTATGACAAATTACAATTAAAACACGCATAGCTATTCAAGTACAATCAATAAATAAATTCTGTATACACTACGCGTATCTATGAGAAATTCTGAGTTATATATGTGTTTCAAATAAGAACGTTTACACGATATACACGTTTTGTAGCTGCATAAAATCTATGACAAATTACAATTAAAACACGCATAGCTATTCAAGTACAATCAATAAATAAATTCTGTATACACTACGCGTATCTATGAGAAATTCTGAGTTATATATGTGTTTCAAATAAGAACGTTTACACGATATACACGTTTTGTAGCTGCATAAAATCTATGACAAATTACAATTAAAACACGCATAGCTATTCAAGTACAATCAATAAATAAATTCTGTATACACTACGCGTATCTATGAGAAATTCTGAGTTATATATGTGTTTCAAATAAGAACGTTTACACGATATACACGTTTTGTAGCTGCATAAAATCTATGACAAATTACAATTAAAATACGCATAGCTATTCAAGTACAAACAATAAATACATTCTGTATACACTACGCGTATCTATGAGAAATTCTGAGTTATATATGTGTTTCAAATAAGAACGTTTACACGATATACACGTTTTGTAGCTGCATAAAATCTATGACAAATTACAATTAAAACACGCATAGCTATTCAAGTACAATCAATAAATAAATTCTGTATACACTACGCGTATCTATGAGAAATTCTGAGTTATATATGTGTTTCAAATAAGAACGTTTACACGATATACACGTTTTGTAGCTGCATAAAATCTATGACAAATTACAATTAAAACACGCATAGCTATTCAAGTACAATCAATAAATAAATTCTGTATACACTACGCGTATCTATGAGAAATTCTGAGTTATATATGTGTTTCAAATAAGAACGTTTACACGATATACACGTTTTGTAGCTGCATAAAATCTATGACAAATTACAATTAAAACACGCATAGCTATTCAAGTACAATCAATAAATAAATTCTGTATACACTACGCGTATCTATGAGAAATTCTGAGTTATATATGTGTTTCAAATAAGAACGTTTACACGATATACACGTTTTGTAGCTGCATAAAATCTATGACAAATTACAATTAAAACACGCATAGCTATTCAAGTACAATCAATAAATAAATTCTGTATACACTACGCGTATCTATGAGAAATTCTGAGTTATATATGTGTTTCAAATAAGAACGTTTACACGATATACACGTTTTGTAGCTGCATAAAATCTATGACAAATTACAATTAAAACACGCATAGCTATTCAAGTACAATCAATAAATAAATTCTGTATACACTACGCGTATCTATGAGAAATTCTGAGTTATATATGTGTTTCAAATAAGAACGTTTACACGATATACACGTTTTGTAGCTGCATAAAATCTATGACAAATTACAATTAAAACACGCATAGCTATTCAAGTACAATCAATAAATAAATTCTGTATACACTACGCGTATCTATGAGAAATTCTGAGTTATATATGTGTTTCAAATAAGAACGTTTACACGATATACACGTTTTGTAGCTGCATAAAATCTATGACAAATTACAATTAAAACACGCATAGCTATTCAAGTACAATCAATAAATAAATTCTGTATACACTACGCGTATCTATGAGAAATTCTGAGTTATATATGTGTTTCAAATAAGAACGTTTACACGATATACACGTTTTGTAGCTGCATAAAATCTATGACAAATTACAATTAAAACACGCATAGCTATTCAAGTACAATCAATAAATAAATTCTGTATACACTACGCGTATCTATGAGAAATTCTGAGTTATATATGTGTTTCAAATAAGAACGTTTACACGATATACACGTTTTGTAGCTGCATAAAATCTATGACAAATTACAATTAAAACACGCATAGCTATTCAAGTACAATCAATAAATAAATTCTGTATACACTACGCGTATCTATGAGAAATTCTGAGTTATATATGTGTTTCAAATAAGAACGTTTACACGATATACACGTTTTGTAGCTGCATAAAATCTATGACAAATTACAATTAAAACACGCATAGCTATTCAAGTACAATCAATAAATAAATTCTGTATACACTACGCGTATCTATGAGAAATTCTGAGTTATATATGTGTTTCAAATAAGAACGTTTACACGATATACACGTTTTGTAGCTGCATAAAATCTATGACAAATTACAATTAAAACACGCATAGCTATTCAAGTACAAACAATAAATACATTCTGTATACACTACGCGTATCTATGAGAAATTCTGTTTGTCTATATGTTTTAACTAAGAACTTTTTTAAAGATATACGCCGAATTCCATGAACTATAATATTATGAAATGTAATAAATTGTTCCCGCTATACATTATTACATTCAGGACATACAGAGGAGCTAAAGCTATTATACCTAAAACATGCTCTAGCTCTTCAAATACAAACAACTGGCAATATCTCTATATACATCGTGGAGATAAGATAAAATCTGTTTTTTAAACCATTCAAACAAAAGTTGTCCAGTGATGTTCAAACCCATTGCTACAGGTGTCTGAGTTCAATGGCCGTTAACAACTTTTTAATATACTATATTGTGTAACATAGTTTTACCATCATTTATATCCTAACAGTTTTTTATTCTAATTTCTAAACTACCTATATTTAATTTTAGAAACTTTAAACAACATTTAGCGACTACGCCAATATTAGAAAGTAAAAAACATAATGCATGAAATAGGCCTTTGCAAGGCATTATGAAGGAAAGGATAGGCATGTGACGAAATCAAAAAATGCCAGGTAATGTTCAATAGGGGGGGGGGGGCAAACATCTGTTGCTTTTGTTAACAGAAAATGTCTTCAGTAAGGGTTTTTAACGATTGGCGTCAGAACATCTAGGTACAAATTGAAATTATTTAAAGTGTTCTAGCCCAGCCTGACTAGTCTAACTTAGGTGTAAAAGTAAAGTATGCTCTATGGAATGCGTGTGTAATTAATCTTACGAAATAACATCTGGTCCGCGAAACATTGTCACTGTCGTCTGTACGTTGAGGCTGTGTTGTATTGTTTCCTTTAATTTTAACCTTTATCGTTTGTGACATTTCAAATTACTTTGAACCTGGGTAGAAATTTTGTGAACAAATTTTAGTTCATTATATATCTGTCAAGTACAGTATTATAAAATTTATGATTAACAAAAATTGTTAACTCTATTTAAATTTGCTTATAATTTTTTTTCACCGAAGGACTTGTAAAAACATTGTATTATACAATTAATATAACAAATATTTTTTTAATATAAATTCCTACTTGGGTCAACAAAGAAAAATTTTATTTTAGTTACCTTCTTGCTAAATAATTACAATTAATATAAATAAAGTAACATAAGATATTTGTTAAAACAGCTGATCTACCACATAACCTATAACATAAAATCAGCTGATTTACGAAATCATGTTATCACTTATTTTAAGCCAAATGGGATGAAATAAAACTATATTGCTAACCTTGCCCTTTTTGTAAATAGTTTTTCTCCCACATAAAAATAAATAGCTTTTTTAGGTATAATTCATCAATTAAAATTTGAAAAAAATTATCAACTTCAACGAGTGTCATCTACTACAAGTTTTTAAAAATTCATTAGAACTTGAATGGATGAATAAAACGTATTTTATTAACGATTGAAAATTTAAACAAGATACATACGAGGTAGGGAGAGTGTGAACCAACAAAAGGAAGTTAAGCAAGTTAACCTCCTGAATGTGTTAAATTACAAGTTTAAACTAAATGGTCCAAGTAGTTTGTCAAAGCGATGAGCAAACAAGTGCCGTGCAGTAAGTTGTCAGTTTAAGGCTATCTCGACAGCCACAATCAACATCTCGCATCTTCGATCTGACCGAGACGAATAGAGCCTCCTTGCTGTGATTTGTAAAGCAGTGACTGCAACCTTGAAACGCAGAAGTTCCCATACACATACACGCAGGTGTACAAATAGTAGTTTATTATACCACGTTACTAATTCTTTCAATTTGTTTCAGGCCACTATGTTTACAGTATTTATCCCACAGAAAGAAATAACATTTCTTGTTAACACTATCTTGTTATAGGTAATTCATATTTTATAGCGTCCGTCAATAATATAATTTTTTTTTAAATTTTAAATATATTCGGTACGTATTCAATAAAAAGGTAAACTGAAACATAAAACTCCAGTTTAAATAAATTTGCTTACAGCTTTTAGGTTAGTTTAAACAAACCTATAATTACAATGAAAAAATTGGAAAGAACCCGAAAACCACAAAAATAATAAAAAATAACAAATAATACGAATTACTTAAGATTAAACCCTTATGTACATTTCGATGACCATGTTATTATCATCAGAGGGTCTTATTACAAAATTTCAATCTAGCAAACAAGAAATTACAAACTAGAGTAACCGAAATTTGCTAGATTGTACTTTGTATCAGACCCTCTAATGATGATGACATGGTCATCGAAATGTACATAAGGGTTTAATCTTAAGTAACTCGTATTTTTTGTTATGTTTTATTATTTTTGTGGTATCGGGGTTCTTTCCAATATTTTCATTGTAATATGTTGTACCACTGTGCTCTTGATATTGTATAAGACCTATAATTAAATACGATTGAAAGAGTCATATGTTTATATAAATGAAGTATATTTTAACAAAACTATATAAACGTAATAGAGAAAAAATAGCTTCTTCTGTGTTAAAAACATCTCTCCCTTCTCTCTCCCTCTCTCTCTTACAAAATCCAGTGTTTTATATCGATACTAGGAGCTCATAGATCAGCTGCTTTGTTCAGTTATACCCAGAATTCAGACTCTAAGTAATATGTTAACAATACCTTGGTAGATGTTTCGACAATTGATGCTTTGGAGTCATATGGTTGTTAAAGCAGAACAGGTTTCGCGGATCTGTGATGTAAACCGTGTTTGCTTTTGTTGTTGAAATATATCTGTGAGCGATGTAGAACTCATCGACTTGGGAATCCATGAATGAAAATCAAATTGTCAAAGACACTTGTCCGATAAAGTAATTTCATTTTGTGTGGTTTAAAGTCGAGAAAAAGTGTTGTTATAATAGCCTACAAAGGGGAGGAAATAATTGTGAATATAAATAAAACTAATTTAACAATTTGAAATTACTTGCGACCAGATCTATTAATATAAGTTGTTATTTTACACTTGGAGGAAACGTTTTCTTCTTACGACTTCTTCAGGTGCAATCAGGCGAGGCTGAAGAAGTCGTAAGAGGAAACGGTTTCCAAGTGTAAGTCAACAATTTAACGACTTATATTAATAGATCTGGTCGCAAGTAATTTCATGTTGTAATAAGTGATTAACAACCAGCTCGTCATAGAGACATGTAACGCCCAGATAGAGGATTAAAGGGGATAGAAGGATGGAGGTTTAAAGGGGATAATGGAATTTCATGTTGTAATAAGTGATTAACAACCAGCTCGTCATAGAGACATGTAACGCCCAGATAGAGGATTAAAGGGGATAGAAGGATGGAGGTTTAAAGGGGATAATGGAATTTCATGTTGTAATAAGTGATTAACAACCAGCTCGTCATAGAGACATGTAACGCCCAGATAGAGGATTAAAGGGGATAGAAGGCTGGAGGTTTAAAGGGGGTAATGGAATTTCATGTTGTAATAAGTGATTAACAACCAGCTCGTCATAGAGACATGTAACGCCCAGATAGAGGATTAAAGGGGATAGAAGGATGGAGGTTTAAAGGGGATAATGGAATTTCATGTTGTAATAAGTGATTAACAACCAGCTCGTCATAGAGACATGTAACGCCCAGATAGAGGATTAAAGGGGATAGAAGGATGGAGGTTTAAAGGGGATAATGGAATTTCATGTTGTAATAAGTGATTAACAACCAGCTCGTCATAGAGACATGTAACGCCCAGATAGAGGATTAAAGGGGATAGAAGGCTGGAGGTTTAAAGGGGGTAATGGAATTTCATGTTGTAATAAGTGGTTAACAACCAGCTCGTCATAGAGACATGTAACGCCCAGATAGAGGATTAAAGGGGATAGAAGGATGGAGGTTTAAATGGGATAATGGAATTTCATGTTGTAATAAGTGATTAACAACCAGCTCGTCATAGAGACATGTAACGCCCAGATAGAGGATTAAAGGGGATAGAAGGATGGAGGTTTAAAGGGGATAATGGAATTTCATGTTGTAATAAGTGATTAACAACCAGCTCGTCATAGAGACATGTAACGCCCAGATAGAGGATTAAAGGGGATAGAAGGATGGAGGTTTAAAGGGGATAATGGAATTTCATGTTGTAATAAGTGATTAACAACCAGCTCGTCATAGAGACATGTAACGCCCAGATAGAGGATTAAAGGGGATAGAAGGATGGAGGTTTAAAGGGGATAATGGAATTTCATGTTGTAATAAGTGATTAACAACCAGCTCGTCATAGAGACATGTAACGCCCAGATAGAGGATTAAAGGGGATAGAAGGATGGAGGTTTAAAGGGGATAATGGAATTTCATGTTGTAATAAGTGATTAACAACCAGCTCGTCATAGAGACATGTAACGCCCAGATAGAGGATTAAAGGGGATAGAAGGCTGGAGGTTTAAAGGGGGTAATGGAATTTCATGTTGTAATAAGTGATTAACAACCAGCTCGTCATAGAGACATGTAACGCCCAGATAGAGGATTAAAGGGGATAGAAGGATGGAGGTTTAAAGGGGATAATGGAATTTCATGTTGTAATAAGTGATTAACAACCAGCTCGTCATAGAGACATGTAACGCCCAGATAGAGGATTAAAGGGGATAGAAGGATGGAGGTTTAAAGGGGATAATGGAATTTCATGTTGTAATAAGTGATTAACAACCAGCTCGTCATAGAGACATGTAACGCCCAGATAGAGGATTAAAGGGGATAGAAGGCTGGAGGTTTAAAGGGGGTAATGGAATTTCATGTTGTAATAAGTGGTTAACAACCAGCTCGTCATAGAGACATGTAACGCCCAGATAGAGGATTAAAGGGGATAGAAGGATGGAGGTTTAAATGGGATAATGGAATTTCATGTTGTAATAAGTGATTAACAACCAGCTCGTCATAGAGACATGTAACGCCCAGATAGAGGATTAAAGGGGATAGAAGGATGGAGGTTTAAAGGGGATAATGGAATTTCATGTTGTAATAAGTGATTAACAACCAGCTCGTCATAGAGACATGTAACGCCCAGATAGAGGATTAAAGGGGATAGAAGGATGGAGGTTTAAAGGGGATAATGGGATTTCATGTTGTAATAAGTGATTAACAACCAGCTCGTCATAGAGACATGTAACGCCCAGATAGAGGATTAAAGGGGATAGAAGGATGGAGGTTTAAAGGGGATAATGGAATTTCATGTTGTAATAAGTGATTAACAACCAGCTCGTCATAGAGATAAGTAACGCCCAGATAGAGGATTAAAGGGGATAGAAGGATGGAGGTTTAAAGGGGATAATGGAATTTCATGAGCCAGGACGCGTCTCTGAATTTGACATTCTTCCTATCGGAGACATAAAAAGGTATATGGAGGGGGCAAGTCTCCTGTATGAATAAGGGTAGTGAATAGTTGATGCAATTATGAAGGGGGTGAGGAAACGAACTGAGGATAAAAATATTATTTAAGGGAAATAACAGTATCTCGAGGACGGATTCGCTTCCCCTGAAGTATGAGGAAGCTTACCTGTCAAAAGGGTGAAGGGAGGTATTGCTCAGATGGTCATTGAAACTCATCTAATGTAATAGACGATTATTTAAGTATTTTATTATCAAACAATTACAGTTGGAGGCCAAAACCAGCCCTTGACGGTTAAACCGTTTGGTGACGCGCTCACCAGTAGACATGGGCTTCCCTGAAGTTAGCACTGTCGTAATCCCGGGCCTGGTCCAGGACTATGGAATCCTGAAGGCGTTCGGTAATCATAGCTCCATGTCCACACGGCAAACACTGCAGTGCAGGAGTGCAGCAAAGTAGTCATGACCAGTCCTCATCCAACACAACAGCTCATCATTCTGAATGGTGCAACGCAACAGCTCGGGGCAGACGGTCCCTCCGAGGCAAGACGTAACGACCAAGAGTTCCTTTAATTCGACCATACGCTGCATCTAAAAAAATAAGTTTTTTCATCATAATGTAACTAGAGATAGAAAAGAGAAAGCTAATGGAGGGACAAGAAGTGAAACGTATTTCGGTGAAGACTGGATATTATTCTACAGTACGAAACCTAAATACTACAGTAACATTGGCGGAGTGGCTTTTAATGTTACGTCATTAGGAAACACTCCCTACTGTTTCTGTAAGGCACAGTACCTTCATCAGAGGGAGATTTCACCACTTGGGACTAGGAACAAACGATCCTGATGTCTCAGACATGCTCCGGGTAACCGTTGGGATAGCACGTTTTTGTAACTGGTGTAAATTATTATCTCTCATCGGGGATTGAACCCGAGTTATTATTATTACAGTCTACCTAAATTTGAAAGACATTTAGGCTGAAATTGAAACATGTGCAATCGAATACTTTTATTTACACGTCCATATTTCAGTTTATCGTTAAATATTTGTGTCAGTAGACATTTTTTTAAATTATTAGTTGAGTAAATTTTACAGTGTGTTTATTTCTAACGATCAGTCGGTAGTCCTATGTGTGTTATAACCTACGGAGGTTAGAAAAGGATAGTGAATATTGGTATACTAGAGGTAGGGGGCAAACCCCTTACCTATGTGAGGGGAAGGGGTTGAGCCTTGAATAAAATCATAAAAAGGTGACCCCCTCCTTACACATTACATCCCTTTGTAAGAAGAATAATATGTGAGGTTATACGAAATTAAGAAGTATATAAATAATTCAAAAGACTTTACCAAAATATTTTAAAATTGTTAGTTGCATTATAACAATAATATGCAAGTCTGTGTACCTTAAATAAACCTACTCTCTATTGTAGTCATGAAGAGGTGCCTCTACACGTCACACGACCTTATAACAAGAAGGATAAGGATGGACAAATGTGTTAATGGTCAAGTGGGACTCTAATAACGGAATGCTAAAGGAATACGAGTCCATCTTATTCTCGCGCGGACAGGAGTGCCTCCCTAGAGTATAGGAATTGTGTTTCTTACTGAAGCTTGACCTTCATGGGCGAAAGCCGTCTGCACCGGCTTTGTAGGGGGGGGGGGAGGGCTGCAGTGCTGGACTAACTCCAACTGTCGCCGTGTCTGTATACTAGCTACTATACAGATATTTCGCCACGTGTTTCAGTTTTCGATCAATCGCGTGTTACAGTCACCGGCGCACGACAAGAACCCTGGCCCAAGGCAGGTCAAAACGATAAGGTCATTTTCAAAAACATTTTGTAACACAAAACGTCAGATTTACAGAAAATTACAATGCAGACATGGGAATATATATAATGCATATTTTATATAATGCTTATTTTATGCACCATTTCTTAATAAAATTAGTACTTTTACCTATCTGTAATATGTTACTAAAATATAACGTCTAAAAAACTACCGTACCGGTAGGTCCATGTGTATTGTTCAATAATACATCTACAGCCCATGCGCAGAACTGAAGACCGAGAGTGAGTCACTTCCACGCCAGGGCTCTTGTCGTGTGACGGTGACAGTACTCCTCCAGCCGCGGCCGTCCCCACTCTGACGCCGCCTTTCCACTAGCCAGGCTTCACAACGTTCCGCAGGACCTACCTGGTCTCAAAAGAGCTGAAAAGAATTCGCCATTCACCGCTGAAACGTTACAAATGTTGCTGCTATGATTTACATATTTGCACTTTTAAAAGTAAAATTCTTTCGTAAAACTAGTACTTACGTGTATGAAGTGGGATTCAAGTATATTTCATTTATGGTTTAAAACAGAAGAAAGGAATACCCATTATTGTGTTAAAGGTGAGAGTACATTTGCGATTGTAAAGAATAAGAATGTATTTTGTAATAGGTGACTAAAAGGTGTTCGATTTTGATTTTTCCTTTTCACAAATGTTATTGAAACATAAGGTCTACACAAGAAAAAGGGCTATTTGAAACGGCACAAGACACAAACTGCGCAAAGAGTTGCATAAATAATGGTGATGGAAACATAACCATACTTATTAACTAAACAATCTTGTAAGAGGAGTTCTATACGTACACTTTATACTATGTTGCACTAAATTACTAGGTCTGTACTGAAAAAGCTACAACTCTGGGTAGGATGGATTTAGTTATTAAAAACAAGTAACAATGACGTACAGAAGTGAATAGATTGACTTATTAGAGAGGGTTTTATAGAATCTATTTAATAATAAAAGTCAATAAACAATTTTTGTTAGACTGAAAAATATTACTTGAACAAAAAAGTTATTTAACGAATTTGATTTCAATAAAAAAATATTCAAGTATAACATTATTACTTAATAATGTAGGCCTACAGTAAATAAAGTAACATAACCTAGTTATTGAAACAGCTGCTCTACAACATGACCTATAACGTTAAATCAGCTGTTGCATTAAATCATATGTTATCACTCAATTTAGGCAAAATATTAAGAACTCCCCGTGACGTAATGGTTGAGATTATCTTACTCCTGTGCAAAACATACATTTAGAAGTACTATTCAGTTCCAAATCAGCTGTTGCATTAAATCATATGTTATCACTCAATTTAGGCAAAATATTAAGAACTCCCCGTGACGTAATGGTTGAGATTATCTTACTCCTGTGCAAAACATACATTTAGAAGTACTATTCAGTTCCAAATCAGCTGTTGCATTAAATCATATGTTATCACTCAATTTAGGCAAAATATTAAGAACTCCCCGTGACGTAATGGTTGAGATTATCTTACTCCTGTGCAAAACATACATTTAGAAGTACTATTCAGTTCCAAATCAGCTGTTGCATTAAATCATATGTTATCACTCAATTTAGGCAAAATATTAAGAACTCCCCGTGACGTAAAGGTTGAGATTATCTTACTCCTGTGCAAAACATACATTTAGAAGTACTATTCAGTTCCAAATCAGCTGTTGCATTAAATCATATGTTATCACTCAATTTAGGCAAAATATTAAGAACTCCCCGTGACGTAAAGGTTGAGATTATCTTACTCCTGTGCAAAACATACATTTAGAAGTACTATTCAGTTCCAAATCAGCTGTTGCATTAAATCATATGTTATCACTCAATTTAGGCAAAATATTAAGAACTCCCCGTGACGTAAAGGTTGAGATTATCTTACTCCTATGCAAAACATACATTTAGAAGTACTATTCAGTTCCAAAACTAAAGCGTGTACTTTCTGAAGCTAAATGCAGCATTTGTAAAGTGAAATACTGACTCCACTGTCGCACTTACATAAGTAAACATTCAGTTAATAAAATACCATAGTGTCAAGACAGCAGTGTTCCGCCTGCTATTGAAAGTAAACGACTTTTGCTTATTGAATCATTTTCTGATTTGACTTTTATCATTGGTCCAGTTATATAAATTTTTTATAACCAAAACATCCTAACATGATACTTTGTAGGTGTATTATAATTTATTAATGTAGTAATTATAAAGGAACATGCACTTTATATGAGTTGTGTATGTAGCGACATTGTGGTTACGCTCCACGTTTTGCAAATTTAAGCAGTATTTAAGTTTAGCAGTGTTTGAACTCATTTGTTATATAATTTTGAGTAACATAAAAATGCACAATAGAAGATAAATACCATTTGGTAAAGTTTTACCATGTATTATAGTGCCATACCGTATTACTTTTGGTATATATTTTTGAAGTGACTACTTCTTATCGCTCGGCATGACTGTATACTTTTGCACGGGATTGATTCGATCGCACCCGCCTCGAGACGCTTGGTACATAAATAGGTATACATTTACTTGTATTACTCTCGATAGACAATAGAACAGAATTGTCTACTACAACCCCCAGTCAGTGATGCTCGACAATTGAGATACTACCAATCTTTGAAAGTTAACTGGATAAATACCAAGTAAGATTCTTGTTTAAGTAAATATAGTGAAAGTGATAAGTGAATACAAGAAAACAGTGATGCAAAGTTAAAATATATATATATTTTAAAACAACATAGTTATTCAAATACAAGAATATTTATTAATTTATATTCAAAGCTTTTCGTTGGTAAACAGTACCAACATCATCCTTTTTGTTATCAAAATTTGTTTGAATTAATAATCAAGTCTCAAATCTAACCTACAATTATAACACTTACATTGATTGCACAACACTTTTTATATAACCCTGTAAGGTTTATTTTATATAAATATAAAATACGTTTTCTTGTTTAATAATTTAAAACAACATAGGTTATTCAAATACAAGAATATTTATTAATTTATATTCAAAGCTTTTCGTTGGTAAACAGTACCAACATCCAGGAAAATTTTCATTCCTGATGATGTTGGTACTGTTTACCAACGAAAAGCTTTGAATATAAATTAATAAATATTCTTGTATTTGAATAACCTATGTTGAACAAGAAAACGTATTTTATATTTATATATATATATATATATATATATATATATATATATATGTGTAATTTTTTAATTTAAAGATAACTTCTTTATCAATAATTTTTTTAATTTTACAGAATTTAAATAAATTTTTGTGATTTTATTATAAAATAAAACTAATAATAATAATAATAATAATAATAATAATAAAATATTAAGCGGAGACAATTTTATTAACGCACATATAGTCATAACGCTCGATAATAAATAGTCACTTCTATCGGCACTTACCGAGTGCCACACGCCGTTTTTTTTAAAAAAATATATTTTACATTAATTAAGGAGTAAATATTGATTCTAAAAAAATATTTCATAGAATTACTTTACACATAGATTTATTATGTACATAAAATGACTGTAATTATACTTTGGAAAAATTTCCCTCTCTATACTGAATATGGTGTTGAACTATTACTGTTGTCTGTTACTATTTATTCGCTTTTTTCTGTTTCTATTTTATGAAGCTAATGGCGGTTTGTAATTTCAATACATCTTTAAGTAGCTAACAACTAGCTATGGGAAAGTTAGCTCAGTAACAAAGTGCTGAATTTCAAACATAGAGTCATTCAGTTCGAATCGGGGTGAAACATAAACTTGTTTAAATTTAATTATTGAATAAATATTTGATAAAACTTATGAATATTAATTTGCATCCACAACTGGTTTAAAAAAATATATTTCAACTTGAGTGGATGAATAAAAATGTATATTATTAACGATTGCAAATTTGTACAAGATATAGCCTATATAAGTAGAGTGTGAACTAATAGAAGGAATTGTAAAGGAATGTATATTTTTAAATACAAAAATCATGATGTAAAGGATTATTATTCAAAGAGAAAAAGAAAATCCGACAGTAAATATTTATTTGGTTATTTATTTTCGCTGAAAATTGATTGTAAAATATTTTATTATTGTAAAGCTCGCGCTGTAGCGAAAAGTTCGTTCAGAAATATATGAAACTTTATACAAATAAAATATAATGACCAGCAAAGGCAAAAAGGAAAACACAGATTGTGTGGAGGAACTGGGGCTGTTTGGTTTTCACTTTTCTCTTTTCACATTGTCCTTTATTCCGAGAAAAGATCGTAAACCTGGCCAAGTCTGAACTGTTGTAAATATCTTTACGCCGGTCACTTTACAACCCGCCCTTAACTAAGATTTATTAGTTGTGGACGACGATTGGGGATCGGGGGTGGGAAGGAGATGGTGCTTATGTCGTCGTATATTTCCTACCCAGTTTTTTTGGTAATAGTATATGTTATGGCAGTAATTCGTGAGGACTGTTCAAGACCTAGCTTTGATTTATGGGTTCGTATAAATTTAAGCCAAAATCAAATAACTCTTTTTACGGTATTAAAAAACCGTAAAAAGTAATTAGTCTGCTTTTTTAACGTAAACAATTTTCATAAAGTTTCTCCCCGATTTGCATAGAACTTTTCAAAACTATAAATCAGGTTGTAATTAAAGATTTCAAAACATGAAATCAACAACGTAGTCTGGAAGTTTCTATATGGCGTAAAACTCCTAATACTTGGATCACACTAGATATTCATGGAAGATTTAAGTCTGAGATTTGGGTCACTAATCTCAAATATACTTGATTTATTACCTTTTTATGTAAACACTAAATTTCATGTTAAATTTATTAAAAACGTTGTTCAAAAACTAAATTTGTAATTTATTTTAGAAATAGAGAGAAATATAGGAGCTGTATCTTAACACAGCGAAAGGTAATATTGGGTTTACTTTAAAACCTTAAATTATTTTGCATCTTCGTGTTTTTGTGACGGAAGCCTACTTGTTGGTAAACGCATTGTTCAATATTGTACATTATTTACTGTGCAACATTTATACATTTAGGCCTGATCTGAGGGGTAGAAAAGTTTCAAAATCGGCAATAGATAGATTCCTATATGAAGGTAATTAGAATTCGTGCAAAAGATGGGATGGTTACAGAGACGGGGGTTGCACCGGAAACAAGTTACCCCTTAGAAATGTTCGTTGTTAGATAAATGTATTTACCTTTTCGTTCTACAATTATTGTAAAAGATGATTTTATTTCATATTTTTACAAAAACAGTTTTTTAAAACAATTACGCGGGTATTATATTGTTAAGAGTTTTGTTAATTCTAACTTCTTTTTATTCTTTTCAAATAGATCAGAAAGAGAAATTATATTTTAGGAGATCAATATAGGTAATTCATACATTTCTTAGAAAGAAAATACATTTTTCCAAATTAAGCCAATTTCTTAGAGGTATGTAACACCCTTGGATTTTTTGTTCTACTTTAAAACTGGACCTTGTGAACAAGTCAAAATTTTGTTGGCTGAAGTAAAGAACAAATAAATTATGCAAATATAACATGACCCTACATTTAAAAAACAGCAACACTTGGGATATAAAGTAAATTGCAGGGAAATACATAGGAATTTCATACAAACCCTTCTGTTTGAACTCAAAATACCGTTGGTCGTCGTTGTCAGGCTCAATATGAAATGAGAAACTAAATGTGGGGGCCTCAATCAGCTGTTTTGTAAACCTGGAATGAAAAAATGCTATTTAATCAAATGTTTTGTACGTAAAAGCGTATATATAATATTGTTTTATAAATTTGTCAGATTTTTTCTTTATTATACAAATTTTAAAAATAAATGTACAGCATTTGAAAAATATTTCACGGTTTAATAGCTAATTATCATTTTAACATAACTTGTACATTACATTTTAAAATTTACATCATATCTTATTTTGTAACATAGTTTCTGTTCTAAATAGTATAAAAATTGTAACATAACTTTCAGTTGTTGTTTAATCCACTTGAGAATTTAAAAAAATGTTATTATTCATATCACTTGGCAAACTTGACATAAATAACTCACTACTCAAATCATATTTCGCTGTTCATATACAGAGCACGCTATATACATACACCAATATTTACAGAACCCTAAAATTTTATTTTAACAAAAAAAGCAATAAACAAAAAATACAACAGAAAACTTCGAAAAAAACTATCACAAAAATAATCCACAACACATTCTAAACGACAAAACACACTCACAATCTAATACTATATTCGAACACATACTTAACAAATACGCTATGAACAGACACATAACAGCACACCAAAGCACCACAGACTGGTATTATTATAATACACCTGAGCAACAGTCTTGTCCGTGACTCACAGCACTGAACAATGCACTGATCTAGTGTGAAAAGCGTCCGCCGAAATAGATCAGCAAGTAGTAGTGTTTTTTCCTAATTGATGTCAATAAAAAAATATTTTTTTATCATACTTGTACTCAATCATTAGATTTTACTTGTTTTCACATTTATACCGAACAATAAAACATTTTAGTGTTTTTATACTCTTTGATAAAGCTATCATGGCTTTGTCAGTTTGACGGCTGAGTTATACAGAACGTCTGCACGATTATCTCCGATCAGCCATAGACTCGTGTTCCGTCAGCTGATACACTCACCATGTATAGTCCAACAACCTGTCGTTGCCAACACTGACATTTCCCGCAAAAACGTTTAGATGCTGCAGCAATACGTAAACGTTTAGATGCTGCAGCAATACGTAAACTCTAATATGAGAAATAAACATTTTTAGGACAAAAAATTGTGGTTAAATTAACTTAAAGACTTAACATCGATTATAATTCTTAGTGTGAATCTTGAAGGACGATTTTAGTCAAGTAATCGATTACTTTATCTAATGATTTATTTTAAAAACTCAGGACATTTTATGTGAATATGCACACAATTGTGTTAAAAAAACGTCTAAAAGCAACAAATTTTGGATATAAAATTCCAATTTGAAACAAAATTATCAAAACGTATTAAACAAAAAAAAATATACTTTTAACTTAAGATGGCAGCTTTGATCTATTGATATTAACATGAAACTATTAAACTACAAATAGTTGTTGAACATATTCTGACTAAAATCGATTAAAGCTGTAGTCGATTCCATAATCGTCGAGTGGTGTAGTACTTCACTTAGATATTACAAAAAATACTTGCATTATTATTTTTTTCAAACTACAACTTTAAAAATGCACTCGTATATTAGAAAAAAATATACATAGACCTTTCATTTTATTTTCAAAGTGTTTCTTCGGATATTCGATCTAAGGTCGAAAATAAGAACATGTAATTAATAGCTCTTGATAGCCGACTCGCAAATACACCAAGTAAGGTTATTTTTTAAGTACATTAAAGTGTAAGTGATAAGTGAATACAAGAAAACAGTGTTGCCAAGCTAAATATATATTTTTCCCTTCGTATTCTGGTAAAAATCTGCATTGTTCTCTTAACAGTACCATCAAATATTATACTACAAAAATAGTAGTTAAATATATTCAGATTCCAGATGAATTACAGCTCTTGTTGCGATTAAAGCTAGACTGATGAACTGCAATTCCATGTTTACAAAAATGTAGGTATGTATATCTAATAATTAATTATTAATTTTCAAATTGAAACGGTTTAATCTGAAGCGGCCATACACGCGTTCATACAAAACTTTAAAAACCAAAACAATTCACATAAAAAATATAAATTTAAAAACGTCAAAACGTAACTAAACAAAATATATTGTTAATAATTAAAAAAAAACACATTTGTCTATTGTCAGTAACATCTCACAATGATCTATAGTCGCTACTCGCTCAATTAGCAAATGTCTTGGCCATCGTGTAAAATAAATTACCTCAAAACTGACAATCATTACTGAGCCAAAACAAATGTATTGTTCCGAGGCAATCTGTCTTTACAAACTGTCAAAACAAAACGATTTTCTCATGGTCTTGAGTGAGAGACAGGGTCGCCTTATCCACGTCCTGCAGGACACGTCACCAATAAAACTGTCCCAGCGCACCTAGGGTGTTGTTAAACATTTTAGCATTATATGGCCATAACTAATTGTTAACTTTTAGCCTGGTTATAAAACTAGGGGTTTTCTAAAAGGAGGCGCCACAAAGTTAGTTATATCACATATCTATGTTATATTTATTTAATATTGATAATAATTATAATAAAACCAGTTCTTAGTTACAATGGTAATATCATCCTCGTAGAATGTGTTTTAGGTCCTACATTTTCAAAATGAAATGAAAAATGTGCATGATTTTCTTAAATTAATAGATTTTCGAAATCTTGTTGCTGTTCATGACGAGCTGGTTGTAAATTACTTATTACACTTTTGCTATTACTTTAGAAGTCGTAAGACGAAAAGTTTCCTCCAAGTGTAAGTTAACAATTTAACAAATTTTAGTTAACAGAAAGTCTGTCGCAAGTAATAGCAAAAGTGTAATAAGTAATAGGTCCTGTCATTAAAAATGATTTATATCGGTTATAATTTTAATAAAACAAGGTACAACTGAACGTAAAAAATGTCAGATAATCTCATAGCTTCACATGATGGGATGGACACAATTTAACTATGGTTGCTTTATTATTTAAAGCCAATAAAGAAAAGTTAAGTAATGACAAACCAGTGAAGTCACGCGGTTGTGACCCGTAGTAAATTTGTTTGAAGGCTCGTAAGTAACAAGGGATCTGTAAATTATCATTTTCACAAAATAAAATTCTATAAATTTTATTGAATTTACAAGATTTCTTAAAAGGTTCGTTTGAAACTTCATCCTCTTATACAGTGATTAATAGATAGAATAACCACATCCATTCGTAAGTTTTATTCCTGAAATATACAGACACCCTCTAACAGAAACCTTACAATCGTTCTGGGAGAGGGGGTATTTAACCTGTAAACACCCCTAGCTGTGCTCCTGTACAAAATAATTGATGACAATAGAATTTCAATTAATAAAATCATAAGGAAAATTAACATTAAAACGGCGCTGTAAACATTACTGAAGAAAAACAATGATGTGGTGTGATCACGTTAGAAAGTTGAGTAACTCAAGGTAGTACACTCGAAAACTAAATGAAATGAGATACTGAGAAGATTGGGTCCTCCATAGGGATGGTCGATATTTTCTGTCAGAGTGACCTGTCACTGATATTCGATTGTCGCTGGTGGTACCAGTGACAAAATATGGAATATGCCTGTTCCAGTAACAATGGATCGATCGGAAGTTATCTTTGTTGTGATTGAGCAAAACGTCCCGTCGCTGGATGAAACGTTACTGATATTTTATCGCGGCTGTCATTGGTTGATTTGTCTCTGTCACTGGCTCTGCTCTCTACGCTCGACTCACAGCACCGATCATACCGAGCAATGTAGTTGAGTGAATGGGAGAGGGTGTTGTCTCTGTTTTGGGGAAAATGTCGCCGTAGCTGACGGAAATGTTATTGATATTTTACCGCGGCTGTCATTGATTGATTTGTCGCGGTCACTGGCTCTGCTCTCTGCGCTCGACTCACAGCACCGATCATACCGAGCAATGTAGTTGAGTGAATGGGAGAGGGTGTTGTCTCTGTTTTGGGGAAAATGTCGCCGTAGCTGACGGAAATGTTATTGATATTTTACCGCGGCTGTCATTGGTTGATTTGTCTCTGTCACTGGCTCTGCTCTCTGCGCTCGACTCACAGCACCGATCATACCGAGCAATGTAGTTGAGTGAATGGGAGAGGGTGTTGTCTCTGTTTTGGGGGAAATATCGCCGTAGCTGACGGAAATGTTATTGATATTTTACCGCGGCTGTCATTGGTTGATTTGTCTCTGTCACTGGCTCTGCTCTCTACGCTCGACTCACAGCACCGATCATACCGAGCAATGTAGTTGAGTGAATGGGAGAGGGTGTTGTCTCTGTTTTGGGGAAAATGTCGCCGTAGCTGACGGAAATGTTATTGATATTTTACCGCGGCTGTCATTGATTGATTTGTCGCGGTCACTGGCTCTGCTCTCTGCGCTCGACTCACAGCACCGATCATACCGAGCAATGTAGTTGAGTGAATGGGAGAGGGTGTTGTCTCTGTTTTGGGGAAAATGTCGCCGTAGCTGACGGAAATGTTATTGATATTTTACCGCGGCTGTCATTGATTGATTTGTCGCGGTCACTGGCTCTGCTCTCTGCGCTCGACTCACAGCACCGATCATACCGAGCAATGTAGTTGAGTGAATGGGAGAGGGTGTTGTCTCTGTTTTGGGGAAAATGTCGCCGTAGCTGACGGAAATGTTATTGATATTTTACCGCGGCTGTCATTGGTTGATTTGTCTGTGGTTCTACTCATTTACGTCCTGTGGTCGATTTGTATCAGGTATCACGACAGTGACAGTGTTGTGTACAGTAGACGCAATTTTGCACTCGGTAGTTAGTTCGTAATTCCGTAGGAGCTTATTTTGAAATAAAATGAGCTTTAAAAAAAGTTGTGGAGTAATTCTACCAATGTGGTATGCCTGCCTGTTATTGGCACATACAGAGCAGTCTCAGTATTCCATGGCACCGCTACTAAAGTCACCGGTAAAAGTCACTGATCCAAGCCTGGGGCTGTCACTGAAGTCACTGATCCGTTAGTCACTCGATCGAACATGCCTAATCTTCCACGAATTTTTGTCATAGAATTTTTGTAACTCGAAAATGTTTTTATTGCCTTTTTATAAGTTTCTGAGTGTCTATTAGAGGCAATAAATAATTTTATTTATTTAGTATATACATGATATCTTAATCTTAAATATTTGTTTTTATTTATATTATCTACAAAATTAAGTATGGAATTATTTTTCTTAGTTCTATAAGAATTTTAACAATATTCAATGAAGGCTAGTTCTAATTTTATACAAAATTAAATATAATATAATATTTACTTTTATGATGTAAGTATAGGAGAAATTAATGTTATTAATATGAATAAATGTGACCATTGCATTAAACTATAAAAACAGAACACTAACCTCTTCTCAGCAAAAGTGTAATAAGTAATTAACCAGCTCGTCATGAACAGCAACAAGATTTCGATATTATAAATGAACAAACAAAGACAGACATACGTGTTTATAAATAAATACACTTGTTCATAAAATACAAAACTGATGCTGGCATTCAACTCTATTTATAACGAAGAGAAAAACGTTCCTTTATTTAGCAATCCTGCTTCTGATTGTCTAAATATTTAGCAAGGAATAAGGAGGTCACACAAGTGAAGGACTCTCAAGTGGGCCTAAGTATTGTGCTTGCGTCGATATTGCAACTCTTGAGAGCATTAAGAGATAATTAGCTAGAATGGAATGTATGGCCGGTAACTAAGAGAATGGGTAGACTACGGAAAGGGTGCACACACTGTAAGGGTGCAGAAGCACTGTGCACGAGTGGAAAGTTTTCTTAATCTAGTAACGGTTTCAGTTACTTTATTCGTTTCCAGATGGTGAAACTATTGTGGGTGAAATAAAAATCAAGGTAGGAAATAAAAATTTAGATTTCAGAAAAATAACAAATATTGTTAGTTAAAGACACTATCAAAACTTTTCTCACCAGGATTACAAACTGCACGGAGTATGTTTATGGAGAACGATAATTAATACTATATTTCACTGCTATTTTTACTATTTAGTATTTTATTGTTTAGTAGTTTTCACTTTGCAAACCACTACTTACTGGTGTCACGTTTCCCGCTAGACCATCGCTTCGCCAATCACCGACAAGACTGTTGCTCAGGGGCGTTTTGGTGGTCTGTGATGTTTTGTTCAAAAAGTAATTGTTAGTTATGTGTTGGAATATAGTATTTGATTGTGGGTGTGTTTTGTCGTTTAGAATGTGTTGTGGTTGGTTTTTCTGGTGTTTTGGTGTTATGTGTTATATTGTTCATAGAGTAGTTGTTAAATATGTGTTGGAATATAGTAAGCTTATTTATGAGTGTGTTTTGTCTTTTAGATTGTGTTGTGGTTGGTTTTTGTGGTGTTTTGTTCATAGAGTAGTTGAACAAAATTAATTATGTGTTAGAATATAGTATTTGATTGTAAATTTGTTTTGTCTTTTAGAATTTGTTGTGGTTGGTTTTGGTGGTGTTTTGTCCATAGAGTAGTTGAACAAAATTAATTATGTGTTAGAATATAGTATTTGATTGTAAATTTGTTTTGTCTTTCAGAATGTGTTGTGGTTGGTTTTTGTAATGTCTGTATATTTCAAGGTTTTCGGTTACTATTGCTTTTTTTGATGAAATGTAAACTTAGATGTTTTCGTATGTGTGTAGCGAGTTCTTTGTGTGTATAACAAAATTTAATTTGGGTTCTGTGTATTCGATTTATTTTATGTGTTCCATGTATCGTGTGGTATCGTGTGTAAGTTTTCTCCCTGTTTAAATTATGTAGCACCTCGGCAGTGTTACATGTGATCTTGTATACGCCTGCTCTTTCGTTTTTAGTTTGGTGTCTTTTTGTGTAGTGTAGGTGTTTTTTACTTATGTTCGATGTTTTAAATGGACTTTGTTTTCAAGTTTTTGGAATGATCTAGCTCGAAACGCGCCTGCTGAAAATGTCACTATGCATTATCGTTTCCCCAAATGATATCAATAAAACAGCCCCAAGATATACAACATAAAAACTGCGAGTGTGTTTCACATTTAACTTGGCGATTCGGGTCACTATGCTTATTTTCAGTTTGATAATTGTGCCTACACGTGTGCATCTTTGTTTATGTTTTATACAATTACAAAATCGGTGTGTAAAAACCCGGCAAGGAATTGCTTCGAGAGGTTTGGTAATGTGTTTTGAAAACCCCGTGTGCCTTTAGTAAAAATGTTTTATCACCTGTCATTGCGTTCAAGGTCAGGTTTAACAATACAGAACGGACTGTACATCAGTGCTGTGAGAAACTGTTGCGTTTCCCAAAGGCAATGATTGTAGTTTAATTTTAAAAAGAAAAAAAGTCTTAGATAATTTTAATTTAAAGCATTCAGTGTCGAAGGGATTTAAGTTTGGAAATTAATCTTTATCATTATAAGCCAGCCATACTATTGATTCAATGCGACTTGACCCAAGTGAAGTAATATGAGAGAAAAGAGACTATACGAAGATGAAAACAAGTCAGAGAGACTTTAACACCATTGGGAGGCTGTTAGGAACTTGATGCTATCTGGGAACAGGATATTCAACGCATAAATATTTGTAACCAAACAATGAAGACGATGATGATGATGATGACAATGTGATTAGTTTATTCTTATTTTTTATATACGTTTAGTTTTAATATATTTAATCACTTATTAAACCTAGAAAACCAAATTACTTATATTGCTATTATTTTTTTGCAAATATTATTATTAAAATTATTGATATTTATTTCCCATTCCCACGAATTTGATTTCATTAAAATAATTTATACCGGGCGATGCAGAAAGTCAGGTCTACGTGAATAAATTTAAGAACCTTTGCTCACGCCCCAAAATATAAAATTTTGTAAAATACAGTTCCTCCTCTCCTCAACGGCACACCTAAAATGTTACAAATTCAACGTTTTGGCTTTACGTTTTAAGATGTAGTAACTCAAAAAATTCCTTGAAATGTAATTAAACTTGCTAATGACTCCCAAAAAATTACAATTTAAAAAAAAAATTTAATTTTTAAAAACGCATCAGTTCAACACGCTTTGTGCGGTGCAATTTCTATCGTTTTTTGGCGATGATAATAAAAGTTGTGTAAATGGTCAATGGAATATTTTCTGTTTTGTGTGTGGAATAGGGTCTGTAAGTGTTTGTTTCAGTAATGTTGCTACTTATTATTGCCAAAAAATAAAAAGTGTGGGCGAATTTTATAGTTCTATAACGGCTGGGTGAAACGGGGCGTCGTGGTGCTAATATTGCTTTGTTAAATTTTTTTAATTTGTAGTTTCTCGGAGTCAACATCAAATTTAATTACATTTCGAGGCACTTAGAGAGTTATTACGTTAAAAACTAAAGCCAACACGTTAAATTAGTAGCGTTTCTTGTGTGCTGGAGAGTTGGGAATTTCTATTTTCCAAAATAATTTTAATTTTTGGGGCGTCAGTGAATTTTTTTTTGTATCACTGATGACTTTCTGCGTCGCTCGGTATAATTTTTTTCGCTAAAATCGAACACGTGGGAACGGGAAATAAATACCAAATTATTAAATACTATGTTATTACATTTTTTCAATAGTTTATGAATATATCTAGTTAGTTATGGTAAATGGAAATATACTAAGTAAAATACGAATTGTTAGTTTTACCTTTGTGAATTGTACTCACATTGCTCTGCGTTTCGATTCCAAACTCGAATCATCTTCAGGAGATAAAACTTTATTTACTATATTAACTTTCATACAACCCACACGCGTTCATATATTTAAAAATAAACACGGACATAATGTAGAAAAGTCATTACAAAAAAAGTATTTAATAATAACAAATCAAAATACTTCAGTCTTTGGTTTTTGGGTTATTTTGTAGATTTATTGTAATATTGTATCACACACATAGCATTTCTATGGTTGAAATTTAGTTGCTAATCTGTGACTAAAGGATTGTAAGGAATCAATTCAGACCTCCATAACAACAATGTAACACTTCATTTTCTTACGTATTATTTATTATGTCGCATAAAATTGCCAAGTGCATTTGACAAAATATATTTACTTCTATAAAAACCGCGTAAACAGTAAAATATTTAAATATATTACTAATTTGAAAACAATCTTTATCAAGTAAGTTGGACTAACTTAGTCTGGGAACGGAATAACATAACGTTTATCTGTAAATACGAGTGAAACAGGGTTTTCCTTAATCGCACATAACGAAAACGGATGCGCGGACCTGACGTCCAGTCCTGGCACTTACCATAACGAACCATAGATCCTGGCGGCCACCTGTGTGTTGTGTCTGTGACCACTACTTTTCACATGCAATTTCTCGGAACACGCGTAATTCCCGTGACACGGCTTTAGACCCGTACTGCTCATTGTTTGCAGCCACCCATGATGCCTTCGACCTGACCAATAAAACAATATTAAACTGTTCCAGATTTGATAAGCCATGTATACGAAGAACGGCGCGGCTGCACAATGTTATCTGGCCGTGGAGCGCCTCATTGGCTTCCACCGAGACTAATCGTCATCTCCGGACTGACCTCATAAACTTGGACGACCCTTGATCGACACGACACTACTCCATCTTGCGTTCAGTCAATATGACTTTGTGGATGCTGTAAAACACACAGCGTATGGAAGAAAAGAAATGGTTATTGGCTTTCAAAATGAAAAGATAATACCTACAATATTTTTATTTAATTAAGGACATTTAGATTTCTCCTGTAAGTAATTTATTGTCCCGCTGCGAAGATGAATAAACCTATATTCTATTATTTAGCCCGGTAGACGAGAACTAGATAGAAGCTAAGTGTCTGGTTAAGGATTTAGAAATAAGCGAGTAATATAAATCCAAACAAAAATTTAACAAATATAACAAATAATTAACAATAAACTATAACAAAAATATAAATAAATAGGCTACTAGTTAATTTATTCTTGTGCAGTTCATAGAGTCCTGATCTTATACAATAATTTATACATAAGTTAAAAAATAATAATATAAACATAAATTTTTTAGTCATTTTCCAACTTGGGTCAACAATGAATATTTTACCTTAGTTACTTTTTAATTGATAATTACAATTAACAGATATAAAGTGATATAACCTATGAGTTAAAACAGCTGTTACACCACATAACCTACAATATAAGATCAGCTGTTATGAAATCATGTTATAACTAATTTTAAGCCCGATGGGATATTTCATAGCTTGATATTTCAACTATAGGCCTACTGCATATCTTTGCCCTTGCGTGACAACCTAATTTATTATTAAGTATAATTATAGAATTATTATTTTTTTAAAACTGTATTAACATCAAGTGCATGCCCTATAAGTTTAAAAAAATGTATTTGAACTTGAGTGGATGAATAAAAAGTGTTTTTATTAACGTTTGGAGTTTTGAACAAGATATATATATATATATATATATATATATATATATATATATATCAGGAAATGTGAGTTAAAAGAAGGAATTTTAAAAACATTAACACAACCTTGAAGTATGAACATACACAAACATTAACACAACCTTGAAGTATGAACATACACTCAACACTATAAACTTGAAGTTTTTTAAAAAAATAGACCAAGACTAGATCATTTGACTACATTATTGATTTTGTGGTTTAAGAGGTATTATTAATTTATAATAAACCGTTAGTACATCAAAGCCAATGTTACTTAGGCCCAAATGCTACAGTATATCAGTAAACACAGATTTTATGAATTGTGATTAACCCATTACAGCAGTGACGAACTCTGTATAGTAAAGTTTCCTCTTGATAATTTTATTTACGTAAACTACTTCTTTCTCTTTGATTATTATATTTGAATTTTATTTATGAATTTATAACCTTTGTGGTAAATATTATTATTGTTGGGAAATAGCAAAATTATTTTTTTGTTTTAGTTTGTGATTTACTAATATACCATTATAAAATTACGTTACAAAAATTTATGAAAATGTGCTACCAGATGTAATAAAGCTGGACGAGTTCATTTAATCTTTGGTCGTGTAGTTGAATCATATTGTCCCCTACACGTATATTGCAAACTTCAGATCCCCAATATTTGAATATTTACCTTGTTTAAATCCTTCTATTAGTTCAAACGCTTTTTATATAATAATTATAAATATAAATATATTTATTTATTTATTATTTTTTTTAATGTCTGTTAAAACTATTAACGTTTTACATAGGATAATGACATATCACAGGCAATTACTCAATGCTTTTTCAACACTCAACGTTTCGAATTTCTTTCCGAAATTCTTTATCAAGAGTTTGTTTTTATTAAACCATTATAGACTACAACATAGCTTACAATTTATAAAATTTATAATAACCTCTCTAGAAAAGGAATTTCGAAAAGAAACTTGAAATTTGTAGTATTAAAAAAGCATGAAGTAATTGTCTGTGTTCTCATTAGCCTACATAATATATATATATATATATATATATATATATATATATATATATATATGTGTATATGTATATGTATATGTATATTATATTATATATATATGTGTGTGTGTGTGTGTGTGTGTGTGTGTGTGTGTGTGTGTGTGTGTGTGTGTTGTGTTGTGTTGTGTTGTGTTGTGTTGTGTTGTGTTTGTGTGTGTGTGTGTGTGTGTGTGTGTGTGTGTGTGTGTGTGTGGGTGTGTGTGTGTTGTGTGTGTGTTGTGTTGTGTTGTGTTTGTGTTTGTGTTTGTGTGTTTGTGTGTTTGTGTGTGTGTGTGTGTGTGTGTGTGTGTGTGTGTGTGTGTGTGTGTGTGTGTGTGATCCTCAGGAGGAATTTACTCAAAATATATATTTTTATGTGAATGGAAATATCGAATACTATTTTGACAAGAATTACCTGGCTAAAGTTGTTTGCATTTGCATTATATTTCACAATACAATTTCCATCTAGTTTCTTGTAAAGAATATATAAATAAAAAGATTGCTGTTTGACTGTTATAGTGTTAGGCTAAATTTGATGTTAGTAATTTTACAGGTTGGTAGTTTTAAAGCTGCCACATTTATAATTAATACCAACCTAAATTTAGAAGGACATTTTACTTCGTTCAGTATTAATATTCTGTTAATGGTATTATCAGTACATTTTTCTAGTAAAGCTAAAACTAATCTCTACGAATAAAGGAATTAACAAAACTTACATACACAACATCCCGGTAGTGCCAATGTGCATGACACGTAGAACGCCACAAGTCTCACAGGACGTTACTAAAGTGACAGTCATCTACCGACCCTTCCATAACATTCCTGCCATTAGTAATCATTTAGTAAGCGTTCGGTAGCGATTCGAGTGCGGTCTCTCGGCAACTAACACATTTCAAGATGTTTGCCGAACTGCAAGTGTTTACACTGACGTCCGACCAATGGTCTACCAGCTATGGGAACTGTTTGTACTCTTGCCCACGGTGTTTCTAAATAAATGTCAAATATTTGCACAAGATGTTTAAATCCGGTTAAGCCAAGCAGACATCAGTACAACAGTTTTAGGTGTAACACGCTTCAACATCTGGCTGATATATTAAAGATTTATAAAAAACGTTTTTTATATAGGCCCTATACTTACTGATATCACTTGACAAAAAAACCACTACAAACATCCAACAAAACGACAAAAAACACCTACGCAACACAATAACCCTCCAGAACAAACACAACGGCTGGAGTATAGGACCTACAAGATAACATGTAATGACTGCATAGCTTCTTCATTGGTCAGAGTGAAACTTCACCACACCATACACAGAACACATAAAAGTCATAAAAAACACACAACCCAAAACAAATTTCGCTATACATACACAGAACACTCTACAGACCTACACCAACATCTAAAGTTCTACATTTCATCAAAGGTTTTACTCGCCACACGAATATACAACAATTAATAGTGGTTATTAAATTTGTATAAACAATTCTACATATTTAATTACTTAATAGAACATTTTAATACAGTAATAAAAAAATAATAGCAAATGTATGTGTGTCTGTGTATGTGTGTGGGTGTGTGTGTGAGTGTGTTGTGTGGGTGTGTGTGTGTGCGTGTTTGTGTGTGTGTGTGTGTGTGTGTGTGTGTGTGTGTGTGTTCAAAATAAGTTTAAAATAGACCTACCTTGTAAATATTTTGAATTTCTGGTTCATTTTAAGTTTTCTTCTTCTTCCTTTTGTTGCCACATCAGAACACAGTGCCGAGGGGACTGTAACACACAATACAAAATTCTTATTTTAACATGTGTCTACTCATAGATCTCCACATGAGAAGCAAATAGGTTTAAGAAGTTAGTTTACTTGCTTGTTTTTGTGTTAAAACAAACCTGGTCAGTTTAAATTATGTCCAACAGGAAACTGTACTGATTTGTGTATCTGTTGTGAATATAAGTTATTGTTGAACAGGATATTTTAGTGCTGTTAGAGAACCTAGAATACTTATTTTGATTTAAAAATACAAAATTGTATGAAAATAATTCACTAGACTACCAACACATATTTAATTTCTCTTATTGTTTTTAAAAGTATTTTATGACTTATTTTCTTTTTCTGTATTATGTGCTTTATAGGATCTTATTTATGAAATATATTGCGAGTTTGTACAGTAGTGTATTTTACTAAGCTTTGTTACATAAAAGATACATAAAACAATGTTTAAGGCAATGAATAAAGAGTTGTATTTATAAACCTGGAATTGACACACATTTTATGAATGAAAAATGCAAGGTGGGGTAGAATATTTGTATACTATATTTCATTGTGCTTATTTTATTTACTTGTCAATCCAGTACGCTCACCATCTTGTTAGGAATTCCCAATTGTTTTTGCCTACTTCTAGATGATGCTAACAATTGTGATGAATCAATTACTTCACAGATGTGTTCCGTTTATTGTAGCGAAGCCACAATATAACTAAATGCATACGAAAGTATTTTTGTCGGTAACTCTTCCCTACCACTAATGATGGTGAACAACGACACAGAAACTTGCTGGTGCTAGAGGTCTGGATCGCCTACTAATATAGTGGGTAGTGCAAATCTTGTGTGCTTTATAGTGCACTTCTAAAAATATCATAGCCTAAACTTTAACAAAAAAATTACTTAAATTTTATAAAGTATCCTAAAATAAATAATAGGATTCTAGTTATTATAACTTAAAGATAGATAACGTAAAAACAGATTGATAGATAGCATGAAGAGAAGAGAAATATATATATAGGGAGAGAGAGAGAAAAGGAGAGAGAGAGAGCGAGAGAATATCTATTTATTACTAATATTAGTGTAATGTACGGACACATCTAAAAACAATAAACATACGAGTATTTAAAAGAAAAACAAAATAAAGAACTCAAATACGTGTTTTACTCAATCACGTAAAAACTACTTTTACACATTGAGCTGTAATTTTACATGGACATTCTTAGGGTCCCTGGTTCACACATAGGCCTATTTTTATTAGAAATTTCATCAGCGCTCCTCTCCTCTGGCCTTGAAAACTCCAAAAACACTCAATTATCTATACTCCATTATATACTTGACTTAATCAGCTGATAGTAAATATGTTTGTAATCCTGTAGTGACCTACAGGACCTGTGTGACCCGTAGAAGTCCCTTTTAAACACAATTAAACAGGTGATAGTAAATGTTTGTTATCATTCATCTTTCAAGGTTAGTTATACTTTACAAATGTCATGTTGCAAGCAGAAGCTTTTCATTCTCTTGGATTTTAGGACAATAATCGTTAGGTTTTTAGTTTGATACATAAGTACAAATATAATCAACCCCGTACGAAGGACGGACACTCCGCTAGTCTTTTATAAATATAGATCATTTATCAATCTTTATATATTTATCATAAATATCATTATCTGTCTTGAAATGTTTCTGATGGTCCGTACCATTATATTTTTAAAGAATAAACTATAATTTATATTATTAACACCCCAGTAACCTCTAATAAAAATATCGGCAGTCAAGCCACACAGCCATTAGTCGGGAACCACGCACTTGTGTCATGTCGGCATAAACAAAGATTTGGAGTGGTGCAGGGGTACACAATACGATTACGGTGTACACATGTCCCACAGCCTAATTGTTTAGTTAGCCCTTTGAAGTCCGTCTCATGTGGAAAAAGCCTTACCAGAGTTCGTTACGCGCTACAATTTACATGGTCAGCTGACCATGTGACTACACAAGTTGATTTTAACCCTTACGGTAAGTGGAAAGAATGGGCACAAGGGAACTGAAATTAAAGGTTAAAGCGCCCAGTTGTGCTGCGATTATATTGTGGGGCAGTCGCTTCGGGCAAAACTAAATTTGCAACCTAGAGAGCGACTAGCTTTTATGTTTAACGAGTATATCGGTCTTTTAAATTATTATGTTTTAATTGTACCTTGTAAAATAAGTCGGTTCAATAATAATATAAATGTATTGCAATAGAATACTTTGGACAGAAAACAAACATGAAACACATAGAAGTTATTCTACCGAAACAATAACACTTAAAATATGAGAGTTTGTAGTAAACAATTTTATCCGAAATAATGAAGTGAAACAAATTTGGATATGTGAAATTTTAGTCTGAAAGGAATTGAAATGTTTGTGTGATTAATTTGTTATATTCTTTCTATTATATCTAAAATAAAATAAAATATATATTCCTGACAGTGATATGAGGTAAAGCAGTTTATTAACTATATACACATTTTTTAATATCAATCTGAATTTGGTCTATGTACCCTGGTCTTATTACAACCTGTTAGGAAAAATAAAAGGTTAGGTTAGGTTAGATTAGGTTAGGTTAGGTTAGTTAGATTAAGAAGGTTAGGTTTGGTTAGGCTAGCTTAGATTAGGTTAAGTTTGGTTAGGGTAGCTTAGGTTAGATTAGATTAGGTTAGGTTAGATTATATTAGGTTAGGTTTGGTTAGGTTAAGTTAGTTTAGATTAAGGTTGGTTAGGTTAGGTTAGGCTAGATTAGATTGGGTTAGGTTAGTTTTGGTTAGGCTAGATTACATTAGGTTAGGTTTGGTTAGGCTAGATTATATTAGGTCAGGTTTGGTTAGGTTAGGTTAGTTTAGATTAAGGTAGGTTAGGTTTGGTTAGGTTAGGCTAGGTCAAATTCGGTTAGGTTAGGCTTATTTAGTTAAATTTTTTTGAAAACATTTTAATGAAAGGTTTTATAAAAACAAATTATAGACAAAAACTGAAACTAAAAAAATGTTTTCATACACTGGTCAACGTTACCATTTATTTTTAGAGTCCTCAAGAGGCAAACAATATCAAGCATTATAAAATCAATAAAAATTATATAAATTGGAAACAATAACACAGCAATAAATTTAATTAAATAAACAAAAACCCAAAAGTCAACATTTCAATGTAAAAAAAACAAACCAACACACTTATAAAAATTTACTGTATGCACTGTTAATATATGTTACTGTCAATATATTTGTCATTCAATTTATTGTTGTGATATTGTTTTTTTTTTTAATTTATGAATTTATATAATTTGTATTGATTTTATAAAGTTTAATATTGTCGGCTCTTGACAAAGATTCCAATGGTGAATGGTAAAGTTGAACAAGGAGTTAAAAAACTATTTTTGAAGTTGTTTTTATCTGTAACAGGGTGTTATAAAACATATTAAACTGCTAACTAGAGTTATAAAAACATGTTCATTTTATTATAGTTTATAGAGTTATGCTTTAGTTAGTTAAGTTGGAGATATTATTAACGTTAACTTCAGAAAATTCATTAATACCGAAAATCCGTATTTCGTCCGAAACAAAAATCTTTCCCGCCACGACACTTCCATCAATATATCATTGGTACGATCGCGTGGAATAGTAAGTCGACCAAAACAAGTGTTGCCAACATAACAAATGACCGCTGAAGGTGATAGATGGTGTCCACATATCGACTCAGATTTTGTCCAAGGCATTATTAGTTGTCCTGTGTATAAGTGGGGATCTCATGAAAAATGGAAGAGGGCGCAATGGACAAAAGGGCGGTAATTGTTGTAGGGTGTCACCTGGGCGGCGGTGTATGCGTATATTTTGTTTTGTGCTCTGTTTTAATTATGGTCCACTGTAGCGAGGGGAAATCCCCCAGGTTGAAAGTTGTAATTTAAAGGGTTGCGGAGGGAAGTAGCTAGAGAAAGATTTACATTATTGTGGTGTATATAAAAAAGGATTTTTTTTAATCATATGATTTTTAATACGACTTTTATTTTTCTTATCTTAAATAGTATTACGTACGTTTTGTGTGTGTATGGGGCTGAATCAACTGCTCCATAGCTAGAAATTTATCACTTTTTTTTTCTGGCGAAAAACCAATTTTGGTTATCATTGCCAATCAACGGAAGTGATTAACGGAAAATATTTTAAATAAACCAATAAATATTAAATACTCAAATACAAAACCTAAGAAATAAATATAATTCAACCAGAAACTATATAAAGAATAGCCTATAAAAATTAATAACAATATAACAATAAAGATGTAACAATAATTATACAACTAAAAATAACAATGAAATTATAAAACAATAAATAACAAAATAACAACAAAGAACAATATAACATAAAATAATTACAACAATAAATACAAAATTTATCACTTAAATATGTAGGCTATATGAAATTCTAAGAGGTTTCTTCCAATAATAAAGCATTGCAGGAGATGGATAGATTGAGAAACTATAAATCGCTATAAGCTTCATAAACTAAAAATTTAAAAAAGAAAACGAATAAATAACAACAAACAAAAATGATAGTGTAACACCATATGCTGTGTAGGAGAAAAAATGAAAAATTGCAAGAAAACTCGTTTTCTATTTTGACACTCAATATTGTGATTCGATCGTATAAATATACATATTTGTATCATTTTAATTATAAAATAGAACGTGTATAAAACATAATTTTTCTTTGTTAACATTTATCTCACTATGAATTTACTTTATTTTGTTTATATTACTTGTTTGAACATGTTCGCGACAGTTTTAAAATAAAATGGTAAAATTTTAAGAATGTAGACTCATGTGTTGGTATTCTGCAATGTTTATTTATAAATTTCGTAAAGGTAAATCTATTTAATAGGTTATCTCTTGCGAGTTAATATCAGCTAATTATTCAATGTAACCTTTAAAGCTAACATATTACAACAAATATTCAGTTAGCGAGAAATCCCATTTTAACTTAATATATGTTATGATAAGAGTTATAATCTTAATAAACTGATTGTCTGTTCAACATCGTAACATCAAAATATCAGTTAAAAGTTATTATTTCTATAAATTGGTAACCGACAAGAATTTCTTTGTATTTGTACAGGTACTGTATTATTTAAATTGAAAATCTCACTTTTCGGAAAATAAAAAAAGGATTTCTCGCATCTGTATCGGAAATATGTTATAAAATGTGAAACACAGATGCAGTTATTCTTCAAGGACGTAGACTACTACGTGAACGATAAAAACCACAGATACGAAACAGCTGAGAAGGTATTCACCTTTCCTACTCATTCGGAATTACTGGAAATATAAACCAGAAAGCGCTGAACATCACTTCGAAACATATTTCATTTGCTGATAAATCGACTGTTAAACATGTGGCCTATCGATAGAGCTGTTAAAACGTTACAGTTTTTCTATAAGACCATTAGATATTCGGAAGCATATTGTTTTCTGAAATCTAATGAAAAATAAACTTTGTTGAAAAGAACAATATGTATGTAGAAAAGTTATGAATAATTCACATTAGACATTTTCGATTACTGTTCCATATACGTTCGTATATTATACGATCATCTACGGCTCTAACCAATGATCTGGTATTAAATAAATGAGAAAAACTGTTGGGAATCGAGTGAAATATATTTATTTTAATAATGAAACATTTTCTGCAAACTAGTTTGTTCCCCTTATCAAGTCTGTTGTGCTTTACAAACAAAGTCCTTACTTTTAACATCCGAGTGTGTAATGCGATTAGACAAAACATCAAGCCCTCTACACTTTACCAAGAACTTCCTTAAGAAACGTTGAACTATTGAAATTAAAATATTTGAATCAATTTTCAATCGTTTTACTAATTGATTAAATATTTAATTAGAGTGTACAAATAAACATGCATTGATCTGGTAGTTGTAATGCTGCAGTAACATGCGAGTTTTGGCCTTCGTGCACATTGTGTTTTGCTTTCCTACATCATTTAAGCGAGCTACAATATATACACACATCGGTTTAATATATATATATATATATATATATATATATATATATATATATATATATATATATATATATATTTATTGAGTAAAAATACTTTAAATACAAGAATTATTTTAATTTATATATTTTTCAAAGCTCTTAGCCAATAAATGGATTGGCATCATCAGGAAAGCAATGGTATCATTGTTTTTCCTAAAAATGCTAATACGTCTATAGGTGAAAAGATTTGGAAAATATATAAATTAAAACAATTCTTCTATTTGAAATATTTGTATTCATTATTTTATTATATTACAAGAAAACATATCACCATGTTTATTCTCTCTCTCTCTCTCTCTCTCTCTCTCTCTCTCTCTATATATATATATATATATATATATATATATATATATATATATATATAATTACATAAACGTATGAGGTTATAGAATAAAGTTAGTGGTATCCATAAATAATCATAGTCTGGAGAAATATTAAGCAAAGAACTACAGGAAATATTTTTAATTTATTAAATATATTACAAGAAAACGTATCACCTTATTATACATATATATATATATATATATATATATATATATATATATATATATATATATATGTATACCGTATATTTATTCAAATTTCACGAATAATAAGAATGTGTTAGAATTGCAGTAAGCCGAATCAAAAATTGTTTGCTTTTAGCGAATAGCGTTTTGCTAGTACTGTTTGTCATCGAAACATCAAAGCATTTTGTGATGATGATGCGCGCGCATGTAACAATCCAATGTGATGTTAACTTATAGTTATTTATAAATTTAATCATTTATTTATTACCAAAATAAATACAGGCGCACTGAACTGTACTGTTGAATGTACATGTTGATATATATTGTGAGTGCATTACCTAATAATATTTAAAAAGAATAAAGATGCATTGGTGAAAAATCGGAGAATATTGTGGCCAGCCACAGCATCTTGCCATTATCAGAGCGTGTGGCGAATCTCGGCGTAATATCAATTCGATACCCTCACACACTTAGCCTGTTTTTGGAATGCTGTCTGTCTGTGTATCCACGTACACTCGCATACATTTCTCAGAACTTCAATTCATAAAAATATTTAAACTTTCCGAATAAATAAATGTTCTGACTTCAATAAAATTTCAGTATCTTATTGAGTGAGGTAAAATGGCTTTAGTGAATAACTGTGTAACAATGTTCTAAATGACACAATTATATATTGAAATCAACAGACTGGATAACTTTGTGAGAGAACTTTTTGTTACCCAATATTAAAAAATCTAATAAACATAAAACTGAAAAAATTAAAGGCATTTAAACAATTTTATTACATTATTATTATAAAACTTTAACCAATGATAGTCAATCTAACGTGATAGGGGTGGAAAACAAAAACATTTATACTTTTTGTGTTTTAGTAGTTAATATAAAGTAAAGAACGTGACGGGTATGGGAACCATAGGTAGGGCACGATCAAAGTAGGGACATAAAATGTCCCTGGTATAGGAAAGGAGGAGAATGGTGGTTCACAAATGCAGGATAGCATGCATGAGGAAAGCGCCTTTTTTGATACGGTCGCAAGAGGTATCTACTTACTGTGCATCCAGCTTGAGAATAAGAATAAAAAATGATAAGTTGAACGTAGCGAGGGTTTACTAAGATCAGTGAGGCCGGTCAGTGAAGGATATAAAAAGGATCGTGTATATCGATAGGATTAAGACTAGGCCGAAAACCCCTGGTCTATGATTTAGGGAAATATATTTGCTCGTATGGTCTGAGTTTTACACATAATGAGTTCTACATATAATGTTAAAATAAGGTAAGGTTAAACATCCCCGGTCTAGGATTTAGGGAAATATCATTGCTCATACGTTTCATAGAAGCGTGTTTACTTATATAGATAGAATTAAGGGAAAGATAAAAAAAAAACTTAGGTCTAGGGGTTTGGGAAATATTGTTGCTCTTGGTCATAGAGAGGTGTCTACATAAATAGATAAAATTGTGGTAAGGTGAAACAGAATTTATATAGAACAGGTTCTCCGACTTGATAGAACATCCTTGGTTCTGGGACGGAGAAAGGTGATTATAAGTTTCACATAGGCTATATAAAATTGGGGAAATTATTCGAATCTTCATGGAAAATATTAACTAACTCACTGATGCCACATACTAAAATAAGCTTATATATATATATATATATATATATATATATATATATATATATATGTATATATATATAAATATACATATATATATATATATATATATATATATATATATATATATATATATTATAATTAAATTTTATATTTATGTTATTTATTTACTTTACCTATTAATGTCACACCTACAGGTTTATAAAAGAATTAACAATCTTATCAATTTTTAAACATCACTTGCATTTATTCTCTTCAATTATTTCTACACATTATTCCTAATTTATATTAATATTGTGCAGTGACAGGCTTGATATCTTAAATAAAATTACAATGATAAAAAAAGGTGGACTTCTGAGGCTTTAGATTTCTAATAGAATAACATAAAAAAACGGTATTAAAATATTATTCTTGCTCTCGTGCTCTACCGACTGAGCTAGCCGGGCTCAACTTATAGCTTTCCTGGAAAGGATAACGACATGGTACCTGCTTTGTCCGCCTAGAAAACTATTTGTGTCTTTCTTTGCTAAATCCTATAGATGATTTATTTTCGCAACTAACTTAATTTTATCTAAAGCCTCGTACTTTATGTTATAATATATATATATATATACCCTATTTGTAGAACTATATGTTCTAAATCTAATGTTGTGGAGCATATTAGAAGCAATTTTAACAATATAAATTATTTTTGACGTAAAACGTCGGTAGGAAAATGACTGTATTCAGGTTGTTTCACAATGTGTGCTTGCATACGTATGATTCCTAGCGCGAATGTGTGCGTGTGCGAATGTGTTACATAAGTGATTATACAAATAGGTGATTATACATATAGATATTTTTAAAATAACTAGGCTTCAGATCATAAATAGGGGAAATAATTGAATCGTTATGGAAAATAAATATTAACTAACTCAGTGACGTCCCGTACTAATATATATATATATATATATATATATATATATATATATATATATATATATATATAATCTTAAAATAAAATACTTCAGTAGTATAAAAGTAAATTCTAATTTCCTTTAAAGAAAAACAGGTATGTGACGCTTATTTAAATCAAAAGAAAACAGAACTAACACCACAGGCAAAAGCATAATTACCTTTAGAACAGAGGGTAATGAACACGAAAAATCACTGGTCCCACAAATGGAGTTTTAGAGATATTGTTGTGGGTTGACTAACATAATGCTAAACCTAATAGTCAAAACAAGATTGCATGTATAATGAAGAGCATCTGTCTAGAAGTTATACATCTTATAAAAAGACAAGAGAAATGTTTAAACCCAGTCAGAAGAGCAGGAAAACAATCGGTTAAAAATATGAAAGAATTCAATGATGTGACTGACATGTTTGATAAAAACACTGATAAGAGATAAAAACCTGGGAGAATTATGGCCAGTTAAAACACACACACACACACACACACACACACACACTCTCTCTCTCTCTCTCACACACACACACACACATACACAAACAGACACACACACACACACACACACACACACACACACACACACACACACACACACACACACACACACACACACACACACACACACACACACACACACACACACACACATACACACACACACACACACACACACACACACACACACACACACACACACACAAATACACACATACACACAAACACATACAACACACAAACAAACACACACATAAACAGACAGACAGACACACACACACACACAAATACACACATACACACACACACACACAACACACAAACAAACACACACACACACACAATCCTGAGACCATAGTACATCTTAAAGTATGAACCATATTTGAAGCTAATTAATGTGTATGTAGCCCCTATTATATCTTTAATCTTCCCAACAAGTAAGAAATATTTTCAAAACTAAGAAATTTACACCAAAAAGTGTTACAGGTTTTACAAAGTAAGATCAATGAACTTAATTAATTATTAAATGAACTTATATTTTTAACGAAATTGGAGCAATTTGAACAATATAAGTAGTGAACAATATAAGTGAACAATATAAATTTGTTTTTGACGTAAAACGTCGGTAGAAAATGTCGAGTACTCTATTTAGGTTTTTTGCGTGTGCATATGTGAGATCGTCCGAATGTTTGCGTGTGCGTATGAGTATGCGTACATGTGAGTGACTGTGCGTATATGAGCGCGCGCAGACGAACGCTCGTACGTAACGGATAAGTGAATAAAACGTGCACGTATAAAAAGAACGTAGATTTATCTGGAAGGTCCCCGCCAATGTCGCACTTTATCGCCTTCTTAGCTGGAGTCCATACTGGCCCTTAAGTGGTTTATTATGCCAAACGCATTAACTTTAACTGTGTTATATTTTCTATTTTTATCTTCTTCACTACGTACCAAGTAATGGGTTTATTGATCTATAAACTCCCAACTTCGTGTCATTTATAATAAGTTATACCAGTTACGAACTTTGCCTATCAGTGTCATGTTGTTCGTAACGATGCATGCACCAAATCATTGTCTCCGGGTTTTGGTTGATTATGTGATCTTTTCATGCACAAAACTGCTTTTCTTTAATGGGTCTGTTATAATATAGCCTCAATGTAGGTATTATCTGTTCACGCTAATTCTAAGACTATAACCTAAACTTGGTTAAATATTGACCTGTTGGGTACTTTATATTTAGTGTGTGGGACGCAACAAAACCACTAATACACGAATGTATACATGTAATGCTTTCAACTAAATGTAGAGAAAAAACGTTTTGTGCTACTTAAAAATACGAGATAGTATACATTATTAAACAGACAATGCCCATACGCGCGAGTGCATATACATATATAAATAAAGAGAGAAAGACAGACAAATAGGCAGTCAGACAGACTTAGACAGACAGATATACAGACAGACCGAAATATACAGACAAGCTAGATTTAAACCTATTTACGGATATGAACTATATAGAATTGATTTTTATTTTCTCACAATATTTAATTGTTTAATTTGTAAAATCAAAGTTTGGAGGGATGGTGGCACGAAAATGCGTACAGCGAACTATGCGTACAAGAGGAAACAATAGCAATTGTCGAGGGTAAGTAGTAAATTTGACAAAAGAAAAAAACGTACAAACCAAATTCTAGTTGTCAATCCAGGTCATTTACCCCTAAGCTATTTGTTAATAACTTTCAAGGTTTTAGATTCTCCCAGTCAAAATGGGTCAAAAAAAGAGTTTCCTATTTGTCAGTCGTCACATTGCTTTTGACTGTCGAGGTGATAAGCTGTAAAATGAAATAAATATTTTTTTAAATTAAAAATATAAAACAACAACAAAATTACCGAGGCTACAAGCTGATTTTAAACACTCCAAAATGAAGACGCAAGATATCTCTATCATTTTGCTAGTCCAAAGCGTGGAAGTGTGATGGAAATCCGGTATATAATAGATAAAGTTTTATATTCTTCAGCGCCAAGAAACTAAGCGACACCTATGTTTAGCTCAGAGGTAAACTCATTTATGTAGCTCAATGATTTTAAAAGATCCGTGTTCGTCTAAAATTTGTACCAAAATTTCGCCTGTTACAGTGTTCTGACTTCATAGCCTACCCTCGTCATCTGTCAAAACTTGATCCTGTACGCGTCTTTCGCAATATTCGTAGTGCACGCATATTTCGTTGTACGCATCTTTCGTGTATTCGGACGGGTTACACAGAGGGAGGGAGAGAGAGAGAGAGAGCGAGAGAGTGAGTGAGTGAGAGAGCGCGAGAGAGCGAGAGAGAGAGAGAGAGGAAGAGAAAATTATTTACGTACTTCACACTCGTGTAAATCTATAGAAGTAGCCTACATACCAATTTCTGAATGATGGAGATTTTCCAAAACGCGTCGACATTAGTTAATATAACTTTCTATATATGACAGACAACCATAACACTCAGCATGTAAATGTACAAACTAGCGAAAACAATTCTGTTTGTGGTTTGGTAATCTTGCGTAGATTGTTTCTTACTTTAAAATTTTTGGGGCATCAGCATCAAGTCTTGCTATTTTCCCTTACCACTGGACGCTTTCTACATCGCCTGATAAAATTCTACAGCAATATCATTGTGTAGGATAAATACTAACAATTTGTAAATAGTAGAAACAATATTTAGATATTAAATGCTTTAAGACTTACCTAATGCATTTCGGCGGGGAAACTCTTCGATTTGCCTTAAATGGGTGCGTTTTATTGCTTTATTTTTCAGAAATATTTCAGCGCGTTTGAATTCTCGTTTGTTCTCGAATAATAAGAGAGTAATGTACGCGCACAAGGTGGTGTGTTTCATTTGTAGACATATTGCCACAAATAGGTAATATTTGGACAAAGACAAGTGGGAAAAACTTATTTTTTCTTTAAAAATATTTTCTGAACAACATTATTAAACTTTTCTGTGTTTAGTCTGTATATTTGAAAAACGTTTTTACTCTGTTACAGTATGTTCATTGTTGGTAGAGCATGAGGCAAGTTGGGAGTTTTCGGCTTCGATACCTAATAGCACCAAACCGTTTTAGGTGCTTTTCATGCTCTCTAGGACGACTGAGACAGTTAAAAAAGTACCTAAGTTAATGAAAAGTGTTTAAATGCTGGTTGACCTTGGTTGAATTAACATGCAAAGTTGTCATGCAGAATTGTGGTAAGTAATATTTAAATTTCTTTACAATGAACACTATGGTACAATTAAAATTAATAAGGTATTTAGAAGCCTGCAGGATGAGAGAACGAGTGAGATGACGGTAACTTAGTATGTTCCTCCAGTTAGTGACTCTACGAATGCTGCCCAACGAACAGGAGACGAACCCGTCGCTAAAACAGAGCGATTATGAAAAACCTCTGAAAGATACCTTTCTAATTTTAATTCTACTACAGTTCAATGTCCATCTTCACAATGTAATAGAATTTACAAAATAGTTTATACCTTATAATATCAGCAGGCAGAAGTACACGAAAGAAATATTTGAAAATATTCTGAATTAAATAAAATTAAAGTATCTTGGTGTAATCATCTTGAATTCAATGATTAAACTATAATTTAATGATTACTTTACTAAGTGAATATATAGGGCTTACTTGCTGACGCGTTTCAAAACAATCGTTCCTTTTACGAAGCAAAGCCTCTACTGACGGCAATAACGCGTTAGGTACAAAGATGTTAAATCTATTCCTTGACATCTTTGTACCTAACGTTTAATGCCGCCAGTAGAGGCTTTGCTTCGTAAAAGGAGCGATTCTTTTAAAACGCGTCAGCAAGTAAGCGTATTCACTTAGTTAAGTAATTTTTAATTATACAATAAAATTAAAATATTTGAATATATCGAACTTGAAATTTCCCTTGCTTAATGAAATTTATAAATTAACATATGCATCACCTTTTGCACTTTGCTAATGTCAAAATTACTCACGGTCACTAACTTATTCAAAAAAATTCAACTTATTAAAAGTAAGTTTACGGTAATTGCTAGACATTTTACGCAACTAAAAACGTGAAATGAAATAAACGGAAATAAAAAGTATGGAAGTTGATGGCATTATTTTACGTTTAAAAGCAAAAGTAAACTTTAGCTTTAAAGACAATGAACGTATTCCAGAGTTCGTAAAAACAGGAGTTTCAAGAGAACATTAAAGAAGAGTTAATGAGCTTGAAGAAAGAAAGTTAGACTGCAGAGTGGGTGGAACACGGTTATCAAACGGTTAAAAGTAAAAAACAAGGGGAAATGAAGTAGCTGAAACACACACACACACACAAACGAATATATATATATATATATATATATATATATATATATATCACTTTCACTATATGTACTTAAACAAGAATCTTACTTGGTATTTAAGCGAGTTAACTTTCAAAGATTGGTAGTATCTCCATCATCAAGCATCGCTGACCGGAGGTTGTAGTAGACTGCGAGTTGTGTGGAATTTCCGTTGTCACAAGGTGAGGTGTACCGTTATTGTTCTATTTTCGGATTCACTGCACTGTGCGAGTCTTTTAAGTTTGTCTTGGGGTTAATTTTGTCTATTAGGTTGAATAATTTATCGTTTTTTATTTTAATTGTATTTGTTCGTTTATGATATTATTTTTATGTTTATAAATTTGTAGTTGTTCCCAGATTGTTAGTTTGAGGCCTTTTTGTACTTTTTTTTATTAGGTGTGCGTTTTTTAATGTGGGGAATGAGTGTTTGTTTTTGATGGCGTGTGTAGCTAAATTTGAGTTATAAGTTTCAGGTTTGATGTATGAGGTGTTCTTGATATCTGTCTTTTAATTTCTTTTTTGTTTGGCCTATGTACATTTTATTACAGTCTGGGCATTCAATTTTGTATATACCGTTATTGAGTGTGGGACTTATTTTTTCCGGTTGGTTTATTTTATAGATTATGTTTCCTGTGTTTTTGTAAGCTATGTTAATATTATTTATTTTATAGTGTTTTAGTTATTCCTTTTATGTTGCACCCTGTGTATGTGAATGTAGCCCATTTTGTTGTTGTTTGTAGTTCGATTTTAGGTTGTTTTAATTTATTTAATAATTTAAATTCTAATTTATCTATAGTTTTTTATTGTATCCACTTTTTTGGGCTATTCGATATATTATTTGTTTTTCTTTGGCTTTTTCTTCATTTTTTAGAGCAGTTTTATCATTCTGCTAAATGGATAAACCTACGCCTTAAAAAACAAACACACATTCCCCAAATTAGAAAACGTACACCTAATAAAAACAAGTACAAAAAGGCCGCGAAATGACAATCTGGGAACAACTACAAATTTATAAACATAAAAATAATATCATAAACGAACAAATACAAATAAAATTAAAAAACGATAAATTATTCAACCTAATAGACAAAATTAACCCCAAGCCAAACTTAAAAGACTCCCACAGTGCAGTGAATCCGAAAATAGAACAATAACGGTACACCTCACCTTGTGACAACGGAAATTCCACACAACTCGCAGTCTACTACAACCTCCGGTCAGCGATGCTTGATGATGGAGATACTACCAATTTTTGAAAGTTAACTGGCATAAGTACCAAGTAAGTTTCTTGTTTAAGTACAAATAGTGAAAGTGATAAGTTAATACAAGAAAACAGTGTTGCAAATATATATATATATATATAACAACTAAGGTTATTCAAATACAAGAATTATTTATTAATTCATATTCAAAGCTTTTCGTTGATAAATCCAACATCATCAGGAATGAATAATAAAATAATATGAGATATAAAATATCATATAAGAAAGCATATTATATATTTTATTCCTATTAACATGTTATACCCTAATAATTAATATTATATTACTTGTTTTATTATCCCTAAAATAATAAAATGTCATGTATAATAAAAAAATAAAAATAAAGTAGTAGAATCCTAGACGTTTACTGAGAACTTCATGGATGAGTAATGACGTTTGTAAAAAAAATTGCCAATAAAGCTTCAACTAAAGCTTAATTACAGTTTATTAAAAATAATACTCATTGCAAATGTATTAATTTATGATAATAATGTTTTTGAAATAGACCCTCAGAAATTTTCTGTAATAAATTTTCCTGAAAAGAGCATTGTTTATATGATGAAAAGTTGTTCAATGTTTAATTTTTCCACCAATCAGTTATAACAGACGCTAAAATATTCTACAAAAAATAATGTTTAGCTCCGTTGAAACTATGTTAACTATAGAAGAAATCGTTTTGCTAAATGTTAAAATTATTTAGGAACACTAATTTCCTAGGTTTCATAAAACCCATAACTTCATTAAGATAGAATAAATATCCATATATATAGTTTCGTCAGCGGAATTTTGAGAGAAAAATTGTGTAGATTGAGAAACAGCTGTACAAGCATTACAAGAAAAACAGCTGAGTAAAAATATTGTAACAGTATTAAAGGTTAACTAGAAATATGAAGTTGGGATCAGGTTTAGTTAATGGAGTACGTCTTATCGTGCTAGATATGTTTGAAAAGTGTATTAAATTATAAATAATCACTGATTCTAGAAAAGGAAACATATTTCCACCAATAATTAAATTAATATCAACAGATCCTAACATGCCAATTCCAATGAAACGAAAAAAATTCCTTTAAGACTTGCATTTTCTATAACTATAAATAAGGCTCAGGGTCAAACATTTGTAAGAGCAGGGCTTCTATTGACCAAAACATATTTTACACATGGTCGACTTTATGTTGCACTAGAGGTCGAGTAAAATCTCAACATGGATTAAAGATACATATTGAAAATAGGATTGGTAAAAAAAAACAAATTAAAAACGCATTTACAAAAAATATAATTTATAAGGAAATTTTGTTATAAAAAACTTGAATTATATTAAATTTAATTTGTATTGAAAAATAAAATTACTATATGAATAGATGCATTTACCCCTACAAGCCCCTAGTATTTATATTATTTAAGTGAGAATATTTTTTTTAAACTCTACTTTTAGAAATAAAGCGAATAGGTTATTGTAAGAGTTTGTGGAAACATTCCTTCAAAAAAATAAAATTTACTGTTATTAGGAACTGGTATATTCCTGAATTGTTCGTTTGAAAGAACCAGTCACATATGTTCTTGTTTTATACGACATGTTAATTTTATTCTTTGTACATACATGTTTGCAGTTTAACGCTATTTAAGAATGCTTATAAGGGTGCTTTTGTTAGTATAAAGAGCTTTTTCTAGCGTAACCTGATACATTGTAGATACATTCAGGGCCTACTTATATATAAATGTACTAACATTTGTAAAAACATTTATTTTACAAAATTTTGTTTATGTTGCTACATTGAGGATGTTTTAAATTTTACAAAATTTGCTTATATTCGTTATGCTTGAAATCACATTTTTCTCTATATGTTGTGTAACATATGGGAAAAACAAAGCAATGGAAGTGTAATACTGGTTGGTCAAGAATTACCAAAAATATTATACTGACTTTATTAAAAACATTGTTAACTAAATGTAATAAACATTTATAATAAAAAGTAATAAGTATTACTTTAAAATAAATACTAAAATTTTGCAAGTGTAATAATCCAAAACATTTTACGAATATTCAGCTTTTCTGAATGTTTCTGAGCAATATTTTACCGTTAAATGTTTTGAAACTCGAACAATAAACAAAACCAAATAAATATTGCTCCAGTTCCCACTGCACAGAACTTTCCAACGCACGTCATTAACCAAAACAAGTTCTGTATGAAAATAATAAATATTTTTTAAAGACCGAAACAACGTTTATAGCCCAGCGTAGTTAAAGGCCGCGCTAATGGTTACTAAGAAGTGGATTTTAAATCCAAAACATGTCGTAATTTATCGAGAAGTGAGATGAATTTATCGACCTCCCCTTCCCCCGTGTACACACCTGGCAAGAGGGAGGGCAGACGTGAAAAATTGAACTGAAATTTATGGCCTTTTGGACATGGTGGGACACGAGTGTTTTAATTGATTTATGTCCCGCCTGGCAGGTTCCCATCTATCAGCCCTGGTGCTAAAAAACTAATTGTTTTTTCATATTTTTGCATGTTTCTTTATTATTCAGTAGGGATATGTGCAACATTCAAATAATAGATGAATGTTTCACACATGATAAAGACAGCAATAAATGTACTGACCACATAAAAAAATTAAAAAAATGTATACGTACTCACAAAACTATACTTTATTGTCATACGCATTTCAATGACTTATCATCATCAGTGACACTGAAACAAATTTACTGCAACTGGTTGTATTAGTCTCACTGATGATGGTATAAGTCAATGGAGCGCACATGACAATAAATATATAGTTTTGTGAGTTCACTTGCAGTTATTTATTTATTTATAACCTTAACTCACAAGCCAGCTCAATTATTACTTTACTGATGATGGTATAAGTCAATGGATCACACATGACAATAAATATATAGTTTTGTGAGTTCACTTGCAGTTATTTATTTATTTACAACCTTAACTCACAAGCCAGCTCAATTATTACTTCACTGATGATGGTATAAGTCAATGGATCACACATGACAATAAATATATAGTTTTGTGAGTTCACTTGCAGTTATTTATTTATTTATAACCTTAACTCACAAGCCAGATCAATTATTACTTCACTGATGATGGTATAAGTCAATGGAGCGCACATGACAATTAATACATAGTTTTGTGAGTTCACGTACAGTTATTTATTCATTTATAACCTTAACTCACAATCCAGCTCAGTTATTACTCATACTGGCCACATCTAAATAGCCTTACTAACCATGTATTTATATTGTTAATATTTAAACTTGTGAGCACATTTTATTCTATTAACTTGGAGTAACTGTGGGGTAGTTTTCTATTATAAGAAAATAAAACCTCTTGAGCCACAAACACTTTTTATTTTTATTCTAATATACATTTCGATTGCAAAGGAAACATCTTCAGACGAAGTTACTGTAAGCCTAAGACTCACTAATTACTTCAGAGTGCTTTGTAGTAATTTCCTCTGATTATGACTGCTTTGCAATCAAAATTTACATCCGGATGTACATGAAACGTTTTTCTGCTGAAAGAGGTTTTATTTAGATTTTATTTAGGCTTACATGGATCTTTTAAAATCTTTGAGCTACATAATGAGTTTACCTCTAAGCTAAACATAGGTGTCGCTTAGTTTCTCCCAGCTGCAGATCCTTTAAAACTTCATCTATTAAACTTGATTCCCATGAAACATTTTCCAGGCTTTGGACTGGTAAAATGATAGAGATATGCTTAAAATCAATTTGTAACATTATTTTTTTATATTTTAATTTTTTTTAAATTTTACAGAAATTTTTAATTTTAATCAAGGTCTGTATTATAACTTGACCATTTTATTTGATCTTACCATCTGATTTCCTTTGTCTAATCTAATCAGTTTTTGGATGTAGGAAAGAGATTTTAAGGAATCAGTAGTAGAAGTCACCTGCTTATTCACTAAACACCGAACACACTGAAGTGAAGATTAAATCGAACTTATCACCTCGATAGCTAAAGACAAAAGAGTGACCACTGAAAAAGTGGAATACTATTTTTAGACCCACGTTGACTTAGAAAATCAAAATTTTGAAAGTTATTAGCAAATAGTTTAGGGGTAGATTATCTGCGGTGACAACTGGAGTCTGGTTTGTACGCTGTTTTCGCTTATCAAATTTACGACTTATCGTCGTCAGTTGCTACTGTTTCCGCATTCACGCATATTTGCCGTACGCTTTTTCGTACCATCGTGTACCTAGTTAGGGACATAAGACCCCGTTGCAGATCATCGTGGGACCACGTGTCCTGGAGCAGTCAGTAAGTCTATCAGTCAGAGAAGGAGGGGGTTTGGTGGTCCCCGAGGTTATGCAGCGTCTGTTACCGACAACGGCTGCGGGTAGGAATGTGGGAACAGGGCTCAAGGTAAGTGTTGGATGTAGGAAGGGCATCTGCAAGACAGGACGTTTTTTGTGTGGGACGGTAATAAGGATTTTATACTGGGGGACTAGTAAGGGTGTTTGTGGGACATAAGATAGTGTAGAAATGTTTAATAAAATTTAGAGCTAGAATGGAATAACAAAGTTGTGATAGATGATCTTAAACTAACTTGACTTAACTAGAACTTTACATGATAAAACTTAACATGATGAGATTAATAGGCATAAACAAACAGGAGTTAAAAACATTTTTACAATTTAAACATATTGAGACTAAAACTTAAATCTAGTGGCCTATTCTAGGAGGCGAGAGGTAGACGGCTGGGAGAGGAAGTGCGAGTTGCAGAGGTTTTATGGAGAATAGAGAAGGACTTTATGACGAGGGCGGAAAATAGGAGTGGGTCCAACTGAGTTTGCCAGAACCCTAAGGTGTGAGTAATATGAGCTTTTGGCACTACGGAAGAGCCTCGCTGAGAGGGGTCTGACAGAAACAGCAAGCGATGGGAAGCGACTGGAGTTTCGGATGGTGATATTTGACAGGAACCACGAGTGCTGCCACGGACAATACGTTATACTTCCGTTTATAGAAGGATAAGGGAGACAAGTTGGAGGTGAATCCTGGAGTACTGGGAATAGGTTTAATGAAGGCGTAGCTTTCCTGAAGGTAATCCCTTAACCAAAGCGAAGAAAAGGGTTAATAAAGGTGTTGCTTTCCTGAAGGTAAGCTCTCAACCAAAGCGAAGAATAGGGTTAATGAAGGCGTAGCTTTCCTGAAGGTAATCTCTTAACCAAAGCGAAGAAAAGGGTTAATGAAGGCGTTGCTTTCCTGAAGGTAAGCTCTCAACCAAAGCGAAGATAAGGGTTAATGAAGGCGTTGCTTTCCTGAAGGTAAGCACTCGACTAAAGGGAAGAATAGGCTTAATGAAGGCGTTGCTTTCCTGAAGGTAATCTCTCAACCAAAGCGAAGAATAGGGTTAATGAAGGCGTAGCTTTCCTGAAGGTAATCTCTCAACCAAAGCGAAGAAAAGGGTTAATAAAGGCGTTGCTTTCCTGAAGGTAAGCTCTCAAAAAATTGAAGAATAGGGTTAATGAAGGCGTAGCTTTCCTGAAGGTAATCTCTCAACCAAAGCAAAGAAAAGGGTTAATAAAGGCGTTGCTTTCCTGAAGGTAAGCTCTCAACCAAAGCGAAGAATAGGGTTAATGAAGGCGTAGCTTTCCTGAAGGTAATCTTTTAACCAAAGCGAAGAAAAGGGTTAATGAAGGCGTTGCTTTCCTGAAGGTAAGCTCTCAACCAAAGCAAAGAATAGGGTCAATGAAGGCGTAGCTTTCCTGAAGGCAAGCTCTCAACCAAAGCGAAGAAAAGAGTTAATAAAGGCGTTGCTTTCCTGAAGGTAAGCTCTCAAAAAAAGCGAAGAATAGGGTTAATGAAGGCGTAGCTTTCCTGAAGGTAATCTTTTAACCAAAGCGAAGAAAAGGGTTAATGAAGGCGTTGCTTTCCTGAAGGTAAGCTCTCAACCAAAGCGAAGAATAGGGTTAATGAAGGCGTTGCTTTCCTGAAGGTAAGCTCTCAACTAAAGCGAAGAATAGGGTTAATGAAGGCGTAGCTTTCCTGAAGGTAAGCTCTCAACCAAAGCGAAGAATAGAGTTAATGAAGGCGTAGCTTTCCTGAAGGTAATCTCTCAACCAAAGCGAAGAAAAGGGTTAATGAAGGCGTTGCTTTCCTGAAGGTAAGCTCTCAACCAAAGCGAAGATAAGGGTTAATGAAGGCGTTGCTTTCCTGATGGTAAGCTCTCGACTAAAGGGAAGAATAGGGTTAATGAAGGCGTTGCTTTCCTGAAGGTAATCTCTCAACAAAAGCGAAGAATAGGGTTAATGAAGGCGTTGCTTTCCTGAAAGTAAGCACTCGACTAAAGGGAAGAATAGGCTTAATGAAGGCGTTGCTTTCCTGAAGGTAATCTCTCAACCAAAGCGAAGAATAGGGTTAATTAAGGCGTAGCTTTCCTGAAGGTAATCTCTCAACCAAAGCGAAGAAAAGGGTTAATAAAGGCGTTGCTTTCCTGAAGGTAAGCTCTCAAAAAAGTGAAGAATAGGGTTAATGAAGGCGTAGCTTTCCTGAAGGTAATCTCTCAACCAAAGCGAAGAAAAGGGTTAATAAAGGCGTTGCTTTCCTGAAGGTAAGCTCTCAACCAAAGCGAAGAATACGGTTAATGAAGGCGTAGCTTTCCTGAAGGTAATCTTTTAACCAAAGCGAAGAAAAGGGTTAATGAAGGCGTTGCTTTCCTGAAGGTAAGCTCTCAACCAAAGCGAAGAATAGGGTCAATGAAGGCGTAGCTTTCCTGAAGGCAAGCTCTCAACCAAAGCGAAGAAAAGAGTTAATAAAGGCGTTGCTTTCCTGAAGGTAAGCTCTCAAAAAAAGCGAAGAATAGGGTTAATGAAGGCGTAGCTTTCCTGAAGGTAATCTCTCAACCAAAGCTAAGAAAAGGGTTAATAAAGGCGTTGCTTTCCTGAAGGTAAGCTCTCAACCAAAGCGAAGAATAGGGTTAATGAAGGCGTAGCTTTCCTGAAGATAATCTTTTAACCAAAGCGAAGAAAAGGGTTAATGAAGGCGTAGCTTTCCTGAAGGTAAGCTCTCAACCAAAGCGAAGAATAGGGTTAATGAAGGCGTTGCTTTCCTGAAGGTAATCTCTCAACCAAAGCGAAGAATAGGGTTAATGAAGGCGTTGCTTTCCTGAAAGTAAGCACTCGACTAAAGGGAAGAATAGGCTTAATGAAGGCGTTGCTTTCCTGAAGGTAATCTCTCAACCAAAGCGAAGAATAGGGTTAATGAAGGCGTAGCTTTCCTGAAGGTAATCTCTCAACCAAAGCGAAGAAAAGGGTTAATAAAGGCGTTGCTTTCCTGAAGGTAAGCTCTCAATCAAAGCTAAGAATAGGGTTAATGAAGGCGTAGCTTCCCTGAAGGTAATCTTTTAACCAAAGCGAAGAAAAGGGTTAATGAAGGCGTTGCTTTCCTGAAGGTAAGCTCTCAACCAAAGCGAAGAATAGGGTCAATGAAGGCGTAGCTTTCCTGAAGGCAAGCTCTCAACCAAAGCGAAGAAAAGAGTTAATAAAGGCGTTGCTTTCCTGAAGGTAAGCTCTCAAAAAAAGCGAAGAATAGGGTTAATGAAGGCGTAGCTTTCCTGAAGGTAATCTCTCAACCAAAGCTAAGAAAAGGGTTAATAAAGGCGTTGCTTTCCTGAAGGTAAGCTCTCAACCAGAGCGAAGAATAGGGTTAATGAAGGCGTAGCTTTCCTGAAGGTAATCTTTTAACCAAAGCGAAGAAAAGGGTTAATGAAGGCGTTGCTTTCCTGAAGGTAAGCTCTCAACCAAAGCGAAGAATAGGGTTAATGAAGGCGTTGCTTTCCTGAAGGTAAGCTCTCAACTAAAGCGAAGAATAGGGTTAATGAAGGCGTAGCTTTCCTGAAGGTAAGCTCTCAACCAAAGCGAAGAATAGAGTTAATGAAGGCGTAGCTTTCCTGAAGGTAATCTCTCAACCAAAGCGAAGAAAAGGGTTAATGAAGGCGTTGCTTTCCTGAAGGTAAGCTCTCAACCAAAGCGAAGATAAGGGTTAATGAAGGCGTTGCTTTCCTGATGGTAAGCTCTCGACTAAAGGGAAGAATAGGGTTAATGAAGGCGTTGCTTTCCTGAAGGTAATCTCTCAACCAAAGCGAAGAATAGGGTTAATGAAGGCGTTGCTTTCCTGAAGGTAAGCTCTCAACCAAAGCGAAGAAAGGTGTATTGTAGAGTATACCCGTGTTCTGTCCTCACGCATAATAGGGAAATTCTTAAGGATAATAATAGACATATTCAACGGATGCATTAAAAAAACGAAATAACGAAAAATGCTATTGTTTTATTGGATATTTCCCGTAAGTTTTTTTAAGATTTTCCAGTAAATTAATTTCTTTAAACCATTGTGTTACTTTAAACCTTTGCAGTATAAAATACAGTGCTGATATCATAATGCAAAAATTACTAGTTTATCAAACATTTTACGTACGTGGACGTTGAAAAATGTTTTAGACTCCAAACATTTTAGGTATTTAAAATAAATAGATAATACAAATACAAAATTGGGTGATAAACGAGTTTGTTATTTGAAATTATAAAGCGTAATGTGTGATTTTTGAATAACAATTTTTTAACACTTTTTACTATAGTAGAAAGCTATTTACAATAAAAACGACTTTTCTTTTAAAAAAATTCAAACCACTTAAAAGGTTAACACATTTTAAAAAATCCAAAACATTTTAAGCAAATGAGAAAATACTGCAAAAATATACAGCAGACACTGACAATAAACTGACAATATAAACACTGATCTAAAATCTTCGCCAACATTCATTACTAGCATCTTCAAGAGTTAGATAACCTGATGCGTATCATTTGAACAGAGTGTTAACCGACACTTGGTGTGTGTGTGTGCGCGCGCGCGTGTGCATATACTCATATAGCCTACGTCTATACACTTGAGATTATGGAATAATTGACTCAGGTTCTGTCCAATTTCCGAATACAGTGTAAGAGGAGAATTTTGTTATTAACTTCTTTTCTTATTGCATATTAACTTATTACTTACTTGCTGCGTTTTTAATATTATTTAAACAAATAAATATGCATGAATATTAAAATATTGTGGTAATTTTGTTGCAAGATCATAGACTATAAATATATATATTCAGATAGATAGATACAGAAAGATGTAAGCAATCTATAGCCTATATATATATATATTGGGCCTACCTTAAATAAATCACTTGACACTATAAATCAGTGTTGGTTGTTGTTTTAAGTTAAACAGAACATGTGTGAAGTTATCAATTTTTAAATGGGATGTAATAACGGTTTAACTCGATCTAAACAAGCACGAGAGTATTTTCCTCCCTCCATCTCATTTTCATAATATTTCTCCACTTGGACATTTGGCTTGTTAAAGAAATAGTTGTAAAGACAGGCAGTAATTATGTTATTGCAGGGCCGGTGCGGTTGTGGTGGATCGCCCACGCCAGCAACTCCCGGTCAGCGTATTAGCATAATGAAACCCAGCGACCAGGCTTTGGGGAGGTCTTAGATCATAAACAATGTTTATGATGTCCTAGCCTGCGATGCCTGCCACCGCCGAGTCGTTTCCATGTAGCGTTCATTACCTCAATAAACATAAACATAATCAAATGCACCGCAACACGGTTCCCGAATACTGCCTACATCTGCTAACTTGCGCTGATTTGTTCGAGCCAATGCAAACTTTTTTTGTTTATAGTTGATGCGTCCGTCAAAACATGTATTTAAACGCTCTTAAAATTAGTATAACTGTGGCTAACGTAATTATTAAACGTGCAACAGCAAACCTACTTGGTGTAGAAGTTTCAAATGGAACGCAATGCGCATATTTTGTTTTTTAAAATGTATCTTTCGTTACACAAATTTATCAGTGTACTGCAAAATCTGATATATAAGGAATCTTTGTAAAAAAAGTTAATTTATCCTTATGAAGCTATGAATCTCTCTTCTCTGGAAAATAGTAATTTCTCCATCTATCAACATATAGTTCTGTCCTCGTATGCACCCATGTACTCATCTATCACCTATGTATCTATCCATCTATACAGATACACACCTATCCTCCCATATAGTCATCTATCTACCTATGCATCTATCCATAGATCACAATACAGGTCTGTCCACCTATCCACCCATCTACTCATCTATCTATCTATATATCTACCCATCTATTAACGTACAGACCTATCGTGCCATCTACTGATCTATCATCTATGTATCTATCACCATGCACAGCTATCGGCCCATCTACTTATCTATCTATATATGCATCTATCTATATATAACAATACAGCTCTCTCCAACTATCCACTCATCTATCTATCAATGTATCTATCTATTAACGAACAGACCTATCCTGCTATCTACTTATCTATCTATCTATGCATCTATTCATTTATGAACATATATACTTATCCTCCCATATACTCATCTACCTATCAGTATACGTATCTATTGATCAACATACTCGCCTATCCTCCCACCTACTCATTTATTATCTATGTAGGCTATCTATCCAACTATCAATATATTCACCTACCCTCCAATCTACTTATCTATCTATATATGAATCTATCCATCTATGAACAACATACACGCTCATCCTCCCATCTACTCATCTGCCTATTTGTACATGTATCTATTTATCAACATACTCGCCTATCCTCCCACCTACTCATTTATTATCTATGTATCTATCCAACTATCAATATATTCACCTACCCTCCAATCTACTTATCTATCTATATATGAATCTATTCATCTATGAACAACATACACACGTATACTCCCATATACTCATCTACCTATCAGTACACGTATCTATTTATCAACATACACGTCTATCATCCCACCTACTCATTTATTATCTATGTATCTATCCATCTATCAACATATACACCTACCCTCCAATCTACTCATCTATCTATATATGAATCTATCCATCTATGAACAACATACACGCTCATCCTCCCATCTACTCATCTGCCTATTTGTACATGTATCTATTTATCAACATACTCGCCTATCCTCCCATCTACTCATCTGCCTATCTGCAGGCCTACATGTATCTATTTATCAACATACTCGCCTATCCTCCCATCTACTCATTTATTATCTATTTATCTATCCATCTATTAAGATATACACCTACCCTCCCTACTCATCTATCTATATATCAATCTATCCATCTATGAACAACATACACGCTTATCCTCCCATCTACTCATCTGCCTATCTGCAGGCCTACATGTATCTATTTATCAACATACTCGCCTATCTTCCCATCTACTCATCTGCCTATCTGCAGGCCTACATGTATCTATTTATCAACATACTCGCCTATCTTCCCATCTACTCATCTGCCTATCTGCAGGCCCACATGTATCTATTTATCAACATACTCGCCTATCTTCCCATCTACTCATCTGCCTATCTGCAGGCCTACATGTATCTATTTATCAACATACTCGCCTATCTTCCCATCTACTCATCTGCCTATCTGCAGGCCTACATGTATCTATTTATCAACATACTCGCCTATCTTCCCATCTACTCATCTGCCTATCTGCAGGCCCACATGTATCTATTTATCAACATACTCGCCTATCTTCAAATCTACTCATCTGCCTATCTGCAGGCCTACATGTATCTATTTATCAACATACTCGCCTATCTTCCCATCTACTCATCTGCCTATCTGTAGGCCTACATGTATCTATTTATCAACATACTCGCCTATCCTCCCACCTACTCATCTGCCTATCTGTAGGCCTACATGTATCTATTTATCAACATACTCGCCTATCTTCCCATCTACTCATCTGCCTATCTGCAGGCCTACATGTATCTATTTATCAACATACTCGCCTATCTTCCCATCTACTCATCTGCCTATCTGCAGGCCTACATGTATCTATTTATCAACATACTCGCCTATCTTCCCATGTACTCATCTGCCTATCTGCAGGCCCACATGTATCTATTTATCAACATACTCGCCTATCTTCCCATCTACTCATCTGCCTATCTGCAGGCCTACATGTATCTATTTATCAACATACTCGCCTATCTTCCCATCTACTCATCTGCCTATCTGCAGGCCTACATGTATCTATTTATCAACATACTCGCCTATCTTCCCATCTACTCATCTGCCTATCTGCAGGCCCACATGTATCTATTTATCAACATACTCGCCTATCTTCCCATCTACTCATCTGCCTATCTGTAGGCCTACATGTATCTATTTATCAACATACTCGCCTATCTTCCCATCTACTCATCTGCCTATCTGTAGGCCTACATGTATCTATTTATCAACATACTCGTCTATCCTCCCACCTACTCATCTATTTATCTTTGCATCTGCCTATCTATTAACGTACATACCTATCCTCTCATCTACTCATCTATCTATCAATGAATCTATCAATCTATTAACATATACACTTATCACTCATCTATCCATGTGTTAATATAAACACCTTTCCACCTATCTACTCATCTATCTATCTATGCATTTATCCATAGATGACAATACAGGTCTGTCCACCTATCCTCCCATCTACTATTCTATCTATCTATGCATTTATCCATCTACATACACACCTAATTACCCATCTACTACACTATCTACCCATACATCTAATAATCTGACAATCACCTGCACATTATCCACCCATTTACGCATCTAACTATACGGCGCTTCATGTTAAGTTGAGGTAAGGCAGGTAGCTGGGGGATTAGGAGCGGCCTGGGCCTATGAATAAGCTGGGACAGCCCGGCGAGAACATCCCATTAGTAAGACAGTTCGCGATTACCCCACTTAAAAACCTTATTCTAATAAATACGCATTATTTGGGAAAACGTTGATACGGTTTTCTTAATTTCTGTTAAAGAAACAATTACGTGTTTGTCTCATGTTAAGCGGCCGACTTTAAGTGTGATTACAGGCTTCGCTTCGTATAGCGTAACTTTCCTTCGTCCTGCTTACTAATGGGATGTTTTCGCCGGGCTGTCCCAGCCTATTCATAGGCTCAGTCCGGTCCTAATCCCCCAGCTACCTGGCTTCCCTCAACGTAACCTGGGGCGCCGTATATCTGTGCATCTATCTACGTACTCCTGTGTTGATGCAATGGAATATGTACAATCCATCTATCTACCTACTCCTGTGTTGATGTAATACAATATGTACAATCCAACTATCTACCTACTCATGTGTTGATGTAATGCAATATGTACAATCCAACTATCTACCTACTCCTGTGTTGATGTACTGCAATATGTACAATCCAACTATCTACCTACTCATGTTTTGATGTAATGCAATATGTACAATCCAACTATCTACCTACCCATGTGATGATGTGATGCAATACGTACAATCCAACTATCTACCTACTCATGTGTTGATGTAATACAATATGTACAATCCAACTATCTACCTACTCATGTGTTGATGTAATACAATATGTACAATCCAACTATCTATTAATCGGTTTATTATGAACACTAGGTTTATCTATATATTTTTTTGTTGATCATCTATCCATCCAACTATTTTATTTATCTACTATCCTACTCACATACCTTTTAATTCATTTATCAAGTATAAAATTATTTACCTACCTATGTATTTATCTACATCAGTGCGGAATAAATAGATAGGTAGGATAGTTGGATAGATATTTACCATACAAATTTGTCACAGGAGCCGACGGTAAATGAATTGAGAGATAAAAATAATAGGTAAGGAGGTGGGTACATAAAAAATATAGATAGGTGGATAGGAGGATACCCAGTTAGGTGAGTAGATAAATAGATAGATGAATAGACTGAAAAATGGGTAGATGTATAGGTGTAAGTGAATTAGATGAGTAGATAAATAGATCGAGAAATAGATAGATAAATAAATAGGTAGGTGGGTAGATAGATAGATGGATAGATTGGGTAAGTACAGTATATAAGAATAGATAGGTAGGTGAGGATAGGTGGGTGGAATGGATAGATGGGTAAGTATATAGATGAATAGATAGGTAGGTGAGGATAGGTGGGTAGTATGGATAGATGAACAGATAGACATATGTATAGAGAAATAGATTGGTAGGTGGGTAGATAGATAGATAGATGGATTGATGGGTAAGCATATAGATGAATATAAAAAATATTTGTTTATGCTAATTTCACTGGAAACAGTTAATTTTCTGTTAAAAGGGGTTTTAGGGTTCTCAAAAGACTTACATTTCAAAATTAGTTGAAATAGTTTTTTTGAAGAGCTAGATTATCTTCGAAATCGGGGTAACAGCAGTATTAATGAAACATTTGTGCACCAAAATCAGTTTTCGACCCCAAGGTTGAAGATATAAATCCAAAAGCAACATAAACGCAAACACCCTTTCAATAACATAATAAATTACAACCGTTTTAGCACTTAAAATAAAAAGTCTTTAAGCACAAAAGATACAGTAACACCTAAAATCCAATTTTTATGTAAACAAGTGCTAAATAGATTTGCGCACGTCAATGTTTGTCTCTACATTTGCGTATTTTATCACAAAGGATTGGTTAAAAGTTATTGTTTCACCATGATGATAACATAATGGACGTTGCGAAAAACGCTAACGTAATATTTCACATTGCTTACGCACGTCTCGACACTGAAATGCGTCAGCAGAGGTGAGGTCGGCAACAATGTCCTGGACTACAAGTGGTTTGTAGCCATAAAGTTATAGAACAGAAAAAAATATCGCTGCGCAACCATCGATATGTCTTTCAAATACTTTTATCAGATCCATAACCGGGAATGTCACACAAGTGACCTTTCATCTACACACAACCTTGACAGTCTCGAGGAGGGAGTACCAGGGAGAAAATGTTGCCTTTCTCTTATTCCACCCAACCCTGGCTATGCTTCCTGTATGGAACCGTATCGATTAGGCACCTTCCCTTAGCCCGTTTAAATCTATTTCAGGTGAGCGAGGACGCAAACGTGGAGAATAACCCTCCCTTAGGGATCATTAGGACTACCCCTAGTCTAGCGCTTACTCCACCAATACCTCTTTACTCTTCTTCTAACAAGGGGTTGAAACGAGTAAACACTCTGTTTACCTCGTTTAAATCAGGTCTACTCCAAACAAACGACTCTGATCACACAATGGAGTAAGTTTTCAAAACTCTCTGTACCAGGGTAGCATTCTCCCCTTCCTCATGCCGTTATTCCATCAAGTACTCTTTATCCCTCTTCCAACACCTACTGGGGACGCACTTACTTTGCCCCTGTTAGTATGAGAAATTCTCCAAATAAGGGACCCTGATCACACGCTGATAAACGTTTCTCTACCTCAGCAACAAACTCCCCTTAGTCCTACCATTGTTCCACCAATAGCTCTTTACCTTCTTGCATCATGGGGTGTTTACGGGGAAACACTATCCTAACCCTAGTTCAGATCAGGTCTTCTCCAAATTAGCGACCCTGTTCACATGCTGATATAATTTCGTACCTCCCAGTACAAGTCCCTCCATTCTTTAGTCCTGCCATTGTTCCACCAATAGCTCTTTATCTTCTTGCATCATGGGGTGTTTACGGGGAAACACTATCCTAACCCTAGTTCAGATCAGGTTCTCCAAATTAGCGACCCTGTTCACATGCTGATATAATTTCGTACCTCCCAGTACAAGTCCCTCCATTCTTTAGTCTTGCCATTATTCTACCAATACTTCTTTACCCTCTTGCTTCACGGGGTGTGTACGGGAAAACACTATCCTTACCTTAGTTCAGATCAGGTTCTCCAAATTAGCGACCCTGTTCACAAGCTGATATAATTTCGTACCTCCCAGTACAAGTCCCTCCATTCTTTAGTCTTCCCATTATTCTACCAATACTTCTTTACCCTCTTGCTTCACGGGGTGTGTACGGGAAAACACTATCCTTACCTTAGTTCAGATCAGGTTCTCCAAATTAGCGACCCTGTTCACATGCTGATATAATTTCGTACCTCCCAGTACAAGTCCCTCCATTCTTTAGTCTTCCCATTATTCTACCAATACCTTTTTACCTTCTTTCATCACGGGGGGTTAACGGGAAAACACTATCCTTACCCTAGTTCAGATCATGTCATCTCCAAATTAGCGACCCTGTTCACATGCTGATATAATTTCCTCTACCTCCCAGTACAAGTCCCTCCATTCTTTAGTCCTGCCATTATTCTACCAATACCTTTTTACCTTCTTTCATCACGGGGGGTTAACGGGAAAACACTATCCTTACCTTAGTTCAGATCAGGTTCTCCAAATTAGCGACCATGGTCACATGCTGATATAATTTCCTCTACCTCCCAGTACAAGTCCCTCCATTCTTTAGTCTTCCCATTATTCTACCAATACCTTTTTACCTTCTTTCATCACGGGGGGTTAACGGGAAAACACTATCCTTACCTTAGTTCAGATCAGGTTCTCCAAATTAGCGACCATGGTCACATGCTGATATAATTTCCTCTACCTCCCAGTACAAGTCCCTCCATTCTTTAGTCTTCCCATTATTCTACCAATACCTTTTTACCTTCTTTCATCACGGGGGGTTAACGGGAAAACACTATCCTTACCTTAGTTCAGATCAGGTTCTCCAAATTAGCGACCTTGGTCACATGCTGATATAATTTCGTACCTCCCAGTACAAGTCCCTCCATTCTTTAGTCTTCCCATTATTCTACCAATACCTTTTTACCTTCTTTCATCACGGGGTGTGTACGGGAAAACACTATCCTTACCCTAGTTCAGATCATGTCTTCTCCAAATTAGCGACCCTGTTCACATGCTGATATAATTTCATCTACCTCCCAGTACAAGTCCCTCCATTCTTTAGTCTTGCCATTATTCTACCAATACTTCTTTACCCTCTTGCTTCACGGGGTGTGTACGGGAAAACACTATCCTTACCTTAGTTCAGATCAGGTTCTCCAAATTAGCGACCCTGTTCACAAGCTGATATAATTTCGTACCTCCCAGTACAAGTCCCTCCATTCTTTAGTCTTCCCATTATTCTACCAATACTTCTTTACCCTCTTGCTTCACGGGGTGTGTACGGGAAAACACTATCCTTACCTTAGTTCAGATCAGGTTCTCCAAATTAGCGACCCTGTTCACATGCTGATATAATTTCGTACCTCCCAGTACAAGTCCCTCCATTCTTTAGTCTTCCCATTATTCTACCAATACCTTTTTACCTTCTTTCATCACGGGGGGTTAACGGGAAAACACTATCCTTACCCTAGTTCAGATCATGTCATCTCCAAATTAGCGACCCTGTTCACATGCTGATATAATTTCCTCTACCTCCCAGTACAAGTCCCTCCATTCTTTAGTCCTGCCATTATTCTACCAATACCTTTTTACCTTCTTTCATCACGGGGGGTTAACGGGAAAACACTATCCTTACCTTAGTTCAGATCAGGTTCTCCAAATTAGCGACCATGGTCACATGCTGATATAATTTCCTCTACCTCCCAGTACAAGTCCCTCCATTCTTTAGTCTTCCCATTATTCTACCAATACCTTTTTACCTTCTTTCATCACGGGGGGTTAACGGGAAAACACTATCCTTACCTTAGTTCAGATCAGGTTCTCCAAATTAGCGACCATGGTCACATGCTGATATAATTTCCTCTACCTCCCAGTACAAGTCCCTCCATTCTTTAGTCTTCCCATTATTCTACCAATACCTTTTTACCTTCTTTCATCACGGGGGGTTAACGGGAAAACACTATCCTTACCTTAGTTCAGATCAGGTTCTCCAAATTAGCGACCTTGGTCACATGCTGATATAATTTCGTACCTCCCAGTACAAGTCCCTCCATTCTTTAGTCTTCCCATTATTCTACCAATACCTTTTTACCTTCTTTCATCACGGGGGGTTAACGGGAAAACACTATCCTTACCTTAGTTCAGATCAAGTTCTCCAAATTAGCGACCTTGGTCACATGCCGATATAATTTCGTACCTCCCAGTACAAGTCCCTCCATTCTTTAGTCTTCCCATTATTCTACCAATACCTTTTTACCTTCTTTCATCACGGGGGGTTAACGGGAAAACACTATCCTTACCCTATTTCAGATCAGGTTCTCCAAATTAGCGACCCTGGTCACATGCTGATATAATTTCCTCTACCTCGCAGTACAAGTCCCTCCATTCTTTAGTCTTCCCATTATTCTACCAATACCTTTTTACCTTCTTTCATCACGGAGGGTTAACGGGAAATACTATCCGTACCCTATTTCAGATCAGGTTCTCCAAATTAGCGACCCTGGTCACATGCTGATATAATTTCCTCTACCTCGCAGTACAAGTCCCTCCATTCTTTAGTCTTCCCATTATTCTACCAATACCTTTTTACCTTCTTTCATCACGGGGGGTTAACGGGAAAACACTATCCTTACCCTAGTTCAGATCATGTCTTCTCCAAATTAGCGACCCTGTTCACATGCTGATATAATTTCCTCTACCTCGCAGTACAAGTCCCTCCATTCTTTAGTCTTCCCATTATTCTACCAATATCTTTTTACCTTCTTTCATCACGGGGGGTTAACGGGAAAACACTATCCTTACCCTAGTTCAGATCATGTCTTCTCCAAATTAGCGACCCTGTTCACATGCTGATATAATTTCCTCTACCTCCCAGTACAAGTCCCTCCATTCTTTAGTCTTCCCATTATTCTACCAATACCTTTTTACCTTCTTTCATCACGGGGGGTTAACGGGAAAACACTATCCTTACCCTAGTTCAGATCATGTCTTCTCCAAATTAGCGACCCTGTTCACATGCTGATATAATTTCCTCTACCTCGCAGTACAAGTCCCTCCATTTTTTAGTCTTCCCATTATTCTACCAATACCTTTTTACCTTCTTTCATCACGGGGGGTTAACGGGAAAACACTATCCTTACCCTAGTTCAAATCATGTCTTCTCCAAATTAGCGACCTTGGACACATGCTGATATAATTTCGTACCTCCCAGTACAAGTCCCTCCATTCTTTAGTCTTCCCATTATTCTACCAATACCTTTTTACCTTCTTTCATCACGGGGGGTTAACGGGAAAACACTATCCTTACCCTAGTTCAGATCATGTCTTCTCCAAATTAGCGACCCTGTTCACATGCTGATATAATTTCCTCTACGTCCCAGTACAAGTCCCTCCATTCTTTAGTCCTGCCATTTTTCTACCAATAGCTCTTTATCTTCTTGCATCACGGGGTGTATACGGGAAAACACTATCCTTACCTTAGTTCAGATCAGGTTCTCCAAATTAGCGACCCTGTTCTCATGCTGATATAATTTCCTCTACCTCCCAGTACAAGTCCCTCCATTCTTTAGTCTTCCCATTATTCTACCAATACCTTTTTACCTTCTTGCATCACGGGGTGTATATGGGAAAACACTATCCTTACACTAGTTCAGATTAGGTTCTCCAAATTAGCGACCATGGTCACATGCTGATATAATTTCCTCTACCTCCCAGTACAAGTCCCTCCATTCTTTAGTCTTCCCATTATTCTACCAATACCTTTTTACCTTCTTTCATCACGGGGGGTTAACGGGAAAACACTATCCTTACCTTAGTTCAGATCAGGTTCTCCAAATTAGCGACCTCGGTCACATGCTGATATAATTTCGTACCTCCCAGTATAAGTCCCTCCATTCTTTAGTCTTCCCATTATTCTACCAATACCTTTTTACCTTCTTTCATCACGGGGGGTTAACGGGAAAACACTATCCTTACCTTAGTTCAGATCAGGTTCTCCAAATTAGCGACCCTGTTCACATGCTGATATAATTTCCTCTACCTCCCAGTACAAGTCCCTCCATTCTTTAGTCTTCCCATTATTCTACCAATACCTTTTTACCTTCTTTCATCACGGGGGGTTAATGGGAAAACACTATCCTTACCTTAGTTCAGATCAGGTTCTCCAAATTAGCGACCTCGGTCACATGCTGATATAATTTCGTACCTCCCAGTATAAGTCCCTCCATTCTTTAGTCTTCCCATTATTCTACCAATACCTTTTTACCTTCTTTCATCACGGGGGGTTAACGGGAAAACACTATCCTTACCCTATTTCAGATCAGGTTCTCCAAATTAGCGACCCTGGTCACATGCTGATATAATTTCCTCTACCTCGCAGTACAAGTCCCTCCATTCTTTAGTCTTCCCATTATTCTACCAATACCTTTTTACCTTCTTTCATCACGGGGGGTTAACGGGAAAACACTATCCTTACCTTAGTTCAGATCAAGTTCTCCAAATTAGCGACCTTGGTCACATGCTGATATAATTTCGTACCTCCCAGTACAAGTCCCTCCATTCTTTAGTCTTCCCATTATTCTACCAATACCTTTTTACCTTCTTTCATCACGGGGGGTTAACGGGAAAACACTATCCTTACCCTATTTCAGATCAGGTTCTCCAAATTAGCGACCCTGGTCACATGCTGATATAATTTCCTCTACCTCGCAGTACAAGTCCCTCCATTCTTTAGTCTTCCCATTATTCTACCAATACCTTTTTACCTTCTTTCATCACGGGGGGTTAACGGGAAAACACTATCCTTACCTTAGTTCAGATCAGGTTCTCCAAATTAGCGACCTTGGTCACATGCTGATATAATTTCGTACTTCCCAGTACAAGTCCCTCCATTCTTTAGTCTTCCCATTATTCTACCAATACCTTTTTACCTTCTTTCATCACGGGGTGTGTACGGGAAAACACTATCCTTACCCTAGTTCAGATCATGTCTTCTCCAAATTAGCGACCCTGTTCACATGCTGATATAATTTCATCTACCTCCCAGTACAAGTCCCTCCATTCTTTAGTCTTCCCATTATTCTACCAATACCTTTTTACCTTCTTGCATCACGGGGTGTATATGGGAAAACACTATCCTTACCTTAGTTCAGATCAGGTTCTCCAAATTAGCGACCCTGTTCTCATGCTGATATAATTTCGTACCTCCCAGTACAAGTCCCTCCATTCTTTAGTCTTCCCATTATTCTACCAATACCTTTTTACCTTCTTTCATCACGGGGGGTTAACGGGAAAACACTATCCTTACCCTATTTCAGATCAGGTTCTCCAAATTAGCGACCCTGGTCACATGCTGATATAATTTCGTACCTCCCAGTACAAGTCCCTCCATTCTTTAGTCTTCCCATTATTCTACCAATACCTTTTTACCTTCTTTCATCACGGGGGGTTAACGGGAAAACACTATCCTTACCTTAGTTCAGATCAGGTTCTCCAAATTAGCGACCTTGGTCACATGCTGATATAATTTCGTACCTCCCAGTACAAGTCCCACCATTCTTTAGTCTTCCCATTATTCCACCAATACCTTTTTACCTTCTTTCATCACGGGGGGTTAACGGGAAAACACTATCCTTACCCTATTTCAGATCAGGTTCTCCAAATTAGCGACCTTGGTCACATGCTGATATAATTTCGTACCTCCCAGTACAAGTCCCTCCATTCTTTAGTCTTCCCATTATTCTACCAATACCTTTTTACCTTCTTGCATCACGGGGTGTATACGGGAAAACACTATCCTTACCCTATTTCAGATCAGGTTCTCCAAATTAGCGACCTTGGTCACACGCTGATATAATTTCGTACCTCCCAGTACAAGTCCCTCCATTCTTTAGTCTTCCCATTATTCTACCAATACCTTTTTAAGTTCTTTCATCACGGGGGGTTAACGGGAAAACACTATCCTTACCTTAGTTCAGATCAGGTTCTCCAAATTAGCGACCTTGGTCACATGCTGATATAATTTCGTACCTCCCAGTACAAGTCCCTCCATTCTTTAGTCTTCCCATTATTCTACCAATACCTTTTTACCTTCTTGCATCACGGGGTGTATACGGGAAAACACTATCCTTACCCTATTTCAGATCAGGTTCTCCAAATTAGCGACCTTGGTCACATGCTGATATAATTTCGTACCTCCCAGTACAAGTCCCTCCATTCTTTAGTCTTCCCATTATTCTACCAATACCTTTTTACCTTCTTTCATCACGGGGGGTTAACGGGAAAACACTATCCTTACCTTAGTTCAGATCAAGTTCTCCAAATTAGCGACCTTGGTCACATGCCGATATAATTTCGTACCTCCCAGTACAAGTCCCTCCATTCTTTAGTCTTCCCATTATTCTACCAATACCTTTTTACCTTCTTTCATCACGGGGGGTTAACGGGAAAACACTATCCTTACCCTATTTCAGATCAGGTTCTCCAAATTAGCGACCCTGGTCACATGCTGATATAATTTCCTCTACCTCGCAGTACAAGTCCCTCCATTCTTTAGTCTTCCCATTATTCTACCAATACCTTTTTACCTTCTTTCATCACGGAGGGTTAACGGGAAAACACTATCCGTACCCTATTTCAGATCAGGTTCTCCAAATTAGCGACCCTGGTCACATGCTGATATAATTTCCTCTACCTCGCAGTACAAGTCCCTCCATTCTTTAGTCTTCCCATTATTCTACCAATACCTTTTTACCTTCTTTCTTCACGGGGGGTTAACGGGAAAACACTATCCTTACCCTAGTTCAGATCATGTCTTCTCCAAATTAGCGACCCTGTTCACATGCTGATATAATTTCCTCTACCTCGCAGTACAAGTCCCTCCATTCTTTAGTCTTCCCATTATTCTACCAATATCTTTTTACCTTCTTTCATCACGGGGGGTTAACGGGAAAACACTATCCTTACCCTAGTTCAGATCATGTCTTCTCCAAATTAGCGACCCTGTTCACATGCTGATATAATTTCCTCTACCTCCCAGTACAAGTCCCTCCATTCTTTAGTCTTCCCATTATTCTACCAATACCTTTTTACCTTCTTTCATCACGGGGGGTTAACGGGAAAACACTATCCTTACCCTAGTTCAGATCATGTCTTCTCCAAATTAGCGACCCTGTTCACATGCTGATATAATTTCCTCTACCTCGCAGTACAAGTCCCTCCATTTTTTAGTCTTCCCATTATTCTACCAATACCTTTTTACCTTCTTTCATCACGGGGGGTTAACGGGAAAACACTATCCTTACCCTAGTTCAAATCATGTCTTCTCCAAATTAGCGACCTTGGACACATGCTGATATAATTTCGTACCTCCCAGTACAAGTCCCTCCATTCTTTAGTCTTCCCATTATTCTACCAATACCTTTTTACCTTCTTTCATCACGGGGGGTTAACGGGAAAACACTATCCTTACCCTAGTTCAGATCATGTCTTCTCCAAATTAGCGACCCTGTTCACATGCTGATATAATTTCCTCTACGTCCCAGTACAAGTCCCTCCATTCTTTAGTCCTGCCATTTTTCTACCAATAGCTCTTTATCTTCTTGCATCACGGGGTGTATACGGGAAAACACTATCCTTACCTTAGTTCAGATCAGGTTCTCCAAATTAGCGACCCTGTTCTCATGCTGATATAATTTCCTCTACCTCCCAGTACAAGTCCCTCCATTCTTTAGTCTTCCCATTATTCTACCAATACCTTTTTACCTTCTTGCATCACGGGGTGTATATGGGAAAACACTATCCTTACACTAGTTCAGATTAGGTTCTCCAAATTAGCGACCATGGTCACATGCTGATATAATTTCCTCTACCTCCCAGTACAAGTCCCTCCATTCTTTAGTCTTCCATTATTCTACCAATACCTTTTTACCTTCTTTCATCACGGGGGGTTAACGGGAAAACACTATCCTTACCTTAGTTCAGATCAGGTTCTCCAAATTAGCGACCTCGGTCACATGCTGATATAATTTCGTACCTCCCAGTATAAGTCCCTCCATTCTTTAGTCTTCCCATTATTCTACCAATACCTTTTTACCTTCTTTCATCACGGGGGGTTAACGGGAAAACACTATCCTTACCTTAGTTCAGATCAGGTTCTCCAAATTAGCGACCCTGTTCACATGCTGATATAATTTCCTCTACCTCCCAGTACAAGTCCCTCCATTCTTTAGTCTTCCCATTATTCTACCAATACCTTTTTACCTTCTTTCATCACGGGGGGTTAACGGGAAAACACTATCCTTACCTTAGTTCAGATCAGGTTCTCCAAATTAGCGACCTCGGTCACATGCTGATATAATTTCGTACCTCCCAGTATAAGTCCCTCCATTCTTTAGTCTTCCCATTATTCTACCAATACCTTTTTACCATCTTTCATCACGGGGGGTTAACGGGAAAACACTATCCTTACCCTATTTCAGATCAGGTTCTCCAAATTAGCGACCCTGGTCACATGCTGATATAATTTCCTCTACCTCGCAGTACAAGTCCCTCCATTCTTTAGTCTTCCCATTATTCTACCAATACCTTTTTACCTTCTTTCATCACGGGGGGTTAACGGGAAAACACTATCCTTACCTCAGTTCAGATCAGGTTCTCCAAATTAGCGACCTTGGTCACATGCTGATATAATTTCGTACCTCCCAGTACAAGTCCCTCCATTCTTTAGTCTTCCCATTATTCTACCAATACCTTTTTACCTTCTTTCATCACGGGGGGTTAACGGGAAAACACTATCCTTACCCTATTTCAGATCAGGTTCTCCAAATTAGCGACCCTGGTCACATGCTGATATAATTTCCTCTACCTCGCAGTACAAGTCCCTCCATTCTTTAGTCTTCCCATTATTCTACCAATACCTTTTTACCTTCTTTCATCACGGGGGGTTAACGGGAAAACACTATCCTTACCTTAGTTCAGATCAGGTTCTCCAAATTAGCGACCTTGGTCACATGCTGATATAATTTCGTACTTCCCAGTACAAGTCCCTCCATTCTTTAGTCTTCCCATTATTCTACCAATACCTTTTTACCTTCTTTCATCACGGGGTGTGTACGGGAAAACACTATCCTTACCCTAGTTCAGATCATGTCTTCTCCAAATTACCGACCCTGTTCACATGCTGATATAATTTCCTCTACCTCCCAGTACAAGTCCCTCCATTCTTTAGTCTTCCCATTATTCTACCAATACCTTTTTACCTTCTTGCATCACGGGGTGTATATGGGAAAACACTATCCTTACCTTAGTTCAGATCAGGTTCTCCAAATTAGCGACCCTGTTCTCATGCTGATATAATTTCGTACCTCCCAGTACAAGTCCCTCCATTCTTTAGTCTTCCCATTATTCTACCAATACCTTTTTACCTTCTTTCATCACGGGGGGTTAACGGGAAAACACTATCCTTACCCTATTTCAGATCAGGTTCTCCAAATTAGCGACCCTGGTCACATGCTGATATAATTTCGTACCTCCCAGTACAAGTCCCTCCATTCTTTAGTCTTCCCATTATTCTACCAATACCTTTTTACCTTCTTTCATCACGGGGGGTTAACGGGAAAACACTATCCTTACCTTAGTTCAGATCAGGTTCTCCAAATTAGCGACCTTGGTCACATGCTGATATAATTTCGTACCTCCCAGTACAAGTCCCTCCATTCTTTAGTCTTCCCATTATTCCACCAATACCTTTTTACCTTCTTTCATCACGGGGGGTTAACGGGAAAACACTATCCTTACCCTATTTCAGATCAGGTTCTCCAAATTAGCGACCTTGGTCACATGCTGATATAATTTCGTACCTCCCAGTACAAGTCCCTCCATTCTTTAGTCTTCCCATTATTCTACCAATACCTTTTTACCTTCTTGCATCACGGGGTGTATACGGGAAAACACTATCCTTACCCTATTTCAGATCAGGTTCTCCAAATTAGCGACCTTGGTCACATGCTGATATAATTTCGTACCTCCCAGTACAAGTCCCTCCATTCTTTAGTCTTCCCATTATTCTACCAATACCTTTTTAAGTTCTTTCATCACGGGGGGTTAACAAGAAAACACTATCCTTACCTTAGTTCAGATCAGGTTCTCCAAATTAGCGACCTTGGTCACATGCTGATATAATTTCGTACCTCCCAGTACAAGTCCCTCCATTCTTTAGTCTTCCCATTATTCTACCAATACCTTTTTACCTTCTTGCATCACGGGGTGTATACGGGAAAACACTATCCTTACCCTATTTCAGATCAGGTTCTCCAAATTAGCGACCTTGGTCACATGCTGATATAATTTCGTACCTCCCAGTACAAGTCCCTCCATTCTTTAGTCTTCCCATTATTCTACCAATACCTTTTTACCTTCTTTCATCACGGGAGGTTAACGGGAAAACACTATCCTTACCTTAGTTCAGATCAGGTTCTCCAAATTAGCGACCTTGGTCACATGCTGATATAATTTCGTACCTCCCAGTACAAGTCCCTCCATTCTTTAGTCTTCCCATTATTCTACCAATACCTTTTTACCTTGGTTCATCACGGGGGGTTAACGGGAAAACACTATCCTTACCCTATTTCAGATCAGGTTCTCCAAATTAGCGACCCTGGTCACATGCTGATATAATTTCGTACCTCCCAGTACAAGTCCCTCCATTCTTTAGTCTTCCCATTATTCTACCAATACCTTTTTACCTTCTTTCATCACGCGGGGTTAACGGGAAAACACTATCCTTACCTTAGTTCAGATCAGGTTCTCCAAATTAGCGACCTTGGTCACATGCTGATATAATTTACTACCTCCCAGTACAAGTCCCTCCATTCTTTAGTCTTCCCATTATTCTACCAATACCTTTTTACCTTCTTTCATCACGGGGGGTTAACGGGAAAACACTATCCTTACCCTATTTCAGATCAGGTTCTCCAAATTAGCGACCCTGGTCACATGCTGATATAATTTCGTACCTCCCAGTACAAGTCCCTCCATTCTTTAGTCTTCCCATTATTCTACCAATACCTTTTTAAGTTCTTTCATCACGGGGGGTTAACGGGAAAACACTATCCTTACCTTAGTTCAGATCAGGTTCTCCAAATTAGCGACCTTGGTCACATGCTGATATAATTTCGTACCTCCCAGTACAAGTCCCTCCATTCCTTAGTCTTCCCATTATTCTACCAATACCTTTTTACCTTCTTGCATCACGGGGTGTATACGGGAAAACACTATCCTTACCCTATTTCAGATCAGGTTCTCCAAATTAGCGACCTTGGTCACATGCTGATATAATTTCGTACCTCCCAGTACAAGTCCCTCCATTCTTTAGTCTTCCCATTATTCTACCAATACCTTTTTACCTTCTTTCATCACGGGAGGTTAACGGGAAAACACTATCCTTACCTTAGTTCAGATCAGGTTCTCCAAATTAGCGACCTTGGTCACATGCTGATATAATTTCGTACCTCCCAGTACAAGTCCCTCCATTCTTTAGTCTTCCCATTATTCTACCAATACCTTTTTACCTTGGTTCATCACGGGGGGTTAACGGGAAAACACTATCCTTACCCTATTTCAGATCAGGTTCTCCAAATTAGCGACCCTGGTCACATGCTGATATAATTTCGTACCTCCCAGTACACGTCCCTCCATTCTTTAGTCTTCCCATTATTCTACCAATACCTTTTTACCTTCTTTCATCACGCGGGGTTAACGGGAAAACACTATCCTTACCTTAGTTCAGATCAGGTTCTCCAAATTAGCGACCTTGGTCACATGCTGATATAATTTCGTACCTCCCAGTACAAGTCCCTCCATTCTTTAGTCTTCCCATTATTCTACCAATACCTTTTTACCTTCTTTCATCACGGGGGGTTAACGGGAAAACACTATCCTTACCCTATTTCAGATCAGGTTCTCCAAATTAGCGACCCTGGTCACATGCTGATATAATTTCGTACCTCCCAGTACAAGTCCCTCCATTCTTTAGTCTTCCCATTATTCTACCAATACCTTTTTACCTTCTTTCATCACGGGGGGTTAACGGGAAAACACTATCCTTACCTTAGTTCAGATCAGGTTCTCCAAATTAGCGACCCTGGTCACATGCTGATATAATTTCGTACCTCCCAGTACAAGTCCCTCCATTCTTTAGTCTTCCCATTATTCTACCAATACCTTTTTACCTTCTTTCATCACGGGGGGTTAACGGGAAAACACTATCCTTACCTTAGTTCAGATCAGGTTCTCCAAATTAGCGACCCTGGTCACATGCTGATATAATTTCGTACCTCCCAGTACAAGTCCCTCCATTCTTTAGTCTTCCCATTATTCTACCAATACCTTTTTACCTTCTTGCATCACGGGGTGTATACGGGAAAACACTATCCTTACCCTATTTCAGATCAGGTTCTCCAAATTAGCGACCCTGGTCACATGCTGATATAATTTCCTCTGCCTCGCAGTACAAGTCCCTCCATTCTTTAGTCTTCCCATTATTCTACCAATACCTTTTTACCTTCTTTCATCACGGGGGGTTAACGGGAAAACACTATCCTTACCTTAGTTCAGATCAGGTTCTCCAAATTAGCGACCTTGGTCACATGCTGATATAATTTCGTACCTCCCAGTACAAGTCCCTCCATTCTTTAGTCTTCCCATTATTCTACCAATACCTTTTTACCTTCTTTCATCACGGGGGGTTAACGGGAAAACACTATCCTTACAATATTTCAGATCAGGTTCTCCAAATTAGCGACCCTGGTCACATGCTGATATAATTTCCTCTACCTCGCAGTACAAGTCCCTCCATTCTTTAGTCTTCCCATTATTCTACCAATACCTTTTTACCTTCTTTCATCACGGGGGGTTAACGGGAAAACACTATCCTTACCTTAGTTCAGATCAGGTTCTCCAAATTAGCGACCTTGGTCACATGCTGATATAATTTCGTACTTCCCAGTACAAGTCCCTCCATTCTTTAGTCTTCCCATTATTCTACCAATACCTTTTTACCTTCTTTCATCACGGGGTGTACGGGAAAACACTATCCTTACCCTAGTTCAGATCATGTCTTCTCCAAATTAGCGACCCTGTTCACATGCTGATATAATTTCCTCTACCTCCCAGTACAAGTCCCTCCATTCTTTAGTCTTCCCATTATTCTACCAATACCTTTTTACCTTCTTGCATCACGGGGTGTATATGGGAAAACACTATCCTTACCTTAGTTCAGATCAGGTTCTCCAAATTAGCGACCCTGTTCTCATGCTGATATAATTTCGTACCTCCCAGTACAAGTCCCTCCATTCTTTAGTCTTCCCATTATTCTACCAATACCTTTTTACCTTCTTTCATCACGGGGGGTTAACGGGAAAACACTATCCTTACCCTATTTCAGATCAGGTTCTCCAAATTAGCGACCCTGGTCACATGCTGATATAATTTCGTACCTCCCAGTACAAATCCCTCCATTCTTTAATCTTCCCATTATTCTACCAATACCTTTTTACCTTCTTTCATCACGGGGGGTTAACGGGAAAACACTATCCTTACCTTAGTTCAGATCAGGTTCTCCAAATTAGCGACCTTGGTCACATGCTGATATAATTTCGTACCTCCCAGTACAAGTCCCTCCATTCTTTAGTCTTCCCATTATTCCACCAATACCTTTTTACCTTCTTTCATCACGGGGGGTTAACGGGAAAACACTATCCTTACCCTATTTCAGATCAGGTTCTCCAAATTAGCGACCTTGGTCACATGCTGATATAATTTCGTACCTCCCAGTACAAGTCCCTCCATTCTTTAGTCTTCCCATTATTCTACCAATACCTTTTTAAGTTCTTTCATCACGGGGGGTTAACGGGAAAACACTATCCTTACCTTAGTTCAGATCAGGTTCTCCAAATTAGCGACCTTGGTCACATGCTGATATAATTTCGTACCTCCCAGTACAAGTCCCTCCATTCTTTAGTCTTCCCATTATTCTACCAATACCTTTTTACCTTCTTGCATCACGGGGTGTATACGGGAAAACACTATCCTTACCCTATTTCAGATCAGGTTCTCCAAATTAGCGACCTTGGTCACATGCTGATATAATTTCGTACCTCCCAGTACAAGTCCCTCCATTCTTTAGTCTTCCCATTATTCTACCAATACCTTTTTACCTTCTTTCATCACGGGAGGTTAACGGGAAAACACTATCCTTACCTTAGTTCAGATCAGGTTCTCCAAATTAGCGACCTTGGTCACATGCTGATATAATTTCGTACCTCCCAGTACAAGTCCCTCCATTCTTTAGTCTTCCCATTATTCTACCAATACCTTTTTACCTTCTTTCATCACGGGGGGTTAACGGGAAAACACTATCCTTACCCTATTTCAGATCAGGTTCTCCAAATTAGCGACCCTGGTCACATGCTGATATAATTTCGTACCTCCCAGTACAAGTCCCTCCATTCTTTAGTCTTCCCATTATTCTACCAATACCTTTTTACCTTCTTTCATCACGGGGGGTTAACGGGAAAACACTATCCTTACCTTAGTTCAGATCAGGTTCTCCAAATTAGCGACCTTGGTCACATGCTGATATAATTTCGTACCTCCCAGTACAAGTCCCTCCATTCTTTAGTCTTCCCATTATTCTACCAATACCTTTTTACCTTCTTTCATCACGGGGGGTTAACGGGAAAACACTATCCTTACCCTATTTCAGATCAGACTCTCCAAATTAGCGACCCTGGTCACATGCTGATATAATTTCGTACCTCCCAGTACAAGTCCCTCCATTCTTTAGTCTTCCCATTATTCTACCAATACCTTTTTACCTTCTTTCATCACGGGGGGTTAACGGGAAAACACTATCCTTACCTTAGTTCAGATCAGGTTCTGCAAATTAGCGACCCTGGTCACATGCTGATATAATTTCGTACCTCCCAGTACAAGTCCCTCCATTCTTTAGTCTTCCCATTATTCTACCAATACCTTTTTACCTTCTTTCATCACGGGGGGTTAACGGGAAAACACTATCCTTACCTTAGTTCAGATCAGGTTCTCCAAATTAGCGACCCTGGTCACATGCTGATATAATGTCGTACCTCCCAGTACAAGTCCCTCCATTCTTTAGTCTTCCCATTATTCTACCAATACCTTTTTACCTTCTTTCATCACGGGGGGTTAACGGGAAAACACTATCCTTACCCTATTTCAGATCAGGTTCTCCAAATTAGCGACCCTGGTCACATGCTGATATAATTTCCTCTACCTCGCAGTACAAGTCCCTCCATTCTTTAGTCTTCCCATTATTCTACCAATACCTTTTTACTTTCTTTCATCACGGGGGGTTAACGGGAAAACACTATCCTTACCTTAGTTCAGATCAGGTTCTCCAAATTAGCGACCTTGGTCACATGCTGATATAATTTCGTACTTCCCAGTACAAGTCCCTCCATTCTTTAGTCTTCCCATTATTCTACCAATACCTTTTTACCTTCTTTCATCACGGGGTGTGTACGGGAAAACCCTATCCTTACCCTAGTTCAGATCATGTCTTCTCCAAATTAGCGACCCTGTTCACATGCTGATATAATTTCCTCTACCTCCCAGTACAAGTCCCTCCATTCTTTAGTCTTCCCATTATTCTACCAATACCTTTTTACTTTCTTTCATCACGGGGGGTTAACGGGAAAACACTATCCTTACCTTAGTTCAGATCAGGTTCTCCAAATTAGCGACCTTGGTCACATGCTGATATAATTTCGTACCTCCCAGTACAAGTCCCTCCATTCTTTAGTCTTCCCATTATTCTACCAATACCTTTTTACCTTCTTTCATCACGGGGGGTTAACGGGAAAACACTATCGTTACCCTATTTCAGATCAGGTTCTCCAAATTAGCGACCCTGGTCACATGCTGATATAATTTCCTCTACCTCGCAGTACAAGTCCCTCCATTCTTTAGTCTTTCCATTATTCTACCAATACCTTTTTACTTTCTTTCCTCACGGGGGGTTAACGGGAAAACACTATCCTTACCTTAGTTCAGATCAGGTTCTCCAAATTAGCGACCTTGGTCACATGCTGATATAATTTCGTACCTCCCAGTACAAGTCCCTCCATTCTTTAGTCTTCCCATTATTCTACCAATACCTTTTTACCTTCTTTCATCACGGGGGGTTAACGGGAAAACACTATCCTTACCCTATTTCAGATCAGGTTCTCCAAATTAGCGACCCTGGTCACATGCTGATATAATTTCGTACCTCCCAGTACAAGTCCCTCCATTCTTTAGTCTTCCCATTATTCTACCAATACCTTTTTACCTTCTTTCATCACGGGGGGTTAACGGGAAAACACTATCCTTACCTTAGTTCAGATCAGGTTCTCCAAATTAGCGACCCTGGTCACATGCTGATATAATTTCGTACCTCCCAGTACAAGTCCCTCCATTCTTTAGTCTTCCCATTATTCTACCAATACCTTTTTACCTTCTTTCATCACGGGGGGTTAACGGGAAAACACTATCCTTACCTTAGTTCAGATCAGGTTCTCCAAATTAGCGACCCTGGTCACATGCTGATATAATGTCGTACCTCCCAGTACAAGTCCCTCCATTCTTTAGTCTTCCCATTATTCTACCAATACCTTTTTACCTTCTTTCATCACGGGGGGTTAACGGGAAAACACTATCCTTACCCTATTTCAGATCAGGTTCTCCAAATTAGCGACCCTGGTCACATGCTGATATAATTTCCTCTACCTCGCAGTACAAGTCCCTCCATTCTTTAGTCTTCCCATTATTCTACCAATACCTTTTTACTTTCTTTCATCACGGGGGGTTAACGGGAAAACACTATCCTTACCTTAGTTCAGATCAGGTTCTCCAAATTAGCGACCTTGGTCACATGCTGATATAATTTCGTACTTCCCAGTACAAGTCCCTCCATTCTTTAGTCTTCCCATTATTCTACCAATACCTTTTTACCTTCTTTCATCACGGGGTGTGTACGGGAAAACCCTATCCTTACCCTAGTTTAGATCATGTCTTCTCCAAATTAGCGACCCTGTTCACATGCTGATATAATTTCCTCTACCTCCCAGTACAAGTCCCTCCATTCTTTAGTCTTCCCATTATTCTACCAATACCTTTTTACCTTCTTGCATCACGGGGTGTATATGGGAAAACACTATCCTTACCTTAGTTCAGATCAGGTTCTCCAAATTAGCGACCCTGTTCTCATGGTGATATAATTTCGTACCTCCCAGTACAAGTCCCTCCATTCTTTAGTCTTCCCATTATTCTACCAATACCTTTTTACCTTCTTTCATCACGGGGGGTTAACGGGAAAACACTATCCTTACCCTATTTCAGATCAGGTTCTCCAAATTAGCGACCCTGGTCACATGCTGATATAATTTCGTACCTCCCAGTACAAGTCCCTCCATTCTTTAGTCTTCCCATTATTCTACCAATACCTTTTTACCTTCTTTCATCACGGGGGGTTAACGGGAAAACACTATCCTTACCTTAGTTCAGATCAGGTTCTCCAAATTAGCGACCTTGGTCACATGCTGATATAATTTCGTACCTCCCAGTACAAGTCCCTCCATTCTTTAGTCTTCCCATTATTCTACCAATACCTTTTTACCTTCTTTCATCACGGGGGGTTAACGGGAAAACACTATCCTTACCCTATTTCAGATCAGGTTCTCCAAATTAGCGACCCTGGTCACATGCTGATATAATTTCGTACCTCCCAGTACAAGTCCCTCCATTCTTTAGTCTTCCCATTATTCTACCAATACCTTTTTACCTTCTTTCATCACGGGGGGTTAACGGGAAAACACTATCCTTACCTTAGTTCAGATCAGGTTCTCCAAATTAGCGACCTTGGTCACATGCTGATATAATTTCGTACCTCCCAGTACAAGTCCCTTCATTCTTTAGTCTTCCCATTATTCTACCAATACCTTTTTACCTTCTTTCATCACGGGGGGTTAACGGGAAAACACTATCCTTACCCTATTTCAGATCAGGTTCTCCAAATTAGCGACCCTGGTCACATGCTGATATAATTTCGTACCTCCCAGTACAAGTCCCTCCATTCTTTAGTCTTCCCATTATTCTACCAATACCTTTTTACCTTCTTTCATCACGGGGGGTAACGGGAAAACACTATCCTTACCTTAGTTCAGATCAGGTTCTCCAAATTAGCGACCTTGGTCACATGCTGATATAATTTCGTACCTCCCAGTACAAGTCCCTCCATTCTTTAGTCTTCCCATTATTCTACCAATACCTTTTTACCTTCTTTCATCACGGGGGGTTAACTGGAAAACACTATCCTTACCCTAGTTCAGATCATGTCTTCTCCAAATTAGCGACCTTGGTCACATGCTGATATAATTTCGTACCTCCCAGTACAAGTCCCTCCATTCTTTAGTCTTCCCATTATTCTACCAATACCTTTTTACCTTCTTTCATCACGGGGGGTTAACGGGAAAACACTATCCTTACCTTAGTTCAGATCAGGTTCTCCAAATTAGCGACCTTGGTCACATGCTGATATAATTTCGTACCTCCCAGTACAAGTCCCTCCATTCTTTAGTCTTCCCATTATTCTACCAATACCTTTTTACCTTCTTTCATCACGGGGGGTTAACGGGAAAACACTATCCTTACCTTAGTTCAGATCAGGTTCTCCAAATTAGCGACCTTGGTCACATGCTGATATAATTTCGTACCTCCCAGTACAAGTCCCTCCATTCTTTAGTCTTCCCATTATTCTACCAATACCTTTTTACCTTCTTTCATCACGGGGGGTTAACGGGAAAACACTATCCTTACCTTAGTTCAGATCAGGTTCTCCAAATTAGCGACCTTGGTCACATGCTGATATAATTTCGTACCTCCCAGTACAAGTCCCTCCATTCTTTAGTCTTGCCATTATTCTACCAATACCTTTTTACCTTCTTTCATCACGGGGGGTTAACGGGAAAACACTATCCTTACCTTAGTTCAGATCAGGTTCTCCAAATTAGCGACCTTGGTCACATGCTGATATAATTTCGTACTTCGCAGTACAAGTCCCTCCATTCTTTAGTCTTCCCATTATTCTACCAATACCTATTAACTTCTTTCATCACGGGGGGTTAACGGGAAAACACTATCCTTACCCTATTTCAGATCAGGTTCTCCAAATTAGCGACCCTGGTCACATGCTGATATAATTTCGTACCTCCCAGTACAAGTCCCTCCATTCTTTAGTCTTCCCATTATTCTACCAATACCTTTTTACCTTCTTTCATCACGGGGGGTTAACGGGAAAACACTATCCTTACCTTAGTTCAGATCAGGTTCTCCAAATTAGCGACCTTGGTCACATGCTGATATAATTTCGTACCTCCCAGTACAAGTCCCTCCATTCTTTAGTCTTCCCATTATTCTACCAATACCTTTTTACCTTCTTTCATCACGGGGGGTTAACGGGAAAACACTATCCTTACCCTATTTCAGATCAGGTTCTCCAAATTAGCGACCCTGGTCACATGCTGATATAATTTCGTACCTCCCAGTACAAGTCCCTCCATTCTTTAGTCTTCCCATTATTCTACCAATACCTTTTTACCTTCTTTCATCACGGGGGGTTAACGGGAAAACACTATCCTTACCTTAGTTCAGATCAGGTTCTCCAAATTAGCGACCCTGGTCACATGCTGATATAATTTCGTACCTCCCAGTACAAGTCCCTCCATTCTTTAGTCTTCCCATTATTCTACCAATACCTTTTTACCTTCTTTCATCACGGGGGGTTAACGGGAAAACACTATCCTTACCTTAGTTCAGATCAGGTTCTCCAAATTAGCGACCCTGGTCACATGCTGATATAATGTCGTACCTCCCAGTACAAGTCCCTCCATTCTTTAGTCTTCCCATTATTCTACCAATACCTTTTTACCTTCTTTCATCACGGGGGGTTAACGGGAAAACACTATCCTTACCCTATTTCAGATCAGGTTCTCCAAATTAGTGACCCTGGTCACATGCTGATATAATTTCGTACCTCCCAGTACAAGTCCCTCCATTCTTTAGTCTTCCCATTATTCTACCAATACCTTTTTACCTTCTTTCATCACGGGGGGTTAACGGGAAAACACTATCCTTACCTTAGTTCAGATCAGGTTCTCCAAATTAGCGACCTTGGTCACATGCTGATATAATTTCGTACCTCCCAGTACAAGTCCCTTCATTCTTTAGTCTTCCCATTATTCTACCAATACCTTTTTACCTTCTTTCATCACGGGGGGTTAACGGGAAAACACTATCCTTACCCTATTTCAGATCAGGTTCTCCAAATTAGCGACCCTGGTCACATGCTGATATAATTTCGTACCTCCCAGTACAAGTCCCTCCATTCTTTAGTCTTCCCATTATTCTACCAATACCTTTTTACCTTCTTTCATCACGGGGGGTAACGGAAAAACACTATCCTTACCTTAGTTCAGATCAGGTTCTCCAAATTAGCGACCCTGGTCACATGCTGATATAATTTCGTACCTCCCAGTACAAGTCCCTCCATTCTTTAGTCTTCCCATTATTCTACCAATACCTTTTTACCTTCTTTCATCACGGGGGGTTAACGGGAAAACACTATCCTTACCTTAGTTCAGATCAGGTTCTCCAAAGTAGCGACCTTGGTCACATGCTGATATAATTTCCTCTACCTCCCAGTACAAGTCCCTCCATTCTTTAGTCTTCCCATTATTCTACCAATACCTTTTTACCTTCTTTCATCACGGGGGGTTAACGGGAAAACACTATCCTTACCTTAGTTCAGATCAGGTTCTCCAAATTAGCGACCCTGGTCACATGCTGATATAATTTCGTACCTCCCAGTACAAGTCCCTCCATTCTTAGTCTTCCCATTATTCTACCAATACCTTTAGACCTTCCTCAAATGGATTTTACGGGTAATTACCCGTAAAATGATACATCTCATGATATGTAATGTGAAGGATAATTACATCTCCTTCATATACTATGGCACTTCCGTGAGGGATAGTCAATAATTTAATTGTTTTCAACATCTCTGAATAACTTCACACTAGTTTGAACAAAGTATTTTATAACGATTATGTAAATTATAAGTTCACTATTTGTTACGAGCAAATTCATAACTCATACAGGGCTAGTCAGAACATATTTAATATGAAGAGGATATTGGTACAATTTATTCTAATAATTTAAAAAAAAAAACACCAATACCACAAAAATAATTAAAAAAAAACTAATACTACAAGTTACCTAGGCTAATTTGTAAATTATTGTAATTTTGTAATAATACCGTAATGATGATGATGATGACAAGAAGAACCGAGATGATGATGACATGGTCATCGAAATGTACGTAAAGGTTTAATCTTAGGTAACTTATTTAATTATTTTTATGGTTTTGGGATTTTTTCAATATTTTTATTGTAATTGTACATATTTGTACAACTGCGTACAGAATAACAAGATATCTGTATAGCAGAAATCAGCTGATCTTCTGTGTCATGTATTACTGCACAAAAGTTATAATGTTAGGGTGGTCCCATAGTAGGAAAATACTTTTAATAAATATGTTATTTAAAGAAACTAACTAGTCGTTCCCTTTGAGAAGTAAAGTTCATTCAACGATGCAAAAAAGTGTCCCCTGATTTTTAATATGAGTGTGTCGATAGCATATCTGAACAATGAGTTGTAGGTTTCTTCCAACGCCAGAACATTCAGATCAGAAGCAGAAAAACTAACATTGACAATGCCTAAGTCAATACCAACTTATTTTAAACTGAGTGTTTTCTTAGCTTTTAGATTAAATAAATTATATTTTTACCAAAGTCTTTTATAGTAATTTTGTTTTTTTGGCTCTGCTATAGCTAGGGTTTCAAATTGCCTTCAGCAGAAGGTCCCTCAGCAGTGGAAACCACTCGAACAACAAACGTTATTAAGAAAGTTACTATAATTAAATTAAGGAAGGTTTCAAAATATATGTTACTAATCTGAAAGGCCATTTGCCAAACAGTAAATTCTTTTTCGAGGAGACAAGTCGTGCAGACATCGCATGGTATAGATTAGTGATAGATAGGTGAAGAAAGACAATATCTAAGCAGTAACTGTTATGAATCCCCGGCATAACATCTACTAGTGAATGGTAGACTAGGTATTGGGTGAATTATGAGTTGTGGTGTGGTAAATTATGAGTGCTTATAAAGTGAGTTATGAGTTTAGACGAGATAATTAATACGTTTGTATAAAGTGGGTTGCTATTAATTTATGAGATTAATTATATAGTACAATGAAAATATTTTAAAAAACCCCCAATGTACACCCTTATGTACATTTCCATGACCATGTCATCATCATCAGTGGGTCTTGTTACAAAATTACAATCTAGCATACAAGAAATTACAAACTAGAATAATGATCATTCCAGTTTGTAGCTTCATGTTTGCTACATTGTAATTTTGTAACAAGACCCTCTGATGATGATGACATGGTCATGGAAATGTACATAAGGGTTTAATTTTAAGTAACTTGTTTTATTTGTTATTTTTTATTATTTTTTGGGGTATTGGGGTTTTTCCAATATTTGTATTGTAATACACTGTACCACTGTGCTCTTGATATTGTGTATTAATTATATACGTATAACGTGAGTTATGAGTTGAGTGTGTGGATTTATTAGCAAATATAAGGTAAATTATGAGTAGGGCTAGAGTGAATTATAAGTGGTTATAAAGTGAATTATGTGTAGGCTAGGTAAAGTATGAATAACTTGTTATGATAATGGATATTGTAAAGGTATAATGTAAATTAAATGTGGGTTTGAGGATAATTACAAGTAGTTTAAAAAGGTCATGAGGACAAGGTTTAGAATATACGGTGAATTATGTGGTTAGCGTGGTTTATGAGGTGGGCTGTGGTGAAGTATAAGTAAGTAGCGAACAATGTAAGCAAATAAGGTGAATTGTGACTAGAGATAAAGTGAGTTAAAAATTAAGATGAGGTCAGTTATGGTGTGGACATGGTGACTAGTAGATTGGGATAAAATAAATTATGTGTTAGCAAGTTTGGATTTATGAGAAGGTATAACATGAGTTATGACAGCTGAAGTATGCATAGTGGTAAGATGAATTATATGAGGTAAAAGGTGAGTTATGCGTAGGTATAAAGAAAATTATAAGTGATTATAGCAAAGATGAGTTTTGCTTTATTTCATTTTATTATAGAAAGTAAATAGACGGTTATTGGTTACTTCTTGGAGTGGAATATAATTAATACAAGGGCAAGCAGCAATAAGTTGTAGCATTAATCGAGGACTGGGAAATGTTACAACAGTTTCTATAGGTACAGATCCTTAGCCTTTGAAACACTTCTGGGGGCCTGATGCTCGGTCATGTATTCGGCTTTAGATGGCAAAGATAAGGTAGTCAACGTTCTTTCATACGGAGCGTAATGAGTTCTTTATCAACGCTAATGAAACCAAAGGCAAAGTTGCTTGATTTATTCATCTCCCGGATCTACTCAAGAATGTGTACAAAAAGACTAAGAAAATTGCCGAATGGCCGAAAGATAGTCAAACCCAAATAAGAAACCGACTCAAAGCACATAATAAGAAATTCTCGTCTTTTTGAGTCAAAGTATAGAAAACATTTGCAAGATGGAAATTAGCTGCTCGTTTGGTATGGACAAAAGGGAGCTTGAGCGTACAGGTACGCAGCACACACACACACACACACACACACACACACACACACACACACACACACACACACACACACACACACACACACACACACACACACACACACACACACACACACACATATACACGCACCCACCCACCCACACACACACACACACACACACACACACACACACGCGCGCGCGCGCGCGCGCACACGCACACATACTCACACGCACACGCACGCCATTGTTTATTTACAATAAAAGATCTTTGTATTTTAATAAATTATTCAAATAAATTGATTTATAAACCTATTCGTCCATTTAAATCTAATATTTCCCCTACAAGAGATTTTGAAATGTACTATCTATTAGTAAAGCAGGCCTATTACCCTATCGCCTATTACAAACACAGCGTGCGTAGTCCCACACATTGACAACGACGTTTAAAATAGGTTTATGTGCAGCCACCTGGAGAGCTACACCTAAACTAATTGAAATATGGCTACTATTTCATCACCAAGGAAGAGGACAACTTTTTTACCTATTTGAATGGTATAATTATAGTTTTACAGACAATATGAAATGACGCCATTAATCTCACATTTTCTCTAATAATGAAGGCGTGACCTACTAAATGTCACTTTCTATCTAAATATTTTATTCAATGCTAAACCTAATGTCTAATAAAATGTATTTTCTAGAAATAAAATATCTGAAGGATTTTTAATTTTATTAAAAATGTTTTCCAAAAAAACTGAAGAATATTGTGCAGGAAATATATAATCTTTCTGCTAAAACTGTTAATCTATTTTCGGTTAACGTTTATTTCTTGTTCCATAACAATTTTGGTTTTATTTTAAACATTTTATTAAATTTCAGGTATACTTATACTTTGAGAAAATTTAAGAAATACCAACTCAGGCAAAATGATCTCGTCTCACTAAGCTCACTGAATTACGTTTTCGACCAGTGCCTCGTTGATCGCTCACTGACATCGAAAACGTTTCGCTCGGTAAGTTTTTTATGAATTTGCTTAAATTCTAAGTTTAACAAGTCGTTAGTTTATATAGTAAAATACACATTTAATTTATTCTATTGATCAACCCTAAAATAATAAGATAATTAATGATAGAAACATCCTGACGAGGCACCGACTAGAAACTTTTAAAGTCAGAAATAAAAACGTCCTGTAATGAAGGGTGGTGGATTATATATGGTTTATGTATATATAATAGATTGTTACAGAGTAGGGTTTAGAATATGTTTCTTCTATCGCAATGGAATATACGTGCAGTGTATAGCCTACAGGATCATTCGGAGAATTTAATTTGCTCTCTTCCTGAAGTTTATTATACTTCACCCTATTTAAGAGCCTCTATGCAGAGTATTTATTTAATATTTTAAAAATTACAAAAACTTTAACGCAAAAACACAAAAATCACAAAAATGATTTAAAAAATCATAAATAAAATGTATGCGCTACATCAGAAAAATTATTTAATTGTATGAAACTCACAATTTATATAGACTACACAAATTTTAGTTGAAGATTGATAATACATTGGTACGTAAGACTCTCTCTTGAAGAAATATGTTTAGGTATTGTGTCTAAAAATATTGAAAAAACTTAAGTTATGTATATTTTCTAAATGGAATAAACTACACACTTATATCCTTCGAGAGAACGTAACCATCCAAATCGAACGTACGTGAATCTATAAAACTTGGCAATCTTGTACTCTAACGATATTTGCAAATACATACTTCCGTTGAAATATAGATTTGCCTAATTTTTGAGCGTTGACAACTGGTTATTAAATGATAGAAGCAACTAAAGCATGACCAAAGGTTTGGTTTCCCAAGCCTAGACCTGTATAATTATCCAGTGGCGGTGGCCATATCACAGCATGACCACGACGGCACACCTGGTCCTGCCACACAACAGGTTCTACGCTTGGTCACTCCACACATGCGAAGTGCACAGATTCCAATCCAATCGCATTCATTTCCCACAGATTGGTTTATAATTTTTGAGGACAGCTCAATTCAAAAGAGTTATTGTTTTAACAAAAATTTGTAAACGACGTAAAATATTTTCATCGGATACGACTTTTTATTACTGGTAAATACATAACTTGTATTAGTACCTGTACATAAACACAAGTATACATACTTGTATGTTACTTAATCTTACTTTGTATTATACAATATCGAAAGGTAAAGAAGGCCCCCTGTCTACGACTAACCTATAATTTAATATTTTTTTATTTAACTAATCAGCTTGATTAATATAATATTTTGTTAAATAGCCTGTACATAAAGAGCTTATAAATATTTTACTCTAAGACGTAGACACGAGACTAAGTTTAAATGTCCTTATGTTTTTACACAAACCGTTCATTTTTTCCTGATTATTATACGGCGTTTATATTTCCGGCACAACCGACATCGAAGTTATTTCCGGCACAACCGACTATACCGATAGCATTACAAGCCCTTGGCAGGGAACAACGCAAAGAAATCCTGAGGGAATTTTCTTTCCTAGTAAAAAAATGTTTTGTAGGACTTGTCATCGAATTATTTTTACTATCGCAATGTCTAATGAAAAGGAGACACGAGGCATAAATATTTTACAAATGTTTTAGTTTGTACATTCATGTAGAAATTTTGACGATTTTAACGCTGCTCCAAAACGTAAATTCTAATATCTCGTTTCATATGTTCCAAATTTGTCAACATTTATATTTGCAAAGAAACAAAACAAATTAGTGGCTTAGAAAACTTGTGTAAAGATTAAAAATTCTGCTATCTCAAAGATGATATTAAAACTAAAGTTAATTCAATGTTTGGATACTAAAGTTTTTTAGTTACGATTTAAACATGACATATAATAAACTATTATATTAAGTACATATAAATATTAAGTAATATATATACATCAATAAATTAATTATAATAAATTATCTATATTTTCAATAAGATTGACAATAACATTTGGAATAACAAAAACGTTTGGAATTACTTCAAAATCAAATTAAGTTTGTTCGAAGAAGAACATTTATAAACTACTTTCATTTATTTATATATTGTAGAAAATACATTAATTTAGGAATTGGTTACCTTTTTAATTTTCCTTAGTAAAACAGTTGTAAAATGAAAAAAATGAGTTAATTTCAAAATAGTTATCTTTTAATAATTTAACTTATTTTCGAACAAAGTATTTTTTGTCGTTTAAAATGCGTTTATTTTATCTCTCTGTATTAACATATACTTCTTGCATTAAAATCACCCGAATAATTAATTAGTTTCCCTTATGGGGAATGGAACTGTTCCGACATACAGTATCTCACGTAACAGAAAGAAATTCCTAAACATTTTGAAGTAGCCAATGCTATCTAACCGACCGCCGCCGCCGATGTTGTGGGCTATGAGAAATATTTTTTCGGCCATTGAGTAAGGCTGTGCGATGCTGTGACTATTAATTCCGCCAGGGAATCCCTCCAGGACAGGTTTCGGCTGCCCCGAGCGACGTGTTTTCGGTCCGTGGGTTCGTTTTTATAAAATCATCAACATTTGACGTAACACGGCAATTTAGTAAATCCAACCGATTGCTTATCAGGCTCTCACGGGCCCTCCCAGGAAACCAGGGTGTGTTGCCGGAAACCGGAAATAGTTCCCTTCCGATACACCTGAGTTTTCACTCTCACGCCAACCTCATATTCCGGTAAACTGTTGCATGGAAACAGATGAAATCTATCTAGATATGGGAGTCACGTGTGGTAAATTTCCCACCTTTACACTTTCAACCTTCGGCGAATGGGAAGCGTTCGTGCTTGACCTTGCGAAAATCATAATGCGCCTATAAATTTAAACATCATTCAATAACGAGTGACAGACCAATGAATATGGCGTTACTAATATTATCATCTTAAATAATGAACAATTGAACAAATCTTAGCTGACATTGTTCCGAATTTAGCCAGTCTTATATAGGCCTATTTAATAAACTGGAAAGTGTTTGAATGAAAAGATAAAGGTTATAAATTTACACAGTTGAAAAAATAACCTATTCTAAATCACGGAAAATAAATTTTTAGTACATTTTATAAAATGAATTTTAAAATTTTTAATATTTATTTGAAGTTATGTTCAAAACTTATATATTGTGTAACTGAAAATATTTATAAACTTTAAAATAAAAGTTTTATAAATAGAAACAAAGTAATTTGTAAATTTATTGAGTACAGTTACCTCCTACCTTTCCTAATGATGTCATCCTCCTTTCCTAACGCGTTTCGGATATCCTCTATTTTTGAGAACGGTAAGATTATGAAGGTGGTGGGACGAAAAATGCGTACGGCGAAAGATGCGTACAAGAGGAAACAACAGCAATTGACGAGGGTAAATCGTAAATTTGACAAGCGAAAAAAGCATACAAACAAATGCAGTTGTCAACTCAGGTGATATCTACCCCTAAACTATTATCTAATTACTTTCAAGGTTTTGGATTCTCCCAGTCAAAATGGGTCGAAAAATGTTTTCCACATTGTCATTGGTCACTTTACTTTTAACTGTCGATGTGATAAGCTCGATTTAATCGAAAGAGACTTATCAAAAGAGGCTGAAACTTCGACTCCTATGCACATAAAACTGGAGGAAAAAAATGAAAAACAAAGTATATTAAATCAGACGACAAATTTAAAATAAAAAACTACAAAACTACCTAGAAGCGGAAACTAATGTCTTGTTTAAGATCTGTTTCCTAAATCCAAAAAAAAGATTAGATTAGACCCAAGAAATCAGTTGGTAAAATCAAATAAAGTGGTCAAGTTGTAATATAGATTAAAATCTGTAATTAAAAAAATCTGTAAAATGAAAAAAAATCATTGAAAATATAAAACAACAACAAAATTACCGAGGCTACAAGCTAAATTTAAACACGCCAAAACGAAAGCATAATATATCTCTATCATTTTGCCAGTCCAAAGCCTGGAAAAGTGTGATGGAAATCAGTTATAATAGATACATTTTTAAAGAATCTTCAATCCGGAGTAGCTAAGCAACACCTTTGTTTAGCTCAGAGGTAAACTCATTTATGTAGCTCAATGGTTTTAAAAGATCCGCGTTCGCCTAAACGTTGTACGCAATTTCATGTCACAATGTTCTGATGTCATAGCTTACCTCGTCATCTGTCAAAACTTGATTCTGTACGCATCTTCGCAATATGCCAGGTGTACGCAACTTTCGTGTATTCATGAGGCTATCCTCCATTAGGTATCCTCCATTGATAATGAACAATATTACTTCTTTTAAAGTTCATACAACAAATTATCTACCTTTTTATAATTACAATTACGGAAATTACTCTACCTATTCAGAAATACAAGGATCAAATTATAATTTATGCTGAAAGAAAAGCCTAATTACTAAATTTATGTTTCATTTTACAATATAAATAATCGACTTATGTTCCACGCCAAATTTTCGTCGTCCATATTACATACCATTGTTAAATTTCTTTATCGTAAACCAAGGGTATAATCGATTAACTAAGTTTTTCTTTTTCTATACAATTACCAAAGTCATTATTTAAGGTTAAAATTTCTGTTTTAAACTGAATATTCATATCACAACAACTATAAGGTAAGGTACAAACTTCATATAGCCTATTATGAGGTAAGTAATAATAAATGTAGTAATAAACCAAAATGGTTAGGTTGGTAAAGTGGTAATACTTGACAATACATTCATCAGTTGTACAATTTGTAACAAATTGGTTAGGGATTTTAGAAATAAACACAAATTGTTAAAGTCAATAAGGGATAGATTTGTACAGTAAAAAAAATTAAATATACACTAAATGAAATTTGTTAGTGTAAAATAGCTTAAAAATATAAATGTAGATCCCAATAAATAATTATTATATATAATAGAAAACCTGTACGGTAAACCAAATTATAAATGTTTTCTAAAATTTGATCCAAAATAAAAAATTGTTTTTTTTTCAATCAGCACTTATTGTTTTTTACATAAATTTAGTTTCACTAGCGTCAAATTCTAAAATAATCTTTAAGTTATAATGTCTTTTAAAGAATCCGTGACCCCGTTAAAAGCCTAACGGGTTTATAGGTGGGTAATTGCTTTTATTTTAAGTTCAGGAGTTGGTTCTTCTAAGAGGATTATTTCTTGAGATACAGGTGTCAGACCAGAGTTCGAACTCGAGAAATAAATGATAACATGTCTACGTACAAGGTGTGGTGTAACATCAATAAACGGGGAGGTAAGAGATTAGCTGGCCGGAGGTGAGCTGAGATGATAGTTACAGGTAAGGGTAGAAACGTCCGTAGGAGTGTGCATGTAATAATATCCTTGATGCAATGATAGAAACTATTTCCTATCTAGTTCGAAATGCTTAATTGGAATAAACGTATTTAAATCACCATTAACTCCCAAAGTAAGTACGAACTCAAATCCCGCTTTAAATTTCTTTACACGGCGTGTATGACGTCACAGATCTGTCAGTATCGGGTATTACACGGTGTAATCGAAAAACCCGCTTTCCTCACGCGAACCCAACATTTGCCGGAAAATTACTAACGAGATTTAGCGACAGTCCCGGAGATAAGCAGTGATCGAAACTGAATCCAATGTAAATGGGTTACATGTAATTACACGATATCGTGTTAACTAGAAATACAGTAAATTGATAGACTCCGTATTTCGAGCTATCATTTCCCACGCAAGGATCGAATCAGGGCGATTATCTGGAGCCGGCCCTCAGGCTCGCACGCAATCAGTGGGCTTTGGGATTTTGCTACCGACAAATTATTTTAAAATTAATTTTTTTTTGTAAACGCACTAAAAACACTGTCAACTATATGTTGTCGGGGCATTAGGACTATCTTTAACACGTAAGAGAATATGTTTTCAAGCGGTGAGAAAAAACTGCTCTTTGAATAAGTTTTTCGTAAATATTTAGAATATTTATTATTTTCTCACAATTATTATATGAGCTCGAATAAATTTATAACATACAGAAAATGTTTAGATATTTTTCGTTTATATGAAACACACACAAAATTGTAAATAGTAAAATGGTTATAGAATTAGAGTAAAACAAAAAAAAACAATGGCATGCCCTTGTGAAAGACCTTGGAAGGTTTTCGTCGTTTTAGATTTTTAATTTCTTTAAGAAAACCAATTTACTGCCAGTCTGAAATCGGCTCAACAGCTTTCAAACAGAAACAGATAAGTTTTTGAAAAAGCTAACTTCAAAAGTCAACAACGTATATTTTAATCGAAATGAAGCACATTGCAGAGAGTTTAATTGTGGACAAGCGTTGGGATTCTAGTCATGCTTAGTCATACTCGTACAGTTACTCGTTCAGAACTCTACATCTCAGAGCGCTGACACCCAATAAAATCGACCAATTGATAGAAAATAGATGTCGGGAAGGAATTCCTTGTAGGTTGTCAGATACCTTTTTATAATAAAACACGTTATTTATTATTACAATCTAGTTTTCAAATTAATAAGCAATTACAATCTTCCCTTACTTTTTAAAAAGATAAAACCAAGTCCACTTGCCATATCGACTTCGAGTGCTGTTGAATCTTATCTATTGAATTGTTCACAACACTGGTTCAAAAGCTTGATTCTTTTTCTAACTATCCTTGTCAATGCCTGATTGTAATTGTTGTCAATATTATAAAGTTTTTTGTTATGTCACTGAGCAAATTTGTTGATACAATTTTGAAACATTCCATGTTTAGGTCCCTTTGCAGGTTGGTATTACGTGTGTACTTCGGTGCGTTCACAATATCATTAAACACTATTTTGTAATGTTTGGATCGTATTCCCGCTACTATGATTGGTGCAGCCCCAAGCCGAGCACCGTACGACCATATTGGTCTAGGGCTTTTTGATAAAACTTAGTTTATATATTGATGAGAAATTTCTTCCTATTATTCAATAATCCTGTATTGAAGACTGCTGTGAGATATGATACAAAAAAAAGAACCGGGACGTCTATAAAATCCTCGTATAGAATAACTCTACTTCAGGTAAAAGCACCACTGTCCACACAAGCCATATTTTTCTACATTCTTAGTACCAAGAACAACGGTTTTGTTGTACTACCCGATTTCATCCAAAATGTCTTAGTCTTCTGCTTACAAGTAGATAGTACAAGTCTGGACCCTGCTTTATGTCCCCGACAAAGGGTTTCATTTCAGGCCCATCACTCTGCATAAGGGATGCTATGTCCCTCCGTTAAGCCTACGTATAGCTTAAATCCTTTAAAATCCTTCGAAGGCAAATACAGGTAACTATACTAGAATGTCTTAAAATACAAAAAAATATAAACCTTTTACAACTTCTGAGTGTATTGCTGGAACTGTCATATTTAGGTACTTTTAATGAACGCCCATTTTCTGCAATAATTTTCTCCAAGGCCCAGCGACATGCCATCATTGTGTCTTTCCTTCCGGTACTCCTATCTTTACTTCATCCTTCTTTACTTCTCTCATGTCACATACGGGGATGTAAAGTCTAACCTTCTTACGACCTCAATAGAGAATAACGAGCCCTCTCACTTGAAAAGTTTTCCCCGACATCCAAGGCAGCATATTTTGTGTTTATCTCATATCAACTATACCAAATCATTTTTTTAACGTTTACAGACTACAAAAGTCAAATTTTGAAAAAGAGGATGGGAAAAGTACAGAGCAGGCCACAAACATAAGCATACCAACATGAGTAATATAAGAAACTCCAATTAGAATTTCGTATGGTTACATAACCTCACCTTTATAATGAAATCTTCATTTTAAGGTGGAAACCTGCATTAAAAGAATTTTAAATACATTGCTCTAACGACTGAATATTTTCAAAAATGTAACAGTACGAGAGAGACTTCCAGAAATGAAACTAGACAGAAAAAACGTGCAGATTAAAGTAAGAAAAGAAATCTATCGATACAGTTTAATATATTCCAGTTCAAAACTCACTAGTATGCCTACCGCAACGAACGGACGGAACTGCAGGACCACGAGCTACGAACAGATGACTCTCAAATTGTAATTGAAAAAAAAACTTTCTCATAATCTTAGAACATTAAACCTTTTTTATTTATCTGCCAATCACAATTTTTATTTATTAATCCATAAAAGTAATATTCAATAAATCAGAACTGTAAAATAATATTAAATAATAATAGTTTCTCCTATTGTAACCCGAACCTTAAACAGCGACCCTGAGATCAAAACGAATTTATGTAAATTAAATAAAGTATAAAAAAAGAAAGTTAAGAGTCTCTTGCAGATTAGAATAATTGAGCAAGCCAAATTTAAATTAAATTAAGAAATTCCCATTTAAATAATAATGTAATTATGATACACTTAATTAAATTATCTTAACCTGTAAATAGTGTGTTATTTCAGTGTAACCCAGAGATCAATATTATAAATAATAATTTCATTCTTATCAGAGATCAGTGGCACCCAAAACCAAGACCTATTAAATAAAATAATCATTGAATAAAGAAAATTGTTACATTGAAAGTTAACCAAAGGGTGTTAGAGTTTTGGATCCGCAACGCGTAGCTCAAACCATAACAATACATACATACATATATATATATATATATATATATATATATATATAAATTATTTGAAAAAATGTATTAACACTAATTCATTATCATCCCCCACAAGTTAAAAAAAAAAATTATTTTTACTTTAGTCAGTGAATCAAAAGTATTTTATTAACGAATGAAAATTTGAACAAGATATATATATATATATATATATATATATATATATATATATATATATATATATATATATATATGGGGGGAGTGTGAACTAACAGAAGAAATTGAAAAAAAGGTCGATTAAAATGAATCAATGGCAACAGTTAGGGGTAACTGGAAATGAGTGACTTCTCCTTGTTTAGATGGAACAAATACTAGAGAAAGTGGTGTAAAGTCTTACAATTCTGGTCGAGGCTTGATTGCTATGATAAATATCTAAATATAACAGACAGGCCAGGCGATCCGATTTGCCCATACTATAAAGGAACAGAAGACGATGTCGGACAGGTAGTGGATACGGCGGCTTTAGTTTTGGAACCAGAAAAGCAAAGACACCGAAAATGAAAAAAATACGAATAATTAACAGTAAGTACGTTAAAATACCACAGTGTATTTATTAATGACCGACCAAACTGAACAAAAAATAGAATCACCGAAAGTATGTGTCAAAATTTATTTTTGAGCTGAAACAAGCGGTTATTTTTTCTATTAATTCCTTCCTTTGATCTATCTTGGCTAAGATTATTACTAAAAACTCATCCCAGCTGTTACGTTGCAGAATCTTAGGGGAAATAAACCACATGACCACGTTCTAATCCCTTAATCCTCCTCTTCTACTTGTTGTCTGGGTAAGTGGTGACCCCTCTCTTCGCCTCGATTGGAACAGGTTTGCTAAAGGTAAGCATCCCTCCTGCCCATGATGTCCCATAATTTTTTATCTCTTCCCAGAATAAAGGATTATAATGTACCTTCCTTCTCCTTTCCTGGTACCCATTTACCCTCATGCTTTTTTAAAGGGATGTAACTGTAAACCCTTGTTTTGACCCCGAAAGAGAGAAGTTGTACTTCAGGTAAACGTACTGGAATGTCCCTTTTATATCCTCAACGGGGGGGGGGTATTATATCTTATCCCAAATGTCACTTGTATTTAAGTTGACAAATTCTGGGAGAGTCAATTTCTAACCCTTTTCTACCCAAATCGTTCATAAAAATGTGACATACTTTTTTTTGTATATTTTCGGCGTCTTACAATTTTTTTTTCTTCTGATACAGTTTTCATCCATTTCGGTATGTTCAAAGATTTTCTTATTCTAAAAACCTCTGCCGCTTTATTTTCGCCGTGATATTTCCTGCACTCGGTGTCTCATGTAAAACATGATTCGATTATCTTCTTTGGATGTGGCTGTACCATCTTACGTATTGGATACCGATGTGTTCCACTAACGTTCGTTGCATTTCCATGTTTTCTCGTATATTGTCATTCACCGCCCTTTTAGGATTTCGATGGAGTGAATCTTAAGAAATTTATCTCCTTCCGAAGTCCTTCCTGGTTCTCTCCTTCAGTGGCTCACTTTCTACGTGCGGTTAATCTTTTGACATTGTACGGTATATCATATGTTTATTTACTGGATACATTGCGCTATATAGTACGTATTGAGGAGCAGAACGACCTTTCTTCGATTGTTTTATCTTCAATTGTCCTTTCCATGCTTTCATCTTTAGCGATGTCCATAGATCTACTTCTTGTAGCTTGTCCGTTGTAAACGATGTTCTGGTTTTATTGGAGGTATACGTCGTGTGTCTCATGGTGAAGCCTTCATGGACGAAAGCCATCTGCACCTATTTTGTATTGGGGGGGGGGTTGCTTTTTGCCAGTCTATCTCGAGCCGTCGCCGTGTCTGTATTTGGGTGTTGTATTAGTCTCTATACGGATATCCGTAACTCCTCTAGCAGAGGCCGTCCACTACGCCGCATCTTTCCCCTAGGCAGGCCTCATAACGTTCCGCAATACCCATATGTCAATCCAAACCACTGATGTAAACTAAGACGCTTCTTTTCGTACCGATTGCCCTGTTACTGTCAATTGTACCTCATAATGTTTTACTCTCGTAACACACAACTATATTTATATTTGTCGCATTGTTGTATTATTTTCTTGCCTTTTTGGGGTAACATTTTCATGTTTGCTATCGATAGTTGTTATCACTTATGCTTTTTTTATACTTATGTCCTCCCCTATTAATTTACTTTTAATGTATTCAATATTTTTTTAATGTTCATAGTTCATCATTTTACAACTCTCTGCTGATCTGTAAACGAGCTCCTTCCTTGAGGGGGTTTCTCTGCAGGTTGTCTTATTCAACGCTTACGTTATAAGTTTACGCGAATGCTTTAAACATTCAGTAGCACAGATCTTTATTAAGCCTTCATTATTATCTTTATCACCTTCATTATACAGAGTTATCATAAAAAAATGATGCGGTTTCTGTAATCCGTAGAAAGATTGTAGGGATTATTGCTTTCCTCAGCTAGATGAACTCGAAAACATTCATCAACTTTATTCCAACAAGATGGTGCTTCCCCCACACTTCAGTGCATTGGTCACGGACGCTTTCAATGTAAAATTTGGAGATCGATGGTTGAGCCGGCAAGGACCTGTGCTGTGGCCTCCAAGGAGTTCAGACCTGTGATTTTTTCTTGTGGGGGTACATCAAAAGCGTTGTTTATTCACAAAATATTCGCAGCCTGAACAACTTAAAAAACAGGATTAATGAAGCAATGACAACCAACCCCGAAGAAATGATACCAATATTAGGAGAGATGTTGAGTATCGTTTGGACACTTGTCGAGCGACTAAGGGCGCACTTATTGAAATTTATTAATCATGTAATGAAAACTGTTTGAGACGACAAATTAGATTAATAAACAAAATTAGCTGTAAGTAATTCGGGTTTTCTTTAAACCGCAGCATTCTTTTATGATAACCTTGTATTTTAACTTTATAAAGGATAGTTAAAATAAATAGGCCTATGCACAAAAAATAAAGATTAACATTTTTGTGTGCAGTAAACAAATAACTATTTACCCATTATTGCACGTAAGGCTAATGTAGTAAGTTATTATTTAGAGCCTAATTCATGATTACATTTAAAATAAATCCCCACAAAAAACAAGCACGTAGAGTATATTGCGTAAGATAGGATACAATCAAAAAATATTATTTAATCACATTAACGCATGTAAATAGGTTAAATAGCAAACTTTTAACACATTATTTTGGGCAATAAGTCATTGCGAACAAACATTATTGTAAGCGACAACAATCAGTACCACAAAACGGATTGTTTCCCGCGAATGAAATGAACCAAACAATGCTGTCCAAGAACAAAACAAAACATCCGCAATTCACACCAACAATGACAACTATTCACAACAATAAATTCCTTTTACTAGTTTTACAGTGTTTACATTTTTTGGACATGTAATCGCTTTTATTAGAACAAATGGTTTCCGTGTTTATATATATTAATTTAAAAATAGATACACATGTTGAAAGATAACGTAATATTGTACGAAAAAACACAAATATTTATAAAACCAACAGCTAATACATGGAGTTACCATGATTACAGTTTACACATTTCGATTACCATGTCGTCATTATCAGAGGGACGTATTAAAATATAAATACAATTTAGTCAGCTTAATACAAACTAGATTAATCTATAATTACAAAATGACCAGTCTGGTTTGTAATTTTAAAGCAATAAGTTGTCTAGATTGTATTTTTATTGTAATAGGACCCTCTGATAATGACGACACGGTCATCGGAATGTACATATGAGTTTAGTCTTGGCAACTTTTGGGGGTTATTTGTATTAATGTTTGTGGTAGTAGGATTATTGTCAAGAGTTTTGTTGCAATATTGCCATAATGCTAATTATATTCTGTTTTCTTAGGTTTATAGTTTATAACTATAAACTAAAAACGTTTAGTTATTGGTTAAATGTTGTATTAGCTATGCTTATTAATGATGACGATCGTAAATGATTGAAACGCGTTTGAGAAATAATTAAGTGATTGTGATAAATTTGTTTTTATTGTTATTTTGTTATGATTGTATTTGTTTTATTGTTATTTTGTCGTGATTGTATTTGTTTTATTGTTATTTTGTTTTGATAGTATTTGTTTTTATTTTGTGCTATTTATGATAGAATTTGGTCTGTGAACAAAAAACTGTGGTACACGTTCACAAATGTAAGATATTAAATTAAGAAGCCATCAAATTATTGTTACAAATAAAGAGAGAAACTTTTGTGAATAAAGAAAAATCACATTGTATGAAATATAAAAATGTGACTAGAAATAAGAAGGGTTTACACTATATAAATTCGAGGGGGGATGGCTTCATAAAGAGTATAAGAAGATATTTTGCTTGTAACTACTGTAGTTGCATTGCTGATGTCACTCGCATCCATACTAAGCTTTACAATTTTTTTTTTGAGCTAACTGGATCTAAATTGGGACTTTGGATATTACTATGGTTTTGTAACTCCGGTGTTTTTAAGACAAATAAATTTTTTTTTTGGATTTTGCCCATTGTTGCCATCAAAATTTCGAAGCCTTCCTACTGACTATATTACCAGCCCTCAGGCATGTGGGCTGGTTCATGCGGGCTGCAGATTTTCTCTAAGAATACCGAGGGTGAATAAAATTTCGACTGGACGACCTAGAACGAACCATTCAGTGGGGTATTCCAACGGTACAGAAAAATTTGCCGTTTTTAAAGAACGGTTGAAGCTCCAGTCTTCGTCTGGTGCCACAGACGGTCTGGTGAGCAGTCTAGGCCTTAACGTGTTACCCTTCATGTACTAGAACTACAAGTCTCGACATCAACTCCTTCAACTCCAGTGACGCAAGTGAGAGTTTGAGGTTGGATTCGGGGGGGTCATTGCGTTCGTTCGATATAGGTGGTCCCCGCTGTATTCTAATAGTGGGGAGTCGGTCGTGAACCGTCGTAGATTATATATATCGGCTCTATCTATTAGGAAGACCACTGAAACTAACCTTATACATTATTACCAATAAAAAGTTACCATATTGTGCATAACCTGCATTACGTGTGCAATACGCATACAGCTCCTCTTTCGGAGTACCTCCTCCATTTTATATTTTTATTCCCCCTAAGACCAAATGTTATCTTTTACTTTTAAACAGAAATGGAATTCAAGTGGGCACTTGTTACCGTCAGACTGGACAATAAAAAAAATTATTGACTTAAATTAACAAATTAAGAAAAAGATATAACATTTTCAAATGGTACCCTCACGATATTAAACTCACCACCAGTGGGGTTTTGATCTTTAGAACAAATTCCAAAAAAACTAAGTAGCTTTTACTTTGTTAAACTATTATTTACAGTAATTCTATGTATAGATGGATCTGACTGAAGCACACAATCAAGAAATTTCGATTCATATAATATTAGGATCGCGTAAGGTTTGCTCTTCTAAGGACCCCTTCCTGTAAATGTCTTAAGGTTGACGCTCGTAAATGTTCGCTATTTTATAACCCGAGTCTAGTTTTCCAACTCGTCTTGTTTTCGTAATGGTCAGCCTTTCGCTATCTCCTTTTGTGGCCACTCACTTAGTATCCCTACCGGGAATGAAATATGTAGGATTGTTTGCTCAAGTATCATGCTATTGAGGTTTTTCCATGGATAAAGGAAGATAGTGAAAGAAAACAGTACGGTAAGTATCGTGTGAAGAAAAGATCTGAAACCTTTGGAGCTAAGGTGGCCTTACGCTAAGATATTACCCCAAAATACCTTCTTACTCAGTGTCCATGGCTAAATTTCATTACTTCGCCTAATTCTTACTCAAAACTTGAATAAAACTTTCAAAGGTGATTTAGTGCTAGCAAGGAATCTATGGATAGCCTATCGCTATTTCCTTTTGTGCGCAATTAGCTAGTATCCCTACCGGGAATGGAATATGTAAGATTGATTTGATGTTGAGGTATTTCCATGGATCAGGGGAAGATAGTGAAAGAAAACAGTACGGTATGTATCGTGTGAAGGAAAAGAGATCTGACAATAAAAACAACCTTTCATGAGAAATTTCGTGATATGTTATTCAGGAAACCTTTGGCGCTGGGTTGTCCTTACGCTTAGATATTACCTCAAAAGATCTTTTACTTAGTGTCCATGGCTAAGTTTGATTACTTCGCCTAATGCTTACTAGAAACTTGAATAAAACATGCAAAGGCGAATTAGTGCTAGCAACGAATCTATGGATGGTCCTAAGTAACAATATTTTTGAGCTCTTTAACTCTTATGAGGTTCAGAGTTTAAATATTCTAAACCGTACAGTAGCGCTAGACTAGTTCACAGGTAGGCTGGTATTTAGGTCCAATTTTAAAACCTGCCACTTGGCTCTTGGATAGATATTGTGTATTAGGCCTCTATTTACCATCAGGCACTGACGTCATCCCTCATCGGGGCCATAAATCATGGACAACCAGTCCCAATCCTTAGACAATCCTATTAGCACGTTTCCGTCAAAATTCCTATCTTCATTTGTTGTTATTTTCAATATACATTAGAAAGTATTAATAAGTAACAAAATAATGAGTCAACCCTATGAGTCAGCTAAAGGACAAGGGTTGATATTTTCGACAATAATTTGCGAGCACCTCCACCTTGTCCACGACCTCTCGCCAAGACCCGCAGCTCCCAAGTGCCGGTTATTAAAATTTTACATATACTGGTAAATGTTGACCAAACGCCGAGAGAAAACAAAACCGTTGCTTTTGTGTGAAACTATCGGACTGCAGGCTCTGACCTCGCAATCACCAAGTGAAAAAAAAATCATCTTTATTGGCTATAATCCCGGCAAACGTTTAGGTGGGGATAGGCTCTATGTCTAGTGGAGTACAGAGATTAAAGCGTGGTCGGTGGTTAGCTTGATGCACTAACTAACGTACCCGGACGACAAAACAGAAAATGAGTGTACACTCAAGAATATCGGAGAAAATCATGCAACGTTCAGTTTTTTGACAACCCAACCTAATGTGACATTTTAATGGTATTTTAACCAAACGCCTTTTTGATATTTTCTGACCATCTCGTGTATAACTGACAGGTAGTAGTCTCCCAGGCGACAGCGTCTTTTCGACTGAACGCAACCATTAAAGTACTGTCCTAATGGGGATAATCCTGGAGTTCCTAGAACCTGTTTGTGCCTTAAGCGACAACACCGATTAATTCTGATTATTTTCCCCTGGGTGGTGTAGCCACGGGATGTATGAGGTGATGACGTCACTAGCCAGCCAATATTTGGATCATTGCCATAGGATTATTAATTATGCTTTTCTCGTTACCATAGCAACACAGGAGTAAACAGTAGACACATACGGATAAATAATAATAATAAAATTAAGGCAAGTTTGTTTAGAATTAATACTAATACACAACCAATAGATTTGAATAGCTCGTTCTCAAGAAGTTCTACACTGGCAAATAAACAAAAAATAAATGTGTTGGAAAACTGGCAAAAAACAACAGCTTTCATGAAATTCTTGCGAAATATGAGTGAAAAAATATGATAAAAGAGCAACACCCTTGTGGACTGATATTAGAAAATAAGAAAGCCATGTACCTAAAACCAGTTACCCCTGTTACAGCGTGAAGTCAGAAGTAACTCAGGAAATTTTTGCTGTTAAAAGCTACTCATAATCATGGTGTTATCAGCCAAAACCTCTATACACGCATTAATTATAAAAAGGTCTTGAAGAAATATTGAGCAAGAAATATCCTAAGGAATCATCCAGAAACTTGAGTGTTTTAAAAGGTTCTGTCTGTGTAATATGTTTACATAAAGGCAATAGCATTTCGTGAAATGGTTTTATTATATATATAAAGAACCAAGTCAAAATACAAATACAAGAATTATAATTGAATTTACAATTCAAAGCTTTTCGTTGGCTAACAGTACCAACATCATCAGGAATATTAAACAATTAAAATTAACAGATGTGCAAATTAGATCCAATAAATAGCTAATATTATTTATTATATATATAATAGGTCTATATAGTGGTGTAGTGGTGTGAAACGCGTGGGAAATCTTACCCTGCCCTGTGCAAGAATACTAATAATAATTGTTGACCCATGTTTTACAACTTGTTAAACAAATATAACTATTGGATTGTTTGGTTACGTACTGTCTTAACCGTTAAAAATCTATGAGCACTTGGGACTAGGGATGGTCGATCCAGTGACTATAACGGATCGGTGATTTTAGTGACGACGCCAGGGTTGGATCAGAGACTTTTACCGGTGATTTTAGTACCGGTGACAAGGGACAGCCGTCAATAACAGGCAACCATACCAAACTGGTGAAAGGATTCCACAACTCACGTTTTTGTAGAAGGCTTATTTTATTTTAAAATAAACTCCTTTTATATTAGACACAAACTACCGAGTGAGAAATTGTGTCTACTGTACACAACACTGTCACTGTCGTGAAACCTGACACAAATCGTCCACTCACACACGGCATAAATGAGTAGAAACAGTGACAACGACAAATCAACCAAAGACCAATCGACCAATGACAGCTGTAGTAAATTATCAGTAACTTTTCAATCAGCGACGGCGATATTTTGCTAAACACAACAGAAACAACCCTCTCTCCGCTTCAGTCAACGGCACTGCACGATGATCGGCGCCATGAGCCAAGCGGTGAGAATAGAACCAGTGACAGCCACTGTAAAATGTCAGTAGTGTTTCATCCAGCGACTGCGACTTTTACCCCAATTACAACAGAGACAACTTACGATTGTCACTGGAACTGGCATTTTCTAAATTTTATCACTGGTACCACCAGCGACAAACGAATATCAGTGACAGGTCACCGTAACAGAAAATATCCACCATCCCTACTTGGGACACCACCTTGTACAGGTCAAATTTTATAAGCTGGCACTTGCCTCTTAGGTAGAAATTGTGTATTTGTCTTATAGAAAACATCAGGCACTGTCGTCATCCCTCATCTGGGCCATTAATCACGCCTACCTGTCCCTACCCTTAGACAATGCTACTAGCACGCTTCCGTGAAGGCCCTATTTACATTTGTTGTATTTTACTATACATTAAAAAGTATTAATAAGTAAAAAAATAATATGAATGAATATAATGAAAATAATATGATGTTTTTTAAAATGACCTGCGACTTCCTCAACCCTCCCCTCGTCCTCGGCTTTTCGCCAAGGCCGGCAGCCCTCAAGTTCCAACTTATACAATTTTACCTATAAAGGGAGAGTGCATTCCGGATCGCCCGATATTAGTCAACCCTAAGATGATGGTGAGCTTTTCCACAACACAAAATTTACATCTATACCAATGATAATACAAAGATTTGTAAATATTTTTTGTGTAGTAGAGGATAGAAGGTGTGCAGTGAGATTTGATTGAGTGGTATGATTTCGGAGTGCTCTAGGTCTTCTTGTCATCGGGCGCGAAATGATCTCATATGGTCGGCTTTTGCAATCAGGCACGTGAAAAACACAATACAGTACAACATGGATTATATTTATATTATTTTATTTATAATATGTTGAACAATTAAAATAGAAATTCTGGTCCAAACTTCACCGACTAACCGGAAAATGTAATATTTGTTACAAAGTACAATTTTATTAAATGAACGTTCTACATCTTGACGTTAGCAATAATTAACTTCATGTTTTCTTAGTTAAGGAATTCGCAAGATTTTCCAATTATAAATATTGTTTCCAAATACGCTTTTTAAAGTATATTACAATATATACGTATGTACAATATTTAAACGTCTGTTGTAATTATTGGTTAGCGGAAAGATTTCGAACAAATCACAGGCAAATTTAACATTGGGAATACATTACCCAAAGTTTCGACATCTGAACAATGTCATCTTCATGGGTATTCGCTTAAGAAAATGACAATACTATATTTATAAACACTATTACAATAAAATTATACATTAACAATATTTAGAGGAGATTAACCTTTTAGCTAAATATGCAATTATTTTGTACAACGTCATTGCATGTACATGAACCTTCATGTAAAAAGTAGCTGTTCTACTATATACATAGATTTATTATTTTTGTTTTAAATGTAATATAGCCTATTCATTTTAAAAATGACAAACTATATTTATATTTTGATATTCATCTTTATTTGACTACTCGAAAGACAGTTGAATATCGAGTCAAAAATAGTTAATTATTGGTTAATGGGTTGTATGTTGAACTCTTTTGTTGTTTTATAATTTATGTATGTGGGTGTTTTCTATTATGTGTGTATATTGTAGTTTTTCAGTTTTATTACTGGTTTTCATTGTATTTAGCTGAATTTATGACTCGCACCACGTAGGTGGATTATTTTGTTAAATTTGTGACTAAAATTTCATTGGAAGTTTTAAATTTCTGTTGAGTGTACTTGTATTTTATAGTGTATTGTAAAATTACTTTCAGGCTTGATAAGGGCAACAAATCAGTTGCCGAAACCTTGCACTAAATAAATAAAAAAATTTTGACTCGATATTCAATCGTCATATCATTTATTAAATTTATTTATTGAGTTTTAAAAGAAGTACTACAGTGGTTTCTACGTGAGAAGTTTTGTAGAATAAAAATTTATTACAATAAAGAGATTATTCTATAAATGGGGAAAGGGGTTTGAAATTGTAATTGTTTAGTAGAAATAAAATGTTTTTTTAGTTTTATAATAAATATTTTTCTTTACTTGGTTGCATGTTTAATTTATTAAACATCGCTAAAAACACCCTTAATATATCACAATAAAAAATCTGCCCATTTTCAAAGCGAATCGTTATTCGGCCCCTATTGCTATCATGAGAAATTTCTCGTGATAACTTTTTTTAAATTATTGTTTTAAATTATGAACCAGTGTGTAAATTAAACCATCTGAGTAAAGCCAGAGAAATAACCTCGGCTAGCATTAGCCTTCCACACTTTTCCATAATCCTGGGCAGAGTTCCGAGAATTGTAAAAATATATTAAGAAGAAAGAGGTTGGAGTTGGAAGACATTCGGGCGCCTCTGGGCGCGGCAAGGGAGGAGGCCAGGTAAGCTGCTGTCCGTATTAATATAGCTTCAATGACAAAGGCTGGTTCACAGTGCTACCGAAAACACAGGCCCTCTACAATAATATGTCCCTGCTGCTATCAGTGATTTTGGCTATATGGAATTGAATTTTAAGTTTTACGTGAAAAACAAAACGTGTTGAATAATTAAAGTTTGATTTTTCATTTTTCCATGCATCAATATTGAAATAATAAAAATCAGTGTATTTATTGTAAATAAGTTATAATAGACAGTTTATTCAGCAAATGGTGTCTGCCTACCTGGAGCTTAACCCTTTTTGTTCTATACCTGGTAGGTCAGGCTCCAGTACTAATAGTCAATAAAAGGTGTTTTGGTTTTTGTTTGTTTTTTTTTAAACAAGACCTTTAATTTTATAACCATTTTGTAAGTAAGTTAAAATAATTGTTAATGGGTAGTCTACACTTACTTTAAACTAAATTAGAATCCGTAGACTGTAATGCCCGTGAAGCTTATAAACGTTATGGTTAAACTTAATATACCACGTGTGGTGTTTATAAAGTGAATTTATAAAAACTCATTGAGAGGGAACGCTTTGCATAGCGAAACGTGTTGTTTCGGTAAGTGTTATTAAATAAACTTACTTTTACCCTTAAAAGGTAAACTATTATATTATAACTACTAAAGCTATTATATTTCAAGTAAATAAAACTGCTCAACCACAAAGTGTTTTTATTTTTAGATCGTATTACGTTTTGGATCGTAGGCCCTATTACCACACGATACAAGGTACACATAAAGGGCATAAAACACACACAACCTAAATTAAACTTCGCCACAGACATACAGAACACACTACACACATACACTAGTATAGATACTAATCAAAAAATTCATCACTACATCAAAATAAGCAAAAAACTAAACACAATAAATAATTCATAGATATACAAAAACCATCCACAATATATTCTAAATGACAAAACACACTCACTATATAATACTATATCTGAATACATAATTAACAACTACCCAATGCACAATAACAGGCCCCAGAACAGAAATACATCACAGACTCTCACCAATACAACATACCTGAGAAACAGTTTTGTCCGTGACTCACTTCATTGAACAATGCACTGACCTAGTGCGAAACACATATGCTAAAAATTATTAGTAGAATGTGATTTCGTAGCAAATTGATACTAATAGTAGTAAAAACTTTTAATATAAACCCTTATGTGCATTACGATTGCATACTATCATCTTGAGGAAAAATTAATGACAAACGTATTATAATTAAGGTCAGCAAGTCCTAATGTTTATATTAAATAAAAACAACCTCTTACCACAAATTCAACAATTTCTATTTTAACCTAATGTACATTTCGATTACAAAGTAATCATCTTCAGAGGTATTTACCAAATGACTTTGGTAAGAAATGAATTTTTGGTAAGAGGTTGTTTTTATTTAATATAAATATTTTCGCCACAGTTGCTTCAAGTTGTTAAGGCCTAATATTATTAACTAAATCCAAATTATAATCTTGTTTAACTAGGCTTAAATAATTGTAGCTTGTAGTTACGAAATAATTACAGCGTTTCTATCTTCCCTACAAATTGTTTCGTCTAGCTCATCGTGCCTTGCTGTTAAAATTGAATTATAAAATAACCAATCTATTATTAAATGACTAAAAACACCTTAAAATCTAATAATTTTGCTTTTTGTAGCCTTATTTTGTAGCCAAAAGATTAAACTTTTGCAAAGATGCGGTTTTACCATATAGTCCACAATCAATGGAGTATTTTTTTAAAATAAAGAAATGTTGAAAACATGATGTTTGTAGAGGTTAAACGCAGCTTAGATGTTTTTTTGGAAAAGTCGTAACACTTTCCGGAATTAAGGCTGTGCTATTGTTTTTTATATTTAAAGTAACATATTTTTTATTCCAGAAATTAACGGATTTTAGTGTTTCTGGAAAAAGTATATATGAAACGATTTTAATAAAATGTATCCATAATTTAATATTTATTAACAGATATTTAGTTTGCATTTTGTAACGATAACTTTAGTAATCATCTTTTATAGGTCATCTAAGATAAACGAGCTAAATGATTCGGTCAATTAACTTCCGTCGATACTCTTGTTCCAGCACGACTCATTTGTTATTCATAAATGAGTTGTAACTAATTTATAGCAATAGATTTGTGTCTTATCTATCGAAGATTTTATGCTTCATTATTTGGTTTAAATTAATTTTCTAAAGAAATTTACTGGTTTTAAAATACAAGGCAAATTGCAAAACAAAAACTAAAAATTTAAGGTTTTTGTTATTAAAATTTATTTATATTTTATTTTACGAAAAAATTAAAATGTTCAAGTAAAGAAGTCAATTCTTATTTTTATTTTCAAATGTTTTATGAACCTTATTCCACAAGATGTAAGATTAGCTATGTTTACGTTTTCTCCTTTACTTCAAAAGGAATGTACAAGCACTGTAGGAATAAACAAAAATAAAACTCAACAAAGCTAATATTAAACTTTCTGCGAAACTTTAGTTATTAAAATTCCAGTTGGATGCTAACAACTATCGTGGGCAAAAAGCAGGATTTCTAACTTACAATTTTTAAATGTACTTTGTTCTTTCACTGAAACTAAAAAATGAGACACACACGTGTAATTTAAGCTTAAGTTGTAAATTTTGATAAAATCAATGTAAACATTTAACAATTGAAAGGTTCACGCTGATGGCTTGACACAAAGGAAAGATGAGGGAGAAGTTGACTGAGAGTATATTTTAGCAGGGGTTGTTTATGCAGTTAAGATAAGTTTAGGCAGAATAAGTTTTGCGATAGTATTTACATGTAGCAAACCTTTGTACTTCATGTGAGCATACCTATAATAAAGTAATAGCTAACACAATCTCAAAAACAAGTAATATAGAAAAACAAAATTTAAAGTCAATTCCTATTGACGTCGACAAAGACAAATTTTATTTTAGTTACTTCTTATTTAATAATTACATTTAATATAAACAATTATATAAAGGAACAAATTATCTAAAGGAAAGCGAATTTCCATTTTCTTCTTCATACAGTTTGTCACTATTATTCACTTTCTTTTTTCGTTTCTAATTTATGAAGCAAATGAAGGTTCTATAACTTTTCTTTCTGTCTATCTCTCCATGCTTCACTATTGCAAGCAACGTTTCTCTTATATTTCCATATAAATCTTCAAGTATTAGATTTCAAGCTACTGGAAAGTTGGTTCAGTGCCAAATGCTGAATTTCAAACATGTAGATTCTCAGTTCGGATCCGACCGCGACACCAAGTTTTTTTTTTAAATTTAAATAATGAAAACATATTTGAAAAACTGTATCAACATCAATTTATCATCCACTGCAGGTTTAAAAAAACCATATTTGAACTTGATTGGGTGGATAAATCGTATATTATTAACAATTGAAAATTTGTACAAGATATATATCGGGAGAGAAGGAATTTAATAATAATTCTCCCTTAAGCGAGTTTGCAATATCTACACTTTACTTCTAGTTGCTAAATGTTGATACTAAAAGTTAGAGCTTAGAGTAAGTTAACTAGAGCTTAGCTGTGAGAACAGTTCACAACGGTAAAAATTAAAATAGTCCACACAAAATCTCACTACACACTAGTTTATACATACAGACTAGTTTTTACGACGATGTCGCCTTTATCAGTGGCTGACTACTGCTCACATTAGTAGCCAATCACTGATGAAGGCGACATCGTTGTCGAAACTAACCTGTATCTATTAATAAACTAGCCTGTAGTGAGATTTTGAGTGGACTATTTTTATTTTTACCGTTTTGAAGATGTTGTATTAGTTGTACTGATGATGATCGCTTTGTCTCTGAAACGCGTCTAATGTATAAATTCATTGTGAGTTCTGTTGGTTAATATTTAATTACCAATTAGATTATACAATAGAATGTATACATTAATTATACACAATAGGTTATAGGCCTATACTAAATTTAAAATGCATAAAGATTATAATATAATTCAATTAATTAATAATTATCAATGAAAATACGTAGTATTACAAAAGCAAGTGATGAAATACGGAAATATTTTAAAACTCTGCCGTAGAGCTACCACTACATCGTTGCCACTGTGAATCGGGATTTCCCTCTTCAACTATGCGAGTTTTGCAGTAAAGTATGAAACAGATCGGGGTCTGAGTGGGCTTTAAGTCCCCAGCTTACGTCGAACATTTTGAAAATATTGCCCAGTCTGAAAGTGTTTATGCGAAAGAACATTAACATTTCACTGTAGCAGGTAATAAACATTTTGTAATAAAAATAACGTAAAATTGATTTTGTTTCAGGTAGGAACAATCAATTTAAATACATACAATTTAAATTGAATTTTTTTTTAGTTGGTATTTTTTATAATGTTTATTAGCAAAGGCTAATTTGAACCAAGCTTGCACGTTGTTTTTTGTTTTCCTGTGTGCCATTATTGAGTCTGCTTTCTAATGCATTTTCCCTAATTCTTTTCCGTTATCCATCAATCCATAAGGTTGTGTCAATTCATCTCTTATTAAGGTTTACGTTGTTGGAAATTTACATTTGACTTTCCCTCTGAAAGAATCAAATAGATTTGGTGCTTTTACTAAGGAATTACCATAAAGATAAATGCTGTATTTCTTTCTTTATTTCCACCACTTGCTTCGTAACAAGAACTTCTTTTCAAGATATTCATGAAATTTCCTCTGTGGTAGTAATTTTTCTTAAGTGGATTTGGCGTTTTTCCGTTTCTTGGCGTACACCCAATGGCCCCTAAAGAGTGCATCTGCTTCATGTAATATAAGCTGCACACTTGACCCCCTTTATACCTTACTGCTGACATGTGCCTACCCTGATTCTCAACCCTTACCTTTTTCTCTTCCCTTAATGGTAATAGCCACTTAGTCACTTGGACGGATTTCTTTAAAACCTTATTCATTTGGTTTCTTCTTTCAGTCACATACCTTGCTATGAGGTGTACCAATCAAAGAAACTGAGACCTACCCTTTTTTGAAATCTTTATTACTTCGGAAATAACATGAATTATTTTTCAAACGCGTGCAATATTAATATTCAATCCTAAATATAATTTAGAAGTCCTAAAATCACAAACATTATTACGTATGAATTATCTATTGTTGCGGTTTCGTGGTTGATTGCATATTAACATTGCACGTGTTAGAAAAATAAATAATGTTATGTCCAAAATAATAAAGATTTCAAAAGGGGGACAGATCTCAATTTCTTTGGGAGAAATGTGTGTAGAACTCCCAGTTAAACTGGAATAAAAGTAGACTGATATTAATGGACAAGATGGGAAGTATCAGATTAACAATATAATCAACAACCAACCGTTATTTATTAAACTAATAGGGACGAGCATAGTACACTCATAGCAAAACTTGTGACTGAGCGAAGAAACCAAATAAATAAGGTTTTACAGCAATCAGTCAAAGTGACTAAGTGTCTATTGTCATTAAGGGAAGAGAATGAGGTAAGGGTTGTGAATAACATAACATCGGGGTAGGCACATTTTGCATGTTTGTGATTACGAAGAGAGTAAATTTGACTAAGAAAAACGACCCAACTTAAACAATGTATGTTTGTTTTGCATATTATAATGGTAAATATAGGCTAGCCAGACGCCATCGATTTTGGAATAGGAAATTATCCTCAGTGATCTAGAAAGCCTTCTTAAACACGAAAGTAATAATAGAATATGGTGCTGACTTTCCAACAATTTTAATAGTTTGAAAAAAGAAGTCCTCAAATTGAGGTTTAAGAGTAACCTCAACGCTTACGAAATTTCATACAATCATGTGTTTTATAAAAGATAGCACTAAGTTACACTACACTACAATACAAAAAAAATTATAGCTGTATACGCATTAACTATAAAAATCCTGTAAGAAAAGATATTTGGTTAAAAACAGGCACGATGTAAAGAGTTCGTGCGTTATGTGAAACTCTGCTTCCTTGTTGCTTGCAGTGACGCAAAAACCTTGTGTGGAGGGCACTTCATTTGTGTGCAAGTTAGCTCATGTCAGCAAAACTTTAATTTGTTTTTACAACCAAATTTATCCTCATCGCATAATGTGTATATATCTTTATTATGAAGTAGTATAATACAGTTGATAAATTTTTAAAAACTTTGATTTTTCAAAAGTAGAAATAGTTTAATAAGACTAATTTTGCCATTTTCCAAAATTTATGTCAGCACCAAGTTTTTTATTATTATTGTTCCTCAGAGCTTCCTCCTCGCAAAACGATAACATCTGGATAATCGATAGAACCCTCACATTATAAAGGAAGATTTATGTACTAAATACATGCTCTTTTTTATATTTTCAACGTAGCAGCATATCTCTTGTGAAACTTTGTGGAGTCCGCTTCAAACATATCTTCTGCATATCCAGAATCCAAGGAATGTGCATGTCCTTAAATTCACCCTCTCGTCCTGTCATCCCTTTCACTTCTCATATAATCAAAAAATGACGTATTACTTTTATAATTTCCACTTGCCAAATATACAACCACGAGACCTAACGGACAAGTTCTTCTCATTTTGGCTCCTTGCTTTTAAAAAACGCTAAACGTTGTTCTTACGTTTGTTTGCTAAACGTTTCTTCAAAATTTTAATCCCTATTTGTTTAAAATTCAAAGGAACTTCAAGCAACATGAATGTAATTTTTATGAGCAATCAGGCGTCGTCAGATTTTTACGACCGGTTCAGTTGGTTTTGTTACAACCCTAGTAATGATAACCCTTACAATGACCTCTCTGTGACCCCAGAGGCAAACGAATTTACAAAACATCAGAGGACCATCCTTATTCTTCGCTAGACGATAGAATCATTACTCTTTAAACACAAACCCACCAAGTCCAATAGTGTGACGATAATATACTTTTAGACCTCTGACGAAGTTTAGGAATGACAGGTCAGAAGCTGCCTTCTTTGGATTCAAATAAAATAAAGTAAATAATCAGCTATTTGATCCTGAAAATTATACCCTAGGTTTGAACCTAAATACCCATTTACATTAATTCAGTTGGCCTAGAAGAATAAAAAATACTTTTAAATTCTTTGCCACCACCGGGAATTGAACCTGTTAATAACAGATTAGTAATTAACCTACTACTGACCCGTTTTTTATGTTCATATGACTTGATTATTTCTTTCAAGTATACCAGCCAGTATGTACAATCATCTCCAAAGGATTGTAAATATAGCTAGTTATATGATTGAGGTATAAAAGCCCCTGGTAAAGGACATAGAGGAGGTATTATACCGTCACGTGATGCAAACCTACTCTCACGGGGTCATGAAGAAATGTCTGTGCACTAATACCTCCTCCTAAAAATAGGGGAAAGAAAGAGTAGATGCAGGGAACGACTCAGGAGATGATGCAGTGGCATCCTAGTACTAAGAATAATGGAAAGATGTAGGATCGCGTGGGCAGGGCTGTTACCTGCTCTCTACAGGGGCGAAAGTGCTGTTTTTCCGTTACCCGACAATAAAAGGAATTTATTGGTTTATTTTAGCTAATAAATAAATATATATTTGTTGGATATAGGCCTATTTCCTTATTTGTGTTCATTTACTCCTACAATTTGCCTCGTCCTATTGCTAAGACTGCGGAGGTAATACTGTTCGTGGAACCTATTTCTACGCTGGCGTCAACGGATTACATTTGTGAACTAAAAAAAACAGTAAAGAAAGTTTTTATCGCTAGTTTGGTTTGTTGATACGCGCGTCAGTTCCACACGGCTGGGCCCGCGACAGCCCCATGCCTTGTTTACCTTGCCAAACTCCTGCGACTTGGTCAACTGCTTAGCAGGAGCCGTTTCGTCAACAGTTTCGCGAACCACTGAACCGTCAAGTTTCACTCCCCAAATATAGTATTTTGCTGTTAAAAACAAGATTTAGATGTTGATTGGCGATATTAAATTTAAAAAAATTTTAATCTCATCTGAATTAATCTAAGGGTACTAATCGGACACTAGTTTGCCCACACACGCCCTCGAAGGTCCGTCTGCCACCCAGAGAATTTCAGTGGAAGCTATCAGTTAGAAACCTTCCTAGAAACTGCCTAATTTATTGTAGAACACTGGCATTAGGGTCTGACCATCGAAGGTCGAAATTTCAAGTTGGCGTGGACATTCAAGTTTTACGCGCTGATGGTTTGACACCGATGTTTTTGCTTCAAGAGATCTTTTAAACGATTGACTTTAAATAGAAGTTGTAGTAAATGATGCCCCTTAAAACTTTAATAAGAGGGATATACATGTTTGATAAGAAATAAAATTTGATCTTGCCCTAAGGTGAAAATGTATTATCCCATGCCTTCTTTTGGTGTTATTTAAAATAAAATTCAAACTGACAGTTAGAAATAAGAAATAAAACTCAGAACACCGTTTCTGTAAAGACACCGGCCCAAAAATAACAAATAAGAAATATTTATCAGGTGAAAATACAAATGAGGTTACAATCGTCAATAACAATAAAACACGTAATTGAAATTAAAATAAAAACAATATAAACTAACAAAACTAAAAAAAGAACAACAAAATAAAACAAACACTAAAAATTTTAAAAAATGCTAAAAAATATCAAATGCTAAAACTAAACAAATTGTAAAAAACCAATAAAAGTAGCAATAAAATATAAAACAACTGACTACAATAATTTAATAAATAGTTAAAAACCTAATATATTTTATAAAATATATTTATGTGGATATCCTTGATAATGTTTTCATAGATAGTGTCTCAGCACCACCTTTACACATCCTCGGGGATAATAACCTCCTCGCACATCGGTCAGCTGAACACATTCAAACAATATGTGGACAATTGTTATGGTAGCTCTACATAACTGACAAAATGGAGAATTCCTTAGCATTAGTTAAAAAAAGGTGCCGATCCGGGAACAAGCAAGAGATCCAAGAAAATACCAACTAAAGTAAGGTATAGATACAACTAAAATTATTCAGGTTTACTGCACACAAACTATTACGTTGTTAGGTATCGTAAAAGCAGCTTTCAACATAACCTAAGTGTAGATACTGAGCTTTCAAACGTAGAACCTAGTACTATGTACTTTAAGGCTATGCGTTGAAACAAGTAATATATAGAAATATGTGCGTGTTGTTCGTGCCTGTGTTTGTGTGTGTGTGTTGTTCGTGCGTGTGTTTGTTTGTTTGTGTGTGTGTGTGTTGTTCGTGCGTGTGTGTGTGTGTGTGTGTGTGTGTGTATGTATGTGTGTGTTTGTGGATGGGTGTGTTTGTGTGTGTGTGTGTGTGTGTGTGTATGAGTGAGTGTGTGTGTTTGTGTGTGTGTATGTGTGTGTGTGTGTGTGTGTGTGTGTGTGTGTGTGTGTGTGTGTGTGTGTGTGTGTGTGTGTGTGTGTGTGTGTGTGTGAGAGAGAGAGAGAGAGAGAGAGAGAGAGTGTGTGTGTGAGAGAGAGAAAGAGAGAGAGTTTGTGTGTGTGTGTGTGTGTGTGTGAGAGAGAGAGTGTGTGTGTGAGAGAGAGAGAGAGTTTGTGTGTGTGTCTATCCAAAAACAAGTTCTCCAAAATCCCATTTAAGTTCTATTTAAATGCACTTTAATAGGTGCGCATTCAAGAACACGCTATTGATACAGTTACAATATTATAGTTTGTAGACAATTTAAAAAAAATTATTTTCCTTTATGTTTATCTAAAATGAAATGATTTTTCTTGAAACTACATTTTATGTTAGTTTTATTTCAAAACAATGTGTGTTTATTACCTATTTACCAAGGCTATTGCGTGTTAGACATAGCCCAAGTGTAGATACTTAGATTTTTAGCCCAATTTTATTCTCTTATTCATCATATTCCCCACAAACTACTGCAGCGATTGTTCGAATTATTTTATTCGCTTTTCGGGACGAAAACCATAAGAAGCCAACTTTCTTGTGTCATAGTTAAACGATAAAGAAAACCTGGCATGGAAAACTCTTGCTGTAGATCATCCAAGAGCCGTAATGTATACAAAAATATGTTTGTTGTGTTTGTACGGAAAGGAATAACAGCTATTTGTAAGATTATATTTCAAACACTTGTGTTTACTTTACACAATAAACTAGTTACATCTGTCATTCTGGGCATTTCAAGGTCAGGCTGTGGCGGAACGATAAAAATAAACCTAAAATGGTTTAAACTATGCCAGTCAACGCCGTTACTTGGGTCGGTGCGATTAGGGTTGGAGAAGGGCAGGAAGGGAGGCTCAAGTGGTAGATAAAGAATTGCTTTATTCTAGTTAATTGTTCAGCTCAGACTAAATTATTTCTGTACAATATTGTACCTTGCATACCATAATACGATAATTAATACTATACCTTGCTTACGATAATGCAATAATTAATACGATACCTTACGTACGATAATAAGATAATTAATACGATACCTTACGTACGATAATTAATACTATACCTTACGTACGATAGTACGATCATTAATACCATACCTTACGTAAGATATTTAATACGATACCTTACGTACGATAGTACGATAATTAATACGATACCTTGCGTACGATAATACGATAGTTAATACGATACCTTACGTAAGATATTTAATACGATACATTACGTACGATAGTACGATAATTATTACGATACCTTGCGTACGATAATACGATAATTAATACGATACCTTACGTAAGATATTTAATAGGATTCCTTACGTACGATAGTACGATAATTAATACGATACCTTGCGTACGATAATACGATAGTTAATACGATACCTTAATACGATAATTAATACGATACTTCGTACAATGATACGATACCTTACGTACGATAATACGATAATTAATACGATACCATAAGTACGATAATACGACAATTAATACGATACCTTACGTTCGATAACACAATAATTAATACGATACCTTGCGTACGATAATTAATACTATGCCTTACGTACGATAATACGATAATTAATACGATACTTCGTACAATGATACGATACCTTACGTACGATAATACGATAATTAATACTATGTCTTACGTAATACGATAAATAATACGATACCTTACGTACGATAATACGATAATTATTACGATACCTTACGTACGATAATACTATAATTAATACGATACCTTACGTACGATAATTAATACTATGCCTTACGTACGATAATACGATAATTAAGACGATACTTCGTACAATGATACGAGACCTTACGTACGATAATACGATAATTAATACGATACCTTACGTACGATAATACGATAATTAATACGATACCTTACGTACGATAATACGATAGGCTACCTTAAGTACGATAATATGATACCTTACGTACGATAATTAATATGATACTTTAAGTACAATAATACGATACCTTACGAACGATAATTAATAAGATACCTTAAGTACATTAATACGATACCTACGTACGATAATTAATACGATACTTTAAGTACGATAATAGGATACCTTAAGTACTATAATTAATACGATACATTAAGTACGATAATACGATACCTTAAGTACGATAATTAATACGATACATTAAGTACGATAATACGATACCTTAAGTACGATAATACGATACCTCACGTACGATAATTAATACGATACCTTAAGTACGATAATAGGATACCTTACGTACGATAATTAATACGATACTTCAAGTACGATAATACGATACCTTACGTACGATAATTAATACGATACATTAAGTACGAGAATACGATAAATCACGTACGATAATTATTACGATACCTCAAGTACGATAATAGGATACCTTACGTACGATAATAATAAGATACCTTAAGTAAGATAATACGATACCTTACGTACGATAATTAATACGATACCTTAAGTACGATAATAGGATACCTTACGTACGAAAATTAATACGATACCTTAAGTACGATAATACGATACCTTACGTACGATAATTAATAAGATACCTTAAGTACGATAATACGATACCTTACGTACGATAATTAATAAGATACCTCAAGTACGATAATACGATACCTTACGTACGATAATTAATACGATACCTTAAGTACGATAATAGGATACCTTACGTACGATAATTAATACAATACCTTAAGTACGATACCTTACGTACGATAATTATTACGATACATTAAGTACGATAATACGATACCTTAAGTACGATAATACGAAACCTTACGTACGATAATTAATACGATACCTTGAGTACGATAATACGATACCTTACGTACGATAATTATTACGATACATTAAGTACGATAATACGATACCTTACGTACGATAAATAATACGATACCTTAAGTACGATAATACGATACCTTAAGTACGATAATACGATACCTTATGTACGATAATACGAAACCTTACGTACGATAATTAATACGATACCTTAAGTACGATAATACGATACCTTAAGTACGATAATACGATACCTTACGTACGATAATTAATACGATACCTTAAGTACGATAATACGATACTTTAAGAACTATAATTAATACGATACATTAAGTACGATAATACGATACCTTACGTACGATAATTAATACGATACATTAAGTACGATAATAGGATACCTTAAGTACTATAAATAATACGATACATTAAATACGATAATACGATACCTTAAGTACTATAATTAATACGATACATTAAGTACGATAATACGATACCTTAAGTACGATAATACGATACCTTAAGTACGATAATTAATACGATACATTAAGTACGATAATACGATACATTAAGTACGATAATACGACACCTTACGTACGATATATAATACGATACATTAAGTACAATAATACGATACCTTAGGTACTATAATTAATACGATACATTAAGTACGATAATACGATACCTTAAGTACGATAATACGATACATTAAGTACTATAATTAATACGATACATTAAGTACGATAATACGATACCATACGTACGATAATTAATACGATACATTAAGTACGATAATACGATACCTTACGTACGATAATTAATACGATACTTTAAAGTCGATAATACGATACCTTAAGTACTATAATTAATACGATACATTAAGTACGATAATACGATACCTTAAGTACTATAATTAATACGATACATTAAGTACGATAATACGATACCTTAAGTACTATAATACGATAGGTTACCTTAAGTACGATAATACGATACCTTAAGTACGGTAAATAATACGATATCTTAAGTACGATAATACAGTTCCTTACGTACTATAATTAATACGATACATTAAGTACGATAATACGATACCTTACGTACGATAATTAATACGATACATTAAGTACGATAATACGATACCTTAAGTATTATAATACGATAGGCTACCTTAAGTACGATAATACGATACCTTAAGTACGGTAAATAATACGATAACTTAAGTACGATAATACGATACCTTACGTACGATAATTAATACGATACCTCAAGTTCGATAATACGATACCTTAAGTACGATAATACGATAGGCTACCTTAAGTACGATAATACGATACCTTAAGTACGATAATACGATAGGCTACCTTAAATACGAAAATACGATACCTTAAGTACGATAATACGATATCTTAAGTACGATAATACGATAATTAATACGATACCTTAAGTACGATAATACCATAGGCTACCTTAAGTACGATAATACGATACCTTAAGTACGATAATATGATAATTAATACGATACCTTAAGTACGATAATACGATACCTTAAGTACGATAATACAATAATTAATACGATACCTTGAGTACGATAATACGATACCTTAAGTACGATAATACGATACCTTAAGTACGATAATATGATAGGCTACCTTAAGTACGATAATACGATACCTTAAGTACGATAATACGATAGGCTACCTTAAGTACGAAAATACGATACCTTAAGTACGATAATACGATACCTTAAGTACGATAATACGATACCTTAAGTACGATAATATGATAATTAATACGATACCTTAAGTACTATAATACGATAGGCTACCTTAAGTACGATAATACGATACCTTACGTACGATAATACGATACCTTAAGTACGATAATATGATAATTAATACGATACCTTAAGTACGATAATACGATACCTTAAGTACGATAACACAATAATTAATACGATACCTTGAGTACGATAATACGATACCTTAAGTACGATAATACGATACCTTAAGTACGATAATACGATACCTTAAGTACGATAATACGATACCTTAAGTACGATAATACGATACCTTAAGTACGATAATACGATACCTTACGTACGATAATACGATACCATAAGTACCATAATAAGATACCTTAAGTACGATAATACGATACCTTAAGTACGATAATACGATACCTTAAGTACGATAATACGATACCTTAAGTACGATAATACGATACCTTACGTACGATAATACGATACCTTAAGTACCATAATAAGATACCTTAAGTACGATAATACGATACCTTAAGTACGATAATACGATACCTTAAGTACGATAATACGATACCTTACGTACGATAATACGATACCTTAAGTACCATAATAAGATACCTTAAGTACGATAATACAATAATTAATACGATACCTTAAGTATGTCTGTATGAATCTTTCGCTGTACGAAGTTTTCGTGGCACTGACTCCGTCTCTTTATCTCACTTCTGCAAGAGCAAAAGAGACGGAGCTGGCTGGCTCAAAGTCCGAAAATCGAAAACTACCTGCCTATCCTTGTCACACCAAGGGCTGACTGGCTTACTGTCCTACACCCGTTTAATCTAGCTCAAGATTTTATTTTTAACAAAGGATGATTAGAAATACACAAAGAGAATATTTCATATTTCTTTTAAACCGTCACAACCGCAATGAATTTCTTTGCATTAAGAAGAATTCCGAGAACGTTGTGATACGGAAGGATTTCTGTTCCTAGCTTTGCAAAGCTCAAGCTTATTTCTATTGTCAGTAGATAGACTACTCCACGCTATGTTTGGCTAATCCTGTTGCGTTTATACGTCTTATGCAGCTACATGTTTTAAACATTCGTCTGGAAATATTGTGTATCCTATGTGTTGTGATTGGCCTGATATTCGTCCCACATGACATTATAGCATTCATAATTTATAACCCTACATAATAATGTTTGGTAAAACAACTGTAGAATTATGATCTAACCTAACTTACGTTGTTGCCAAATCGTAATACAAGGCAAAAACACTTCAAAATATTCACCAATCAGTGATTGCTCGTTTAAGGCTATAATTGGTATAGCTGTCTATCTATTTTAATTCATAGCAAACTTATGGAAGTATTAATGAAACTAATATTTTCAACTTATGACAAATATTTAGATTCGATTTTAAATAAATTGTTTAAAAATTCCATTCCATTTGTTGTTAAAATTTCAATATTTAATGGCAGGTTTAATTTTACGAACAATGATCGTACGTTTGGCATTTGGAGAGTTCGATGACTTGTAAAGATAGAAGAATTATTTAATTTTGTGACCACTAAATGTTCACTACGCTATAAATAATCGTATCATAGTAAAAGAAAATTGTTTTAAATTTATGACTATTAAAAAAAAGTCTTCATTAATTACACACAGTGTCTTCTAAATCAGGTTTAGAATTATTTATAAAACAGAAGTTAAAAGTGTATCGATGTTCTACCTTGTCATAATGACAATGAGTGAACAAAAAAGCGTTTATAAATGTAAGGCGTATTGTAAAATCTTTAGATACGTACACGAAAAAAACTCTAGTATGCAATCTTTTATCATTACATGTTATCGGAAACCTTGTTGTGATTAAATAATATTACAAAATACAAAAAAACACTACAATTAACACTACAGACAGGGAAAACAAATACATCACATTACCATTCATAAACAAAACAACAAACATAATACCTCGGAAACTTAAAAAAAAAGAATACAAAATAGCATAAAAAACTAATAACAAGTTACAATACAAAATACAACACAACACCAACAACAAGGATAAACTACAAGCACCAGGCGTATACAAATTGAACTGCGACTAATGTAACAAATTCTACATTGGACAAACAGGTCGCAGCTTTAAATAAAAACAGAACACCAACTCAACATTTTACAACCACATGAAAGATACAGGACACAAATACACAGACATTTACCATAACCTAGAAATCCTATACATCAACAAAAAAGACCACATCGCAACGCACTAGAACAATAAGAAATTTACAGACACACAAAAACACAAATATATTAAACGAACAAACACAATACAAATCACGCATACTCTTTGATACTATCGAAAACCTACCTTTAAAACCGTCAATGCTTGTCCCAACATCTCCAAGCAGAAGACACTGATGAAGATCGGCACATAGCGATCGAATTCTGTCTCATAACAACTTTACTAAATTCAAAGTTCGGATAGTCATAAACTATTGTTTAAAGTGATTAATAAGATTCACCAAACGTAATGGATTATAAAATTCAAGAAATAATTTTTATTGTGGGAAATTGTATACCAATGTATAATTCTTGTGTATTTAATGTTACAAGCTGAGGTGTACCTTATAATATTTATATATTTAAACACAGGCCTCTTGGATGATCAGATAGTTCACGAGATATAAGTTATTCTTCGGGCGTTTTTGAGACACTTCTACGTGTAGAAGAACCCTTCGGAAATATTTTGTCAGATTTAGCTTAACAGCTGTTTTTATAGTGAAGTAACCTTCACCCGTTGTGGAACAGCACTTTAACACGTAAGTTGCGTTACTTTATTTATTGCACATTATTAACTTAAAATGTTATTATTGAATATTTGTATCACTTGATAAATACATTAATTATTACTTCAAAAAATATTATTATATGTGAATTGTATAATAATAGTATGTGAATTGCCCAAAATATGATGACAGACACATTTTTGAAGTTATTACTTCTTTACGAGCGTTGAACAAAACATGAGATTAAATCATTGATTTCGCGTCACGCTATATCTGAAACGCATATTTTACAGCTATACCTTACAACATATGATTTCATGTAACAGCTGATTTTGTGTTTTAGGTTATGTTGTAGAGCAGCCGTGTTACACTTAGATTATCATTAAATAGTTTTGATCAGTTGAATAAATATATTAATTAATTTATATTTTGATAATTCTTAATATAAATAACTCAATATAAAGATAATAATAAGTTATATATTTTTAAACCAACTTTTGAAAAAAAGTTTTAAGCCTATCTTACACTTCTTAAAGGAACTGATTTGAATTGTATTTGTTGAAAACATTTTGTAGTCAGTTCACATCTAAGAAATATTTTTTGTTATGCACATTTTTTATTAATTACAATAATTATTAGCCTTTATTAAATACATTCATTATATAAAGATGTAAAAATTTAATTCAAAATGTATAAATTAATATTTTGTTGTGATTTTTGTTGAAACGTTTGCTAAACCATTAGCTCTATTTTATTATCACTTCGAGTCTCTCCCGAGTGCAGGAACAATTGATTTTCAATTGTCGAAATTACTTCCTTTATCGTGTCTGACATTTTTTCGTAAAATCAAATTTTTATTCAATATCCCCTACATTTGTCAACGTTTGTATGAGGGTTTTAAACTGTTGCCGTTATTTTATTTTTCACTACATTCTATTGAAATCTTTAACAACAAAATGTTTCATTAAAGTTTCCAAAAATGTTAACCAAAAAATGTTGACTAAATTCCGCATTACTTTTTGGAAAAACTTTAATGCCTTCATTACTTAACATTTATCTATTTAGTATATTTTTTAATATTGCGATCGAAATAAGAAGTATTTCATGTAAAATTTTAAAAAAAATTGGAAATGTTTTCTCTAAATTTATATTAAAAAAATTTTGTTCCTACTCTTTTGGGCTATTTCGGGTTTATCGATATATCACTAACACTATCCAGCTTTATTGTAGCGAGCATGAGCAATATTAAGGGCTGTGGGATAAACAAATTGGGAACAGAGCTGCCCACTAAGGCAAGAAAGTAGGCTTCCGAAGTGCGTGGAGGCAAGGCCCGGTGTAAGCAAACTGTGAGAATCGACGATGGAGGTGCTGACTCATGCAGGGGGACCCACGACTCTGGGAAACCGATTTAATTACACCTGAACGCCTTTAATCGATTCTGTTTCGAATATGTTTCACAATAAATCTAGATGTAAAGTGTGAAACATATTCCCTTCCTCGAGCAGCTCTCTATAGCGTGTAATTCATTCAGTAACATTGAAGATACAACTGGGGTACATTTGTAGTGCGGACGCTCCTAAAACAATTGCGTAACCATGAAACGCATAAACAGAAGGGAGTTTACATTCCTGTCTGTAGGTTATGTTTTTGTCTTAAACATATTGTACGTACCTAAGACATGTATTAAATATTCCGTAAGTCCATAAGTATTTTGTTTTGGTGTAAGATCTTTGGAAAAATCCTACAAATGACATTCGTTAACCCTCACGTTTACTCTCCTCTACGACATATGAACTTATACAAGAGCAGTTTTCTCTTAGAGGTTACTTAGAGAATCTGTTTAGTAATTTTCAAATGAAATTTCCTACGACCAGAAATAACGAAGACTATGTTCAATACAATTAGGTATGCACTAGTTGCACATGTTTCTATAAACTCAGCTAGGCTCTGTATTTTGCGACCTTCTATTAGAGGCTACTTACAAGTTATGTTTGGATAATTTTCAAATGAAATTTCCTACGACCAGAAATAACGAAGACTATGTTCAATACAATTAGGTATGCACTAGTTGCACATGTTTCTATAAACTCAGTTAGGCTCTGTATTTTGCGACCTTCTATTAGAGGCTACTTAGAGGTAATGTTTAGATAATTTTCAAATGTAATTTCCTACGGCCAGAAATACCGAAGGCCATGTTCAATACAATTACGTATGTACTGTCCTAGTTGCACATGTTTCTATAAACTCAGCTAGGCTCTGTATTTTGCGACCTTCTATTAGAGGCTACTTACAAGTTATGTTTGGATAATTTTCAAATGAAATTTCCTACGACCAGAAATAACGAAGACTATGTTCAATACAATTAGGTATGCACTAGTTGCACATGTTTCTATAAACTCAGCTAGGCTCTGTATTTTGCGACCTTCTATTAGAGGCTACTTACAAGTTATGTTTGGATAATTTTCAAATGAAATTTCCTACGACCAGAAATAACGAAGACTATGTTCAATACAATTAGGTATGCACTAGTTGCACATGTTTCTATAAACTCAGCTAGGCTCTGTATTTTGCGACCTTCTATTAGAGGCTACTTACAAGTTATGTTTGGATAATTTTCAAATGAAATTTCCTACGACCAGAAATAACGAAGACTATGTTCAATACAATTAGGTATGCACTAGTTGCACATGTTTCTATAAACTCAGCTAGGCTCTGTATTTTGCGACCTTCTATTAGAGGCTACTTACAAGTTATGTTTGGATAATTTTCAAATGAAATTTCCTACGACCAGAAATAACGAAGACTATGTTCAATACAATTAGGTATGCACTAGTTGCACATGTTTCTATAAACTCAGCTAGGCTCTGTATTTTGCGACCTTCTATTAGAGGCTACTTACAAGTTATGTTTGGATAATTTTCAAATGAAATTTCCTACGACCAGAAATAACGAAGACTATGTTCAATACAATTAGGTATGCACTAGTTGCACATGTTTCTATAAACTCAGTTAGGCTCTGTATTTTGCGACCTTCTATTAGAGGCTACTTACAAGTTATGTTTGGATAATTTTCAAATGAAATTTCCTACGACCAGAAATAACGAAGACTATGTTCAATACAATTAGGTATGCACTAGTTGCACATGTTTCTATAAACTCAGCTAGGCTCTGTATTTTGCGACCTTCTATTAGAGGCTACTTACAAGTTATGTTTGGATAATTTTCAAATGAAATTTCCTACGACCAGAAATAACGAAGACTATGTTCAATACAATTAGGTATGCACTAGTTGCACATGTTTCTATAAACTCAGTTAGGCTCTGTATTTTGCGACCTTCTATTAGAGGCTACTTAGAGGTAATGTTTAGATAATTTTCAAATGTAATTTCCTACGGCCAGAAATACCGAAGGCCATGTTCAATACAATTACGTATGTACTGTCCTAGTTGCACATGTTTCTATAAACTCAGTTATGCTCTGTATTTGTTACCTTCTCTTTAGAGTTTATGTTTAGATAATTTTCAAATGAAATCTCCTACAACCAGAAATACCGAAGGCTATGTTCAATAAAATTAGGTATGCACTAGTTGCACATGTTTCTATAAACTCAGTTAGGCTCCGTATTTTGCGACCTTCTATTAGAGGCTACTTAGAGGTAATGTTTAGATAATTTTCAAATGAAATCTCCTACAACCAGAAATACCGAAGGCTATGTTCAATAAAATTAGGTATGCACTAGTTGCACATGTTTCTATAAACTCAGTTAGGCTCTGTATTTTGCGACCTTCTATTAGAGGCTACTTAGAGGTAATGTTTAGATAATTTTCAAATGAAATCTCCTACAACCAGAAATACCGAAGGCTATGTTCAATAAAATTAGGTATGCACTAGTTGCACATGTTTCTATAAACTCAGTTAGGCTCTGTATTTTGCGACCTTCTATTAGAGGCTACTTAGAGGTAATGTTTAGATAATTTTCAAATGAAATCTCCTACAACCAGAAATACCGAAGGCTATGTTCAATAAAATTAGGTATGCACTAGTTGCACATGTTTCTATAAACTCAGTTAGGCTCTGTATTTTGCGACCTTCTATTAGAGGCTACTTAGAGGTAATGTTTAGATAATTTTCAAATGAAATTTCCTACAAACAGAAATACTGAAGGCTATGTTCAATACAATTAGGTATGCACCAGCTGCACATGTTTCTATAAACTCAGTTAGGCTCTGTATTTTGCGACCTTCTATTAGAGGCTACTTAGAGGTAATGTTTAGATAATTTTCAAATGAAATTTCCTACAAACAGAAATACTGAAGGCTATGTTCAATACAATTAGGTATGCACCAGCTGCACATGTTTCTATAAACTCAGTTAGGCTCTGTATTTTGCGACCTCCGGGATCCCTTAGGTTCATTTATTAGGAGCTACTGTAGAGTTTAAAAGCAAAATTTATAAAATTTATTTGTATATTACATTTTAAAGATACAATTTTAAATAGAAACTCACAATATAAATAAGTTGATGCAGTGCCAAGGTGTGCTAGACTTTGAACATAAGATCCTCAGTTCGAATCTGGGTGAACTCCACAGGTTTTATAATTTAATTATTCAATAACTATTTGAAAAAACTGTATTAACATCAATTCTCATCCACTATATGTTTAAACAAATATATTTGAACTTTATTGGATGAATGAAAACCTATTTTATTAATGATTGAAAATTTGTACAAGATATGTATCAGGAGAGTGTGAACCAATAGAAGGAATTTAAAAATACACTTTTAACCCTTTTGTGATTAAAAAGTAATTAATTATATATACGTTTTAAAAAAGTGTTTGGTTTTTAGTTCGTTGAGCATTCAAATCTTTAAAGTAGTACAGTTTTGGCATGCCGTTAATTTGTCTAATATAAACGTTAAGTTTCGGTGAACATCACTGACAATAAAATATTTGATTATGAACCAAACGAACGCGATACAAAAGTAAATATTAAATGATTAATAGATATATGGAGACTTAATTGAATATATTATATTTCTATATTTATAAAATATTGCATTTCTAAATTATTTAAATATAACCTCCACCCGAAGAAGATAACAGCTGTTATAGATGAATAAAACATATGAAAGCTCTCATCGCCTTCATTGTTTCAGCGTTTTTCACCATTTCATGCGCACATTTCAAAATAATTTCAGTGTTGTAGAACTAATAACCTATTATAAAACCAAACAATATCGGTAAGAAATGATTTCACTAATCTGTGCCCAGGTACAGTCTGTGTGTAAAAGTCTAGAGCTGGCGGAGAGTTTAACGCAGAACGACAAAGGCCCTTGATTTGCCGTAGCGCGGTAGCCTAAGTAAACAAAACAGTTACATATAATTTGCATATTATTTGAGCTATTTGAAACGCTCAAACGCCCCACACGTGCGGCATGTGGGTTCCTGCGTAGGCTTAGCTGTGTTTAAATACCGTGGGAAAATATAATTGCCAACAAAAACAAGGACCGTATTGTTCGGTGTCGCCAACTGCACAACGTATCAACGGCAGCTGTATTGTTGGCGAGATGCATCTTCACGCTGCAGTTGTCGCGTTTTGTCGAGTTTGGGATGAAACGATATTTTCATGGAATAGAATCGATTCCACTACTTAGGTTGTACGGGTTTGTCGTTTGGTTCGATGTGGAAATTTATACTGACATTGAACAAGTATTGAAGTTGAACTAAGTACATGAACAACAACTATTATAGGCACCATGGACGAAGCACATGGATTTTGTGCGTAGTGCCCCCTAAAGGTAGATATTTTTTTAATGTTTCATCACCTAAAACATTATTATTATGGTCTAAACAGTTTTGTGACAAATTTCACATTAATTTCAAACACTTTAAAAAAAATGAAATATATAACTTCAATATCTATGTTACGAGTTGATACTGTACCTAGTAACTTACAACTCTTGATAAATATAGAGTGCGATAAATATATCAGTGCTTAGGCTATAGGCCCTACAATGCCCATACAAGTCTTTAATATGAGTAACTCTTTCAGCGATGGTCGAATATTTGCGGAATAAAATTTACAATAGAAGCCTAAACTAAAATAACCTTCCTAACCTAACCTAAAATTATTAATACACTCATCTTTATTTCTGTGAGAAATATTTCTGTATATTTGGGTACGGTTTACTGCCTTCCCTAACGTTACCATATTCTCCTCTGTTGACGCGTTTCGGAGTGACTCCAATTTCAAAACTTAAATAAATTTTGAAAATGGAAGTCATTCGGAAACGCGTCAACAGAGGAGAATATTGTAATGGAGGAGAACATTGCTTTAGAGAAGGAAGTTTTCAACAAACCTCCATATTATTGTGATAAATATTTCTTTGTAGAACTTAGGTTTAGAAAAATATAAATATAAAGTTTGCTTTTAATGCCTTGCACACCTTTATCTGATTTTCTACGTAAGTTCTCACTTGTGTCTGAACCTAAACACGCTGTCCATTTAGATCAAGTACTTTTTACATTTGGAATGTATTCAAGTAATTAATTCAAGTAACTTCAAGTAATTTAATTCGCTCATTGTCTCAGCTTGTGTCTAGTTTTAAGCTCTAAAACGCCTTAATGTGGCATAACTTTTAAAAATCAAGACTGAAGCTATATGTTAAGAATTTCCCCCAGTTGAAAGGGGTTTCCGGTTGCTCTTTAGGTACAAATTTTGCATTTATCCGGCTCTATAAAGCTATCGATGGCGAAAGACGCAAAGAGAACATTCATTATTAGTGTTGATAATGTATGAAATGAAATTTAAAAGAAGTTAAGATGTCGACAGAATTATTATTATTATTTTTTTAAACAATGTAATGCCAATAACGTAATAATGTTGGGTTAACAAAGATTAAAAGTTAAAGATGGAATTAGAAGGTAGAGAAACAAGCGCATATGAGCAGGGCAGCCTACTTGAAATAAACGTGCACTCTTCGGAGGCCTCAGACATGGCGTGCTTAGGCGTTATTGGTACGAGTTTGAAATTATGAATAGTGGTGAGCTCTCTTCTGGATCTAAGCGAAAGGAAAATCACGAAACAGTTTTTCAGGAGTAAAACCGTTGTCTAAAAGATTTGTAAACATGTTTTTATAGTCTGCCGCTAGAAACTTTCCCTCTCAAGGCGTGTTGTAACGGACTAAAGAGCGTAGTGACAAAGTTAGACAAAGAGCGGGAAAAATTGGGTCGATCAGTGACGTCAGAGTTTTTTCAGGAGTAAAACCGTTGTCTAAAAGATTTGTAAACATGTTTTTATAGTCTGCCGCTAGAAACTTTCCCTCTCAAGGCATGTTGTAACGGACTAAAGAGCGTAGTGACAAAGTTAGACAAAGAGCGGGAAAAATTGGGTCGATCAGTGACGTCAGAGTTTTTTCAGGAGTAAAACCGTTGTCTAAAAGATTTGTAAACATGTTTTTATAGTCTGCCGCTAGAAACTTTCCCTCTCAAGGCATGTTGTAACGGACTAAAGAGCGTAGTGACAAAGTTAGACAAAGAGCGGGAATAATTGGGTGGATCAGTGACGTCAGAGTTTTTTCAGGAGTAAAACCGTTGTCTAAAAGATTTGTAAAAATGTTTTTATAGTCTGCCGCTAGAAACTTTCCTCCTCAAGGCGTGTTGTAACGGACTAAAGAGCGTAGTGACAAAGTTAGACAAAGAGCGGGAAAAATTGGGTGGATCAGTGACGTCAGAGTTTTTTCAGGAGTAAAACCGTTGTCTAAAAGATTTGTAAACATGTTTTTATAGTCTGCCGCTAGAAACTTTCCCTCTCAAGGCGTGTTGTAACGGACTAAAGAGCGTAGTGACAAAGTTAGACAAAGAGCGGGAAAAATTGGGTCGATCAGTGACGTCAGAGTTTTTTCAGGAGTAAAACCGTTGTCTAAAAGATTTGTAAACATGTTTTTATAGTCTGCCGCTAGAAACTTTCCCTCTCAAGGCATGTTGTAACGGACTAAAGAGCGTAGTGACAAAGTTAGACAAAGAGCGGGAAAAATTGGGTGGGTCAGTGACGTCAGAGTGTTTTCAGGAGTAAAACCGTTGTCTAAAAGATTTGTAAAAATGTTTTTATAGTCTGCCGCTAGAAACTTTCCTTTTCAAGGCGTGTTGTGACAGACTAAAGAGCGTAGTGACAAAGTTAGACAAAGAGCGGGAAAAATTGGGTGGGTCAGTGACGACAGAGTGTTTTCAGGAGTAAAATCGTTGCCTACAAGATTTATAAAAAGGGTTTTACAGTCTGCCGTTAATAACTTTGCCTCCCAAGGTGTGTCGTGACGAACTGAAGAGCGTACTGGTAAAATGGGACAAGAGCGAGGGAAAGTGGGGTCACCAATGACGTCAATATTTTCCAGTTCTTTATCACACCTCACAAAGATATGGTTCCAGCACCGCGCCATATATATTATTTATGAATCCTAGGAAGTTATATATTTAATATATGAATCCTATATTTACCGCACTATATTTAATACATGAATCCTAGGAAGTTTAAAACAAAAATACAGTATTTAGACGCAAACAGTTAATACAGGGTGGACGCACAACTCCGCAACGCCTTCTAGCGGCGAACAAAGACATCGATGGTCACTTAGTATGCTCGAAAACGCGTTGTGATTGTAATACGTTTTACAAATATACTTTAATTATAATTTCGTCATGTCATAATTTACTAAGTTTAAAAATGAAATTCTTAAAGTACAACTTTTATATTTACGGAGTGTAAATAACACAACCTAATATTACATCACACCAACCCTCCATGAGAGACCCTACTCCTTTAGGGCTAATCACATTTCTAATTAGCTTGAACAACAATTTTTTTGTAGAAATTGACTAAATTCAATAAATTTCATTTACGTACTCGACGTCTTTTATCAACAAATTAAAAATTTTATTTCTTACACGTTTGTATGAGCTACGTTTCCTTTTGGTTTTGTGAGGAGGTCTATTATTTTGTAAAATATCACTCGAGCACCCAAAATGTTTCAGAACGAACTAAAACAAACTAAAAAAAGATTTTATATCTTTTGTAACTTGAAAATGGAAATAGTTTCGAAACTGTGTAAGTTCTTAATTCCAACACATTATACGTATAAATTAATGTATTTCAAATGTAATTTAGAAAGATTAAAATCATCTGTTGATATCAACAAATATTAACAACTTATCAATTATTATCTATTATCTACATTAAAGAGGTCAACAATGTTGATATTGTTTGGAATTGTATTTATGTTAAACAAAGCGGCATAAAAGGTTTACCAAGAGCTACAAAAAAAAATATCAATCTTCAAAAACATACTTTATTAAAAATGAAACACAGTATGCCCTGAAACGCATTTTGTACCCTAAAATACAAAAGTGTGTTGAAACTCATTTAAGAGATTAAATTGCTTTGCTCAACGATAATCATAAATAACCAATAATACCTAAAACAGTTATTTATGACTTATTTCAGTGAATCAATAAAAACAAATTCTTTGTTTAGGCTTCTCATATTTGTTCGACTTTAGTACATACAAATCGAACCTCTCCACTAAATACTGAAGTTGGTGAATACAGACTAAAACGTAGTCAGCTTCTTTAAAGAAAGAGTTAACATTTTTCTCCCCTAAAAGTTTGAACAAGTCGTGTAGGAAGTTTTCATTTCTGTAATAATAAGCTGTGATTTATTTATTAATAATTAACTGATAATTGTTCTATTACTTATTATGGGTACTTAGTACGAATGGTAATACTTAAAAAGCATTTAATTTATATTCTTCAAAATATCGTATTTAAAAATAAAATCTAAACATAAAGTAGAACGTCTTAAACCTAAATATTGAAAAGTGAATTAACACAAACATAATCTATGTTTATACAATAAATCCCCACTTTAGAAGTTCAATGTGTTTCTATAAAATAGTTACACTCATCGTCATGCAAACATAACCTCAAACATACGTTCGTTTGCGAAGCTGTTACTCATGAAGGACGTCACTGCGTTACGCTACATTAATACGAAAGTATCCAGTTCCGTTTGAAAATGAAAAAAAAACTCAAGTAAACTAACGTCAACTAGTCTCTTTTTGAAGCACGATACTCATTTTATTGCCGTAGTAGTAGCATTACGTATGAATATATTTCAATGACTCATACATGTTGATTTGCAAACCTGTTTGTCCCCACTGTTAATCATAATTGTGCATTTTTTTAAAATTTCTAATATAATCATCTTAATTTCTATATTGGTGTACATTTGAATACATTATTCTGAATTTTCTGACATCAAAACATTATTCTTCGTTGACGCGTTTCGGATTAACTTCATTATCAAAGCTTTAAACTGTATTCAGTATAGTTTTAATGATGGAGTTAATATGAGACTCGTCAACGAAGAATAATTTTTTGATGTTAGGAATTCCAGAAGAACCTACTCAAATGTATTAATTTTTTTAATATAAAAATTAAATTGAATACATTTTTATTAACTATATTCAAAACACAAAGAGCACATCGGGATAGGATGGGAATTAGGTTATACATAGAATAAACAATAACATTAATAATGTAAGATATCGTTTTCAGTATTTAACGTTACTTTTATAAATTTAATTTTTTTTTATAACCAAACCTAACCTAAACGAACAATTATAGATGGTTTTTAACATGTCAGGCAAGAGGCGCAAGGCCACCTGGATTTGCTTGGACAGTCAGGCAGTTCTGAAGGCTTTAGGTAAGGCTAGTGCCAGCTCTAAGCTGGTGGCTGAGACTATAGCTTATCTAGCAGAGCTGGGTAAGTATAATTCTGTCAATCTAACCTGGATTCCAGGACATTCTGGCTGAATAGGGAATGAGAGAGCAAACGCCTTAGCAAAACAAAGGTTTATAACTCAAGGGCCGTTGCTGAGGCCAGTGGGGATGGCGCCTCAGAAGAGGCGCAAGAGGATCACAGCACACATAGACAGATTGTGCAGAAAACAGTGGAATGTGACCTTAAGGAGTAACAAGTCCAAGGTACTGTCGAGAGACTTGTGAGGCAAAGAACTACTCTCCTTATATAGACCTCAGCTCAGAGTTACTGTAGAGCTGGTCACAGGAAATTGGAATCTGAGGGGGTTCCAATACAAAATTGGAAGATTTAGGTCCTCTGTGCGCAAGAGATGCGGCGACGACTAAGAGGAAAGCCCAATCCACGTACTCTGTGAGTGCCCTGCTTTGGGAGCTGCAAGGAGAAAGTGGTTTGGCTGGCAGGTATGTACACCAGAGGATATCAGAAGATTCAGCATCAGGTGGGTAGTTTGATTCTGCAGAGGTAGGTATCCACTAAGCTAGTCCTGCGGTAGGGATGGGAAGAGTACAAAGGCTGCAGCTAGTGTTCTACGCCAACAAGGTCCCTCCGAGTTGTATCCACTAAGCTAGTCCTGCGGTAGGGATGGGAAGAGTACAAAGGCTGCAGCTAAGTGTTCTACGCCGACAAGGTCCCTCCGAGTTGTATCCACTAAGCTAGTCCTGCGGTAGGGATGGGAAGAGAGTACAAAGGCTGCAGCTAAGTGTTCTACGCCAACAAGGTCCCTCCGAGTTGTATCCACTAAGCTAGTCCTGCGGTAGGGATGGGAAGAGTACAAAGGCTGCAGCTAAGTGTTCTACGCCGACAAGGTCCCTCCGAGTTGTATCCACTAAGCTAGTCCTGTGGTAGGGATGGGAAGAGAGTACAAAGGCTGCAGCTAAGTGTTCTACGCCAACAAGGTCCCTCCGAGTTGTATCCACTAAGCTAGTCCTGCGGTAGGGATGGGAAGAGTACAAAGGCTGTAGCTAAGTGTTCTACGCCGACAAGGTCCCTCCGAGTTGTATCCACTAAGCTAGTCCTGCGGTAGGGATGGGAAGAGTACAAAGGCTGCAGCTAAGTGTTCTACGCCGACAAGGTCCCTCCGAGTTGTATCCACTAAGCTAGTCCTGCGGTAGGGATGGGAAGAGTACAAAGGCTGCAGCTAAGTGTTCTACGCCGACGAGGTCCCTCCGAGTTGTATCCACTAAGCTAGTCCTGCGGTAGGGATGGGAAGAGTACAAAGGCTGCAGCTAAGTGTTCTACGCCGAAAAGGTCCCTCCGAGTTGTATCCACTAAGCTAGTCCTGCGGTAGGGATGGGAAGAGTACAAAGGCTGCAGCTAAGTGTTCTACGCCGACAAGGTCCCTCCGAGTTGTATCCACTAAGCTAGTCCTGCGGTAGGGATGGGAAGAGAGTACAAAGACTGCAGCTAAGTGTTCTACGCCGACAAGGTCCCTCCGAGTTGTATCCACTAAGCTAGTCCTGCGGTAGGGATGGGAAGAGTACAAAGGCTGCAGCTAAGTGTTCTACGCCGACAAGGTCCCTCCGAGTTGTATCCACTAAGCTAGTCCTGCGGTAGGGATGGGAAGAGTACAAAGGCTGCAGCTAAGTGTTCTACGCCGACAAGGTCCCTCCGAGTTGTATCCACTAAGCTAGTCCTGCGGTAGGGATGGGAAGAGTACAAAGGCTGCAGCTAAGTGTTCTACGCCGACAAGGTCCCTCCGAGTTGTATCCACTAAGCTAGTCCTGCGGTAGGGATGGGAAGAGTACAAAGGCTGCAGCTAAGTGTTCTACGCCGACAAGGTCCCTCCGAGTTGTATCCACTAAGCTAGTCCTGCGGTAGGGATGGGAAGAGTACAAAGGCTGCAGCTAAGTGTTCTACGCCGACAAGGTCCCTCCGAGTTGTATCCACTAAGCTAGTCCTGCGGTAGGGATGGGAAGAGTACAAAGGCTGCAGCTAAGTGTTCTACGCCGACGAGGTCCCTCCGAGTTGTATCCACTAAGCTAGTCCTGCGGTAGGGATGGGAAGAGTACAAAGGCTGCAGCTAAGTGTTCTACGCCGACGAGGTCCCTCCGAGTTGTATCCACTAAGCTAGTCCTGCGGTAGGGATGGGAAGAGTACAAAGGCTGCAGCTAAGTGTTCTACGCCGAAAAGGTCCCTCCGAGTTGTATCCACTAAGCTAGTCCTGCGGTAGGGATGGGAAGAGTACAAAGGCTGCAGCTAAGTGTTCTACGCCGACAAGGTCCCTCCGAGTTGTATCCACTAAGCTAGTCCTGCGGTAGGGATGGGAAGAGTACAAAGGCTGCAGCTAAGTGTTCTACGCCGACGAGGTCCCTCCGAGTTGTATCCACTAAGCTAGTCCTGCGGTAGGGATGGGAAGAGTACAAAGGCTGCAGCTAAGTGTTCTACGCCGAAAAGGTCCCTCCGAGTTGTATCCACTAAGCTAGTCCTGCGGTAGGGATGGGAAGAGTACAAAGGCTGCAGCTAAGTGTTCTACGCCGACAAGGTCCCTCCGAGTTGTATCCACTAAGCTAGTCCTGCGGTAGGGATGGGAAGAGTACAAAGGCTGCAGCTAAGTGTTCTACGCCGACAAGGTCCTTCCGAGTTGTATCCACTAAGCTAGTCCTGCGGTAGGGATGGGAAGAGTACAAAGGCTGCAGCTAAGTGTTCTACGCCGACAAGGTCCCTCCGAGTTGTATCCACTAAGCTAGTCCTGCGGTAGGGATGGGAAGAGTACAAAGGCTGCAGCTAAGTGTTCTACGCCGACAAGGTCCCTCCGAGTTGTATCCACTAAGCTAGTCCTGCGGTAGGGATGGGAAGAGTACAAAGGCTGCAGCTAAGTGTTCTACGCCGACAAGGTCCCTCCGAGTTGTATCCACTAAGCTAGTCCTGCGGTAGGGATGGGAAGAGTACAAAGGCTGCTAAGTGTTCTACGCCGACAAGGTCCCTCCGAGTTGTATCCACTAAGCTAGTCCTGCGGTAGGGATGGGAAGAGTACAAAGGCTGCAGCTAAGTGTTCTACGCCGACAAGGTCCCTCCGAGTTGTATCCACTAAGCTAGTCCTGTGGTAGGGATGGGAAGAGTACAAAGGCTGCAGCTAAGTGTTCTACGCCGACAAGGTCCCTCCGAGTTGCATCCACTAAGCTAGTCCTGCGGTAGGGATGGGAAGAGTACAAAGGCTGCAGCTAAGTGTTCTACGCCGACAAGGTCCCTCCGAGTTGTATCCACTAAGCTAGTCCTGCGGTGGGGATGGGAAGAGTACAAAGGCTGCAGCTAAGTGTTCTACGCCGACGAGGTCCCTCCGAGTTGTATCCACTAAGCTAGTCCTGCGGTAGGGATGGGAAGAGTACAAAGGCTGCAGCTAAGTGTTCTACGCCGACAAGGTCCCTCCGAGTTGTATCCACTAAGCTAGTCCTGCGGTAGGGATGGGAAGAGTACAAAGGCTGCAGCTAAGTGTTCTACGCCGACGAGGTCCCTCCGAGTTGTATCCACTAAGCTAGTCCTGCGGTAGGGATGGGAAGAGTACAAAGGCTGCAGCTAAGTGTTCTACGCCGAAAAGGTCCCTCCGAGTTGTATCCACTAAGCTAGTCCTGCGGTAGGGATGGGAAGAGTACAAAGGCTGCAGCTAAGTGTTCTACGCCGACAAGGTCCCTCCGAGTTGTATCCACTAAGCTAGTCCTGCGGTAGGGATGGGAAGAGAGTACAAAGACTGCAGCTAAGTGTTCTACGCCGACAAGGTCCCTCCGAGTTGTATCCACTAAGCTAGTCCTGCGGTAGGGATGGGAAGAGTACAAAGGCTGCAGCTAAGTGTTCTACGCCGACAAGGTCCCTCCGAGTTGTATCCACTAAGCTAGTCCTGCGGTAGGGATGGGAAGAGTACAAAGGCTGTAGCTAAGTGTTCTACGCCGACAAGGTCCCTCCGAGTTGTATCCACTAAGCTAGTCCTGCGGTAGGGATGGGAAGAGTACAAAGGCTGCAGCTAAGTGTTCTACGCCGACAAGGTCCCTCCGAGTTGTATCCACTAAGCTAGTCCTGCGGTAGGGATGGGAAGAGTACAAAGGCTGCAGCTAAGTGTTCTACGCCGACAAGGTCCCTCCGAGTTGTATCCACTAAGCTAGTCCTGCGGTAGGGATGGGAAGAGTACAAAGGCTGCAGCTAAGTGTTCTACGCCGACAAGGTCCCTCCGAGTTGTATCCACTAAGCTAGTCCTGCGGTAGGGATGGGAAGAGTACAAAGGCTGCAGCTAAGTGTTCTACGCCGACGAGGTCCCTCCGAGTTGTATCCACTAAGCTAGTCCTGCGGTAGGGATGGGAAGAGTACAAAGGCTGCAGCTAAGTGTTCTACGCCGACGAGGTCCCTCCGAGTTGTATCCACTAAGCTAGTCCTGCGGTAGGGATGGGAAGAGTACAAAGGCTGCTAAGTGTTCTACGCCGACAAGGTCCCTCCGAGTTGTATCCACTAAGCTAGTCCTGCGGTAGGGATGGGAAGAGTACAAAGGCTGCAGCTAAGTGTTCTACGCCGACAAGGTCCCTCCGAGTTGTATCCACTAAGCTAGTCCTGTGGTAGGGATGGGAAGAGTACAAAGGCTGCAGCTAAGTGTTCTACGCCGACAAGGTCCCTCCGAGTTGCATCCACTAAGCTAGTCCTGCGGTAGGGATGGGAAGAGTACAAAGGCTGCAGCTAAGTGTTCTACGCCGACAAGGTCCCTCCGAGTTGTATCCACTAAGCTAGTCCTGCGGTGGGGATGGGAAGAGTACAAAGGCTGCAGCTAAGTGTTCTACGCCGACGAGGTCCCTCCGAGTTGTATCCACTAAGCTAGTCCTGCGGTAGGGATGGGAAGAGTACAAAGGCTGCAGCTAAGTGTTCTACGCCGACAAGGTCCCTCCGAGTTGTATCCACTAAGCTAGTCCTGCGGTAGGGATGGGAAGAGTACAAAGGCTGCAGCTAAGTGTTCTACGCCGACGAGGTCCCTCCGAGTTGTATCCACTAAGCTAGTCCTGCGGTAGGGATGGGAAGAGTACAAAGGCTGCAGCTAAGTGTTCTACGCCGAAAAGGTCCCTCCGAGTTGTATCCACTAAGCTAGTCCTGCGGTAGGGATGGGAAGAGTACAAAGGCTGCAGCTAAGTGTTCTACGCCGACAAGGTCCCTCCGAGTTGTATCCACTAAGCTAGTCCTGCGGTAGGGATGGGAAGAGAGTACAAAGACTGCAGCTAAGTGTTCTACGCCGACAAGGTCCCTCCGAGTTGTATCCACTAAGCTAGTCCTGCGGTAGGGATGGGAAGAGTACAAAGGCTGCAGCTAAGTGTTCTACGCCGACAAGGTCCCTCCGAGTTGTATCCACTAAGCTAGTCCTGCGGTAGGGATGGGAAGAGTACAAAGGCTGTAGCTAAGTGTTCTACGCCGACAAGGTCCCTCCGAGTTGTATCCACTAAGCTAGTCCTGCGGTAGGGATGGGAAGAGTACAAAGGCTGCAGCTAAGTGTTCTACGCCGACAAGGTCCCTCCGAGTTGTATCCACTAAGCTAGTCCTGCGGTAGGGATGGGAAGAGTACAAAGGCTGCAGCTAAGTGTTCTACGCCGACAAGGTCCCTCCGAGTTGTATCCACTAAGCTAGTCCTGCGGTAGGGATGGGAAGAGTACAAAGGCTGCAGCTAAGTGTTCTACGCCGACAAGGTCCCTCCGAGTTGTATCCACTAAGCTAGTCCTGCGGTAGGGATGGGAAGAGTACAAAGGCTGCAGCTAAGTGTTCTACGCCGACGAGGTCCCTCCGAGTTGTATCCACTAAGCTAGTCCTGCGGTAGGGATGGGAAGAGTACAAAGGCTGCAGCTAAGTGTTCTACGCCGACGAGGTCCCTCCGAGTTGTATCCACTAAGCTAGTCCTGCGGTAGGGATGGGAAGAGTACAAAGGCTGCAGCTAAGTGTTCTACGCCGAAAAGGTCCCTCCGAGTTGTATCCACTAAGCTAGTCCTGCGGTAGGGATGGCAAGAGTACAAAGGCTGCAGCTAAGTGTTCTACGCCGACAAGGTCCCTCCGAGTTGTATCCACTAAGCTAGTCCTGCGGTAGGGATGGGAAGAGTACAAAGGCTGCAGCTAAGTGTTCTACGCCGACGAGGTCCCTCCGAGTTGTATCCACTAAGCTAGTCCTGCGGTAGGGATGGGAAGAGTACAAAGGCTGCAGCTAAGTGTTCTACGCCGAAAAGGTCCCTCCGAGTTGTATCCACTAAGCTAGTCCTGCGGTAGGGATGGGAAGAGTACAAAGGCTGCAGCTAAGTGTTCTACGCCGACAAGGTCCCTCCGAGTTGTATCCACTAAGCTAGTCCTGCGGTAGGGATGGGAAGAGTACAAAGGCTGCAGCTAAGTGTTCTACGCCGACAAGGTCCTTCCGAGTTGTATCCACTAAGCTAGTCCTGCGGTAGGGATGGGAAGAGTACAAAGGCTGCAGCTAAGTGTTCTACGCCGACAAGGTCCCTCCGAGTTGTATCCACTAAGCTAGTCCTGCGGTAGGGATGGGAAGAGTACAAAGGCTGCAGCTAAGTGTTCTACGCCGACAAGGTCCCTCCGAGTTGTATCCACTAAGCTAGTCCTGCGGTAGGGATGGGAAGAGTACAAAGGCTGCAGCTAAGTGTTCTACGCCGACAAGGTCCCTCCGAGTTGTATCCACTAAGCTAGTCCTGCGGTAGGGATGGGAAGAGTACAAAGGCTGCAGCTAAGTGTTCTACGCCGACAAGGTCCCTCCGAGTTGTATCCACTAAGCTAGTCCTGCGGTAGGGATGGGAAGAGTACAAAGGCTGCAGCTAAGTGTTCTACGCCGACAAGGTCCCTCCGAGTTGTATCCACTAAGCTAGTCCTGTGGTAGGGATGGAAAGAGTACAAAGGCTGCAGCTAAGTGTTCTACGCCGACAAGGTCCCTCCGAGTTGCATCCACTAAGCTAGTCCTGCGGTAGGGATGGGAAGAGTACAAAGGCTGCAGCTAAGTGTTCTACGCCGACAAGGTCCCTCCGAGTTGTATCCACTAAGCTAGTCCTGCGGTGGGGATGGGAAGAGTACAAAGGCTGCAGCTAAGTGTTCTACGCCGACGAGGTCCCTCCGAGTTGTATCCACTAAGCTAGTCCTGCGGTAGGGATGGGAAGAGTACAAAGGCTGCAGCTAAGTGTTCTACGCCGACAAGGTCCCTCCGAGTTGTATCCACTAAGCTAGTCCTGCGGTAGGGATGGGAAGAGTACAAAGGCTGCAGCTAAGTGTTCTACGCCGACGAGGTCCCTCCGAGTTGTATCCACTAAGCTAGTCCTGCGGTAGGGATGGGAAGAGTACAAAGGCTGCAGCTAAGTGTTCTACGCCGACAAGGTCCCTCCGAGTCGTATCCACTAAGCTAGTCCTGCGGTAGGGATGGGAAGAGTACAAAGGCTGCAGCTAAGTGTTCTACGCCGACAAGGTCCCTCCGAGTTGTATCCACTAAGCTAGTCCTGTGATAGGGATGGGAAGAGTACAAAGGCTGCAGCTAAGTGTTCTACGCCGAAAAGGTCCCTCCGAGTTGTATCCACTAAGCTAGTCCTGTGGTAGGGATGGGAAGAGTACAAAGGCTGCAGCTAAGTGTTCTACGCCGACAAGGTCCCTCCGAGTTGTATCCACTAAGCTAGTCCTGCGGTAGGGATGGGAAGAGTACAAAGGCTGCAGCTAAGTGTTCTACGCCGACAAGGTCCCTCCGAGTTGTATCCACTAAGCTAGTCCTGTGGTAGGGATGGGAAGAGAGTACAAAGACTGCAGCTAAGTGTTCTACGCCGACAAGGTCCCTCCGAGTATCTAATAATAATAATCGATCATGTCTACATTTAATATAGAACTCGGTTTAACAGACAAATCTCGTCTAATATGTATCGAGCGAGTTGGTTGCTTGTATTTCGTCAAGTTCCCACCTCAGTTCGTGCTTTGCGCTAGTTAAACCCATTTTCATATTGAATAAAACGAATTTTCAAGCTAAAAGTACGGATTGTCTGTCAAGTATTACCATGCAAGTATATTGTTACAACTCCAGCCAAGTTTTATTTACGACAACATACCGCTTTTAAACGAGTGTGGAAAGAGAGGCGGGGTGAGCGAAGGGAAGTTTTGTTTTAGGGGAAACTTAAGACGATGTGTAATGTTCTTCCCATTCCTCAACCAATCAGAAGCGTTTATCTCGACCCCTATTTCTCATTGACCAATAACAATTCGTCTCTTTAATCTAGATCAGATTAGATATAGGGCAAAGGGTATCTGGGAGAGTTCTAAATTACTTGTGGCAATTGGTAGACGTAAGCTTACGCCCTTGCCGGCTACCGAGCACGTGGAATTGGTATTAGAATGAATGGAAATACTCCTATTATCTCTTTAAAATCTTAATTTGATCTTAAATAATTGTTCCTTACAGTTTAATAGTTTTGCCTGTTTTTATATATCTTTGAAGATTCGTACTGAAAATTAGGGGAATTGGATAGACCCTACTATTTCCCCAGTTAAGAGAAAGTTTATATCAGGTAAGCCCTGACCTGTGTATATTAAACCCTATTATCTGTACAAGGAAATCATGTATTTTCTTTAGTCCTGCCTAGACCATCTATCCTTACTTGTTCTTCTTATTACAAAGGACGTAACGTGTAAACGCCTCTTCACGTCCCCTAAAGAGAGTATGTCTGCTTCAGTTATTCACCACTGTACACGTCATTTCTCGTCCTTATTTGAAGGGATAAGCGCTGCTCTCTAAAGCTTTTTCTTTATCAATGTATGTCTATTATCGTTCATTTTCCTAATAATCTTTTCTCGGTTACTGACTTTTTTTGTTTTATCTATTGGAATGTTACCTGTTCCTCACTCACTTTAACCACATAAACGTCCCATTTTATTGTCCTATTAATTTTATCTACGCTACAGTATATTATACTATATTGGTCTTCTTTTTTACGGGTATTTTATCATCAATATTCTGCAATTCTTCTCAACCAAAAAATATCTACGAGTTCACCTTATTTTTCTCTAATCGTTAAAATTTCGACCTAATGTTAAAATATGTTTAATTGACACTCTATGATTGTCATTATCGATTTCTCTTTGCTACTACGATGAAATTATTTCTTATTTAAATAGTTATCTATTTCTTGCTTAATTTATTTTAAATAGATATGATTATATTTTTAAGGTTATCTAGTCTATGTAGCTTTGTTTGAAGGTTTGACACAATGGTTTTTGTAGCAAGTAACAGTGATGTGAAATAACAGGCTCATGTTTATTGAAATAATATCACGCCATATATTCATGAATTAATTTAAATATCATGTCTAAAGTCTAGAGATTAATATGGGGAAAAAATATGCTCATTGGGTAGAATATCACACCTCAGATGCATGAGTTAAATTGAATATCATGTGTTTAACGCCTAGAGATTGATATGTGATACATATATGCTCATTGAACAGAATATCATATCTCAGAATAATGAATTAATTTGAATATCACGTGTTTAACGTCTAGAGATTGATATGGGATAAATATATGCTCATTGGGTAGAATATCACACCTCAGATGCATGAGTTAAATTGAATATCATGTGTTTAACGCCTAGAGATTGATATGTGATACATATATGCTCATTGAACAGAATATCATATCTCAGAATGATGAATTAATTTGAATATTACGTGTTTAACGTCTAGAGATTGATATGGGATAAATATGTGCTCATTGGGTAGAATATCACACCTTAGATGCATGAGTTAAATTGAATATCATTTGTTTAAAGTCAACTGATTCATTGATATGTGATAAATATATTCTCATTGGATAGAATATCATATTACAAGTTCAGGAATTAATTTGAATATCATAGGTTTAACGTCTAGAGATTGATATGTGATAAATATGTGTTCATTGAATAGAATATCACACTTCAGATTCATGAGTTAAATTGTACTTATATCATGTGTTTAAAGTCTACTGTTTGATTGATATGTGATAAATATGTGTTCATTGGATAGAATATCACACTTCAGATTCATGAGTTAAATTGTACTTATATCATGTGTTTAAAGTCTACTGTTTGATTGATATGTGATAAATATGTGTTCATTGAATAGAATATCACACTTCAGATTCATGAGTTAAATTGTACTTATATCATGTGTTTAAAGTCTACTGTTTGATTGATATGTGATAAATATGTGTTCACTGGATAGAATATCACACCTCATATACATGAGTTGATATTAATATCATAGGTTTAACGTCTAGAGATTGATATGTGATGTTTATGTGCTCACTGGACTGAATATCAGACCTCAGATTCATGAGATAATTTGAATATCATCTGTTTAACGTCTATAGATTGATATGTGATGGTTATGTGCTCATTGGACTGAATATCACACCAGAGATGCAAAGAAAATTTGAATATCATGTCTTTAACGTCTAGAGATCGATATGTGATGATTATGTGCTCATTGGATTGAATATCACACCTCAGATTCATGAGTTAATTTGAATATCATGCGTTTAACGTCTACAGATTGATATTTGATAATTATGTGCTGATTAGAATATTTATGAAAACGTAATGACCCAGTATATGCAGCAAAAAAAAAAAAAAAAACAGTGGACATATTGACATTTATTTTAAAAAATATTAGTTTTTTTAAAGATATTCTGAAATAAGGCGCAGATTCAATTGGAACATATATCTTTACGTGTAAAAGTCTTATCACTCTGCAGCAATAAAGATTACGCACAACAATGCAGTAAACCTGTACAGTTATAAACAAGCAAACTTCAAGTTAGATGGAATCGGGTGTTGTATACGCAGTAATTATGGACGAAGGTTAGAGCGCGGAAATGACGGTACGGAACGCTTCCTCCCCCAATAACGGACATCCGGTCATCTCCCATCCGCGACATCTCTCTGCCTCTGCCCCTCGCTACTTGTTAGTACAACTCTCCTGTCGGAGGGTGTAAGAATAGCGCTTAATTATTCACCTATTTGGAGCGATTCTTTCATATAGTTATTATAAGGACTTGTTTAAAGTTAATAATCAGGACATCACAATATCTGAGTAACTTGTTTAATTAACTGAATATTTTCCTCAACCTTTCAGTCATTCCTAATGGCAACTTTCAAGACTGAAACATACTATCATAAAGAATAAATATTAACAAACCTGGTTTCTTAATTTAATTATAAACCTACTTTATATAAAATTTTATTAATTTAAAACAATACAATTTATAAATAATTATATATTTAAGAACTCATAAACTTCACACGAAAGTTTTGTTTTATTTAAAAAAAGTAAATCAAAGGCTACTTCTCTGTCCTTTGAAAATCACTACGAGTTCCACAGAATCGTTAAAGTTCCGTCGTTCATAATTATTTGCTTATTTAAAATTCGTTTATAAAACAAACTTTATGTGTACAATGAGACAGAGTAAAATCTAATTCTTGTAATTGGTAGTGAGTAAGGATTTGAACGCTGGTTAGGAATAGACAACTATGTTTACTTTAGTAAGGCATGTCTACATGAAATAGGCGATCCTTAATTCTCGAAATCATAATTTGCCTCTGATCCTTGTACCAAGGAAATTATCATGTCTTTCCCTAATACTACGAATTCCATCTATCTTTCTCTTTCCAAAGAGGCGTGAGAGAGACAACAGATTATGAATCCGATAATGAGCGAGTCTTTGGATTTCAGGTGAGACCCTGCACATCCCTATATCTTTTACTTCGGTATACAATATTTTTACGAAAACTCTTCGTATAGTCACAAGCCTTTTATATTTTTCAGGCCTATGAATACTTTTATGCCAGTCATACTTACAGGTCACCTTAAAACAAAAATAAACAGACAGACATTACAAGAGGACAGTTTCCTCTTTCTGGGTAAATTACGTAAAGCCCTTCAAGGTACTGCAAAGTAGGTAGAGAATTAAAAGCAGATTATTTTTTATTAGTTAAAGAAATATTATCCTTAAGGAAAAGTGTTACTAAAGATTATATAGCAGAATATACAATACTTTACAGAGACTTTTCTCGAGGATAGAAAGTGTTGCCACTGAGAAAACGGTTTGAAACTTTGGATTTCAATATCTGAATTGTCGTTTGAGAAATAAGGCAAAATTAATAGTTATGTTTGAAAACTAGTTCGGATGCTGAGGGTTTTTAATGTGCAAGTGCTGAAGGTTAATATTCAGGCTTATGAAGATTGTTGCTCAGATACATTCACATGACACATTTCTGTATGGAGTAAACGAACTGTCTATGAGGTTAGAGGTATATGAAATAAAAATGTTTAACGTGGAGGTTAGGAATGAAGAACAGCATTCAGGACTTATATAATGTATGAGAAAGAAATAAGGCAAAGTGGCGGATTGGTGGAAATGGAAGGGAAAATTGCAGTAGGCGATAAAAGTCGCCGGAGGTAAAGAACCGTTACATTCAATGACTGTTCACAATGTAACGCCTGGTAAAAACAGAGAAATATTTTGTGTACTGTTTTACAGTGACCTGTCGGTTTGACTACACTTATGAAGGACATATAAAGGCCAATAAATATCAGATATATTATGGTAGTTGTGTGAAAGCCTTGACATGGAAGTATCATACGACCACGTAATATGGTAGCATATTTGAAATGGATTTGGTTTACAATGCGGATAATAATGATTTGTCTGTCTATTACATCTCCGTGTTATAAGAAGGAAGTGGAATGATTGGCGGCATTAACGGTGGAGTAAGGATCTAAAATTATGATTCCCTGGTACTATAGATAGGGGAGGGAGTTATTCTGTCTCGTTGCTCAAAGTATATCTATCCAACTAGGGATAGGGAGTTGTTTGTCTGCGACACCTCCGTGTTAGAATGAGGAAGAGAAATTAGCGGAGTTAAGGATTGAGTAAGGATGTAAAATTATGATTCCCTGGTACTATGAATAAAGGAGGGAATTATGCTGTCTCGTTGCATAAAGTAGATCTATCCAACTAGGGATAGGGAGTTGTTTGTCTGCGATACCTCCGTGTTAGAATGAGGAAGAGAAATTAGTGGAGTTAAGGATTGAGTAAGTATGTAAAATTATGATTCCCTGGTACTATGAATAAAGGAGGGAATTATGCTGTCTCGTTGCATAAAGTAGATCTATCCAACTAGGGATAGGGAGTTGTTTGTCTGCGATACCTCCGTGTTAGAATGAGGAAGAGAAATTAGTGGAGTTAAGGATTGAGTAAGTATGTAAAATTATGATTCCCTGGTACTATGAATAAAGGAGGGAATTATGCTGTCTCGTTGCATAAAGTAGATCTATCCAACTAGGGATAGGGAGTTGTTTGTCTGCGATACCTCCGTGTTAGAATGAGGAAGAGAAATTAGTGGAGTTAAGGATTGAGTAAGTATGTAAAATTATGATTCCCTGGTACTATGAATAAAGGAGGGAATTATGCTGTCTTGTTGCATAAAGTAGATCTATCCAACTAGGGATAGAGAGTTGTTTGTCTGCGACACCTCCGTGTTCGAATAAGAAAGGGAAATTAGTGGAATTAAGGATTGAGTAAGAATGTTAAATTATGATTCCCTGGTACAACAGATAGGGGAGGAAATTATGCTGCCTCGTTACCCGAAGTAGATCTACTATCCAACTAGCCGTAGGAAGTTGTTTGCTTGCGACACCTCCGTGTTGGAATATAGAAAACAAATTAGTGGAATTAAGGATTGAGTAAAAGTTTGAAATTATGATTTCCAGGTTGTATGGATAGGGGTGGGAATTAAGGCGTCTCGTGATTGGTCTACCCGATACTCGACATTATTTGGAGTTTCACCTATAAAGAGTCAGAAAAAGCATTAAATTATACAAACGATTACGTTAGTACAGAAGCCTCTCCTGGTGTGCAGGACAAGACGTTAAGTGGCTCACTTCTTCAGTTCCCCGCCACTAATGTAGACCTAGTCTCTCTATCCTGGTCATTGGAAGTTGTCTATTGGCTAGACCCCACGTAGCGGTAAGAATGGGGAAGTAATGAAGTATACGACGCATTGTGGAAACGACGGTACAAATTAAGTGTGTGTAGAAAGAGAGAGGGGGGACAGAGAGAAGATAGGGAAATAATGGGGGAGGTAGGACTCAGAAGAAATGTAGATAGAAGAGGTATAAATGCTTGGGAGAGGCTAGAGATTTATTTTTCGATGCTCTTTGGTCGTTATTAGTTTTTCGAAATTTATTAAAGATGAAGTTTGAGGAAATTATGCATAAAATAAATTCTTAGCAAACTCCCGGGATGTAAATCGTAGTAAGAAAGAAACTTTACTAAGCCAAAGAAAACCAGAAAAACAGAAACTGAGAGAATGGAATAGAGACTGAACAGAAGGACTTAAAGAAACAGAGAGAGGGAAAGGAAAGAGAGAGTTAAAGAAAATATAAAGTTGTGAATGTCTGTATCAGTAATTTTTTTAAATAACTAAGTGAAAACTACTAATTTACTATCCTGGCGCATTTCGAAACGTTATTTCACTGACGAAGCCTAACCTGCTGTTCTTTTCATTAATTTAATTTCCTGTGAATTTGTTTCAGGTAGAACAAAACTTTCCGTTTAATATCATCCTTAATCTTCGATGATGTACGTTTCATCTTATTCCATCTTGGTAATCGATTATCGAAACCAGGTGTACTCCAGAGGTCGATTAATTGCGCGGTATTTTTAATTAACAGAATAATTATCGTGCAACAAAAGCAGAATTTGTTCAAGTTTGTTCGTATCAAAGCATGACCTATAATCTGGTTTAATTTACCGAGTTATTCCCATTTATAATTTAAAATTGTATTATAAAAAAGCTGGTCCGGTTGTATGTTGACATTTGTTCACGGTGTGTTGGGCACGTACAGAGAGCGGCCCGTAACGGCCGAAGCACGTTCAGACATTGCCTCGATTTTTCACAACAAACGCGGAATTACACAGTGATATGAATAATCGCTCTTGGCTGCGTTTTATACGCGTATCATGCAAAAACACGACTGGTTTTAAAGCTACACTATCCTACGGGTCATGACTGATTTGGAACAATTGTCTTAGAGAAATTAATTGCACTTAATTTGTAATTCAAGGATTAAGTAATTAAACAACTATTCAAGTCCATGTAAAAACTTGATGAAGGCAACAGGCCTAAACGATGCTATATATCTACGTAATATATTGCGTTTAAAAAGCTATAAAATGGTGTATACCTCTGTTGGTGCTTTTTAAAAAACAATTTTATGACTATAGACCAATTTTATGACCAATTTTATATTTGTCTCAGGTTCCATCTTTAGTAGCGCCAAAACATTTCTATGGCTTATTTCCTACACCAAATCGACTTGAACTCTTCCTCCCAAAATAAACCTGGAGATCCCATCTGGGAAATAATGAACGTTGGCGTAGTCCAGGCCACGTTATCTTCCTTGAATACTGTGAATCAAGTTAGGGACAGGTTTACCCCTTCCTTCTCAAACCTTTTTCGATTAATTGGCTTATCTCGATTATTCTGCAGAGACGTGAGTTTTGACGTGCGTATACGTTTTGTTTGAAGGTAAAGCAAAGTTAACAAAAACAAACAGGCAACTCTACCCCTAACAGTATAGATAAAATTGTATAAGCTAGCATTTGGCTCTTAGGTAGGAATTGTGTATTCGTCATCTATAAAACATCAGGCACTGCCGTCTTCCTTCATCGGGGTCATAAATCGCGGTCTATCCGTCCCAACCCTTAGACAACCCTATTAGCCCGCTCCCGTGAACCCCCTATTTTCATTTGTTGTTATTTTTACTATACATTAAAAAGTATTATTAAGCAACAAAATAATATGTCAATCTTATGATTCCAAGGAAGTCCAAGGGTTGATGTATTTGAAAATGACCTACGAGCCCCTCCTCCCTCTCCTCGACCTCGGCCTCTTCCTAAAGTCCGCAGCCCCCAAAAGCTAGCTCTTAAAGTTTACCTATACCAGCCAGTCTATTTCACACAGGACGGACGTAGAGTCTGCTTAGGCTGGTTGTTCACCCTTTACAGTTTGACGAGGTTGAACTACTCAAATAGGAAGGTTAAGACTAGTTGTCTGTACGTAAAGGAATATTTCTTCTACTAGAGACCTTACGTCTCATTGCTAATCCATTAAAGTTGCTAGTACTACAAGGAAGTCATTAATATAATGATTTCTTGAGCAACTGTGGCCTATGTTATAATATTTTAAATAATAAACCCAATAACCACAAAATAACTAAGTTGGTTTTCGGTTTAGAAACTGTCTTACTTTTCGCCTTGTTTTTCGCCACGGTTTTCAAACCTTTTTCGCCTTGTCTTGTTCTGGCTTTAGATTCTTTTGTATTTATCTTCATTTACCCTCTTTTTGCATTTTTCAAAATTTTGTTTACTGATTCCAAATCTTCATAGAACCGAAGTAGTCACAGTGAATTATTCATTAAATTTAATTCTCGTGAGAAAAGCCTGACATTTAGGATTTCAAATGTAGGTCTTTTACTAAATTCTCTGAAGTAAAATGTAATTTACTACTGAAGAAAACTTAATGAAGTTGTATTTTTATGTAAGGGGTTTGTATTTACATGTACCTCCAGATCATATGGATGAGAATTGTTTTTTTTAATATTTTCTTTTACCCTTAAATAGCCTACAGTTGAATTCAGATCATTTTTAAAATCAAGAACATCAAAATAATAACAGATGTTTTTGATATTTTCGCCTGGCTTAAAATAATGTCTATAATTACTCCTGCTCCTCTATAACGTACTCTACATCCTACATTAACGATCCTAATTTGTAAATCCTAGCCAACCTTTTTTTTATTCTTTTTTTCTTACGTTATGTGCTTCACGTGTTGTCGGAAACTGTCATATATAGACGGCCATTTTGTTTGTAGAGAAACATGTAAGCGACCTTTGCTATCTACATTTTTATCTTAATCAAGCTCACTTATGCCTGGGCATGCTTACTGCAATATAAACTCAGTGATGCCGGTACACTCTGAACGTTCCGCCAAACATAACCTTAGTTCTTAGCTACCTTGGATGTAGAAAACTCTATACAGCAAATGTGAGCAATCTGTGGTCTCATAATGTGTTTACTATGGGCAGGCAGTGACAACTTATATTGGTCCAGGAGCAATTTTTTAATAATTCAAAATAATATAATTTTCACAACCAGCTATAAGTTATGCCAATGTAGCCTATAGTTTTTCCCAAGAGCAAAATTTGTGCAGTTTTCTTAATAATTACTAGGTAGCCTACTTGGAAACATTTTTCACATTTATCATCCAGTACCTGTGATATGTTCACTATTTGTGACAGTCATGTACTTGTTTTCATTTCCCTTAACTAATTCCATTTTCATTTTTAACCGTCTTCAAAAAAAGAGGAAGTTCTATTTTCGAGCCTTATATTTTTGTTATATTTGTTCCACGATAATTTTGGAAGTATTGAACCGATCAAAGTGATTTTCCTCGCAAATGAAAGGGGAAATCTTCCCTGCCCCCCCCCCATACTTACATCCTAATCCGTCTGATTTGGAGACAATAAAACGCTATTTTAAATTTAAAAATATTTTTTAGATAAACATATTATAGAAAGCGTTTTTAATTATGTAATGTATTTTCGCTACTATAACTATTGTCACGTGTAAAACTGATGCAAAATTTTAACAAGGTCTCACAGTTTTAGAAACATTTACATTTCAACAAGAATTTTATAGCTGATTATGGAAAGTATAGAGCTGACATAGTCCTTAGACTGACCAATCTTACCAAAATCTCCCAAAAGTTTTGGTAAAATATTTCATCAATTAAAAATTATTTTATATAGTAACTTATGATCCAAATTACTTTGTGGTATTTATATCCCTGTGGTAATTCTTGCATGTGTTTTTATAGAAAAATATAAAACAATGAAATTATCTTTTAGTGATCAAATAATATTTTACTAATTTTAAAAATACTTAACTAAGTGAATAAGCAATTTCTTACTTGCTGACGCGTTTCAAAATATTCGTTCCTTTTACGAAGTTAACCTTCTACTGGCGGCATCAGTAAGGTGTAAAGGCTCTAACGGGACTGGATTTATGGCTGTGGAATGGGTTGGGTTGTTTTGGCTGTGTGTCATTTAATGGGAAAGGCTGTTTCCTTATATTTTTAAAATATATTATATATATTTAATATATAAATTTAATATATTTTTTAATTTTATTTTATATATATATATATATATATATATATATATATATATATATATAATATAAATAAATAATATTTTTTATAGAAAACTAAAATGTGTTTTTCTCAAAGGTAACTAAGATTTTAAATACCAGATATCAATGTCAAATATTGATTTTTCTCTGCAACAATAGTGACTATTATTGCCTATGAAGGCTAAGAAGAGACTGTCAAAGGGTTAAGTAGGGACATAAATCCCTCGGCCAGAGGACGCCATGTGTGTAGGGCAAGCACCTGAAATAGACCTCTCTATCGGGGACTATCGAGATGTCAACCCTTGCACTAAGAGCGGTTATGGAGTTGTATTGCGAGAACCCATCAGTATCTCTTATCAGACTATATTACATAAGTATGTACAATGGTAGAGATATTAATGAATACCACAAGACAATCAATACTTTTAATAATTTATTTTGTCATCGCTCGAACATGATAGTGGTTCATAGCATAACAATATTTGTGGTTAGAGGTTGTGTGTATTATTTATCAAAAATCTGCTATTTGTTTTGATATTTGGTACACTCTCTCACAATAAAGGTTTAACTATATTCACACGGACTTAGTAAAAAATATTTTATAGTTCAACAATAATTCTTCAGTAACGATCACACACTAAGAATATGTAATAAAATAATGATATGATACTAAATTCTTGCAATAAACTTTATGGAAGAAATACTAATGAGTAACACAAGTCAATTATTAGTTAATAATTTATTTTGTTGAAAGTTTGACAGAAAAGGATATCAGAAAATAGCGTTTTCCTGTAATCCTCATCAAAATATTAGAACCTTTTAATTTCTTGGTAAGGACCATAAGAAAAAGTTATTTTCTTATATCATGTCAAACTTTTGACAAACTTTTGAAAATAAATTATTAACTAATAATTGTCTTGTGTTATTCAATAGTAGTTCTCCCATAAAGATTTATTGCAAAGCTTTAGTATCATATTATTATTTTATTAGATATTCTTAGTGTGTGATCGTTACTGAAGAATTATTGTTGAACAATAAAATATTGTTGACTAGATCCGTGTGAATATAGTTAAACCAGAGATATGACAATACATTTGTATTATATTGTTTGACATCATGTATTATCATGTGTCTCATCATACATGAGGATGTTTACATTGTAACCGAAATGTACATAAGACTAGAATAAAAATATTTGTGGTTAGAGATAGTGTGTATTATTTATCAAATATAGGCTATTTGTTTTGATATTTGGTACACTCTCTCACAATAAAGGTTTGACTATATTCACACGGATTGGTAAACAGTAAATCTTTATGTGAGAAATACTAATGAATAACATAAGACAATTATTAGTTTTACTAATTAATTTTGTCAAAATTTTCACTATGATATCAGAAAAAAAATTTTTGATTGTGATCCTTATAAAAAAAACACATTAATAATCACAGTACTTTATATTTTATTTATTTTAATATTTTTTTTTTTTTGTTAATAATAAACTGCCATCCCCCAAGAGAAGCTGACGTCTTTTAACTTACCCCATTGAAAGTAGTAGAGCAGGGGATCGTCCACGGGGTAAATGATCATCTATAGGCACTTGACGATGGAAAATCTGTACAAACAAATTTACACTAAATTATTAAAATACGAAAAATTGAAAAATTAAATTAAATTGTAAATTATCGACAAGTAATCAAATATTTGCAAAAAGCTTCTAATACTGTGGGACTTTAGTCCAGACAGAGAAGTGTGTCGCGGTGAATTACGCAGGGCAATAAAAAAAATGCCGTGCCAGTCTGGAACAGAAAGTCTGCTTGGGCGTGAAGGGCAAATATTGTTACTAGATGCATTCATATTCTGACAAATGCGAAAATGTCTTCAACATTTTCAAACTCTTATGTTTTTTTCTCGTTTGGGGTTATCTCACTACACGCCGCTGCCATTGGATTGTCACTTTTATTTATTGATTGCCCTTGAAACTTGTGTAAAACTGTCTAAAATATCAAACAGTTACTTGGGAACAGGGCGATGACACCAAGTCATGAATATATGGAGTACTGACCAGTATGAAACTAAAAATCCAGACAACAGAGAAAGAGTACTAAAACAAATAACAAACAGCCTATTTGGAATATAGTTGTGTTGTGTAAACGATCCAAGTAACCAAAAACTCCAGCGTGTTGTTGGCTAGCCGATACAGATAACGAACCAAATTGTCCCTGCATTTGGATACTAAACATTCAGGTGGGGAATATTAGCTATAGCTTTAAGAGAAAGAACGTCTGTCGGAAATTGATCGCAAGAAAGAAAACAGTTTCCAGAAGAGTTCGATAAATAGAAAGACACAGAAAAGGTTTGCGCTTAGCTAAAAACAAAATCGCTCGATAGACAATATCTATTCCAGATGTAAAACCAAAACATTTCCGTTAGAACTAATGATTTACCGAATAATTTGCAACGTCAGGTAAAAGAATAAGGAGAAGTCGTCTCAGAATTGCGAATTAAAAAACATACTGCCCTAAAGGGTAGTACGTGGGGGGAGGTAAACATATTACTCTGAAGGAGTACGGTCTCCGGCACACGAAAAGATCCTTGGCCCAAAGCATGTCAAAACGATAAGGTCATTCCCCAAAACATTTCTAACACAAAACGTCAGATTTACAGAAAATTACAATCCAGAATCGGGACCATATACAATTTATTTTGTGCGCCCTTATCTAATGCGTGACTCATTTCTACGAAAGGGCTCTTCTCGTGCGCCGGTGACAGTAAGAATACTGTCGTAAAAGGACAAAATACTACTGCGAAGGAGCAAAAATACAACCCTGAAGTAGCAGGAACGCTACCAAGATGTATCAAGAAGATTGCCGTGAAAGAGTAAGAATATTGTCCAGATGTAGCGAGAATACTGCCCTGAAATAGCAAGAATATTAACAAGATGGCATTCCTACTGCCATAAAGGAGCAGGAATACTGCCCTAAATTAGCAAAAGTATGTACAATGATCTAGCAAGAATACTGCCGTAAAGGAGCAAAAATACTGCAGTGATGGACCAAGAATATTGCCGTAAAGAAGCAAGAATATTGCCGTAAAAGAGCAAGAATATTATCGTGAAGGAGCAAGAATACTCCCGTAAAGGAGCAAGAATATTGCCGTGAAGGAGCAAGAATACTGCCGTACAGGAGCAAGAATATTGGCGTGAAGGAGCAAGAATACTGCCGTACAGGAGCAAGAATATTATCGTGAAGGAGCAAGAATACTGCCGTACAGGAGCAAGAATATTGTCGTGAAGGAGCAAGAATACTGCCGTACAGGAGCAAGAATATTATCGTGAAGGAGCAAGAATACTCCCGTAAAGGAGCAAGAATATTGCCGTGAAGGAGCAAGGATACTGCCGTACAGGAGCAAGAATATTGGCGTGAAGGAGCAAGAATACTGCCGTAAAGGAGCAAGAATATTGCCGTGAAGGAGCAAGAATACTGCCGTACAGGAGCAAGAATATTGGCGTGAAGGAGCAAGAATACTGCCGTACAGGAGCAAGAATATTGGCGTGAAGGAGCAAGAATACTGCCGTACAGGAGCAAGAATATTATCGTGAAGGAGCAAGAATACTCCCGTAAAGGAGCAAGAATATTATCGTGAAGGAGCAAGAATACTCCCGTAAAGGAGCAAGAATATTGCCGTGAAGGAGCAAGAATACTGCCGTACAGGAGCAAGAATATTGGCGTGAAGGAGCAAGAATACTGCCGTAAAGGAGCAAGAATATTGCCGTAAAGGAGCAAGAATATTGCCGTAAAGGAGCAGGAATACTGCCGTACATGAGCAAAAATATTGCCATGAAGGAGCAAGAATATTGCCGTACATGAGCAAGAATATTGTCGTGAAGGAGCAAGAATACTGCCGTAAAGGAGCAAGAATACTGCCGTGAAGGAGCAAGAATACTGCCGTACAGGAGCAAGAATATTGGCGTGAAGGAGCAAGAATACTGCCGTAAAGGAGCAAGAATATTGCCGTGAAGAAGCAAGAATACTGCCGTACAAGAGCAACAATATTACCATGAAGGAGCAAGGATATTGCCGTACAGGAGCAAGAATATTGCCGTGAAGGAGCAAGAATACTGCCGTAAAAGAGCAAGAATATTGTTGTGAAGGAGCAAGAATATTGCCGTAAAGGAGCAAGAATATTGCCGTGAAGGAGCAAGAACACTGCCGTGAAGGAGCAAGAATACTGCCATAAAATGTAAGAATATTATCAAATGTACCGAGAACACTAGCAGGAACGCTACCAAGATGTATCAAGAATATTGCCGTGAAAGAGTAAGAATATTGTCCAGATGTAGCGAGAATACTGCCCTGAAATAGCAAGAATATTAACAAGATGGCATTCCTACTGCCATAAAGGAGCAGGAATACTGCCCTAAATTAGCAAAAGTATGTACAATGATCTAGCAAGAATACTGCCGTAAAGGAGCAAAAATACTGCAGTGATGGACCAAGAATATTGCCGTAAAGAAGCAAGAATATTGCCGTAAAAGAGCAAGAATATTATCGTGAAGGAGCAAGAATACTCCCGTAAAGGAGCAAGAATATTGCCGTGAAGGAGCAAGAATACTGCCGTACAGGAGCAAGAATATTGTCGTGAAGGAGCAAGAATACTGCCGTACAGGAGCAAGAATATTATCGTGAAGGAGCAAGAATACTCCCGTAAAGGAGCAAGAATATTGCCGTGAAGGAGCAAGGATACTGCCGTACAGGAGCAAGAATATTGGCGTGAAGGAGCAAGAATACTGCCGTAAAGGAGCAAGAATATTGCCGTAAAGGAGCAAGAATACTGCCGTACAGGAGCAAGAATATTGGCGTGAAGGAGCAAGAATACTGCCGTACAGGAGCAAGAATATTGGCGTGAAGGAGCAAGAATACTGCCGTACAGGAGCAAGAATATTATCGTGAAGGAGCAAGAATACTCCCGTAAAGGAGCAAGAATATTATCGTGAAGGAGCAAGAATACTCCCGTAAAGGAGCAAGAATATTGCCGTGAAGGAGCAAGAATACTGCCGTACAGGAGCAAGAATATTGGCGTGAAGGAGCAAGAATACTGCCGTAAAGGAGCAAGAATATTGCCGTAAAGGAGCAAGAATATTGCCGTAAAGGAGCAGGAATACTGCCGTACATGAGCAAAAATATTGCCATGAAGGAGCAAGAATATTGCCGTACATGAGCAAGAATATTGTCGTGAAGGAGCAAGAATACTGCCGTAAAGGAGCAAGAATACTGCCGTGAAGGAGCAAGAATACTGCCGTACAGGAGCAAGAATATTGGCGTGAAGTAGCAAGAATACTGCCGTAAAGGACCAAGAATATTGCCGTGAAGAAGCAAGAATACTGCCGTACAAGAGCAACAATATTACCATGAAGGAGCAAGGATATTGCCGTACAGGAGCAAGAATATTGCCGTGAAGGAGCAAGAATACTGCCGTACAAGAGCAACAATATTACCATGAAGGAGCAAGGATATTGCCGTACAGGAGCAAGAATATTGCCGTGAAGGAGCAAGAATACTGCCGTAAAAGAGCAAGAATATTGTTGTGAAGGAGCAAGAATACTCCCGTAAAGGAGCAAAAATATTACCGTGAAGGAGCAAGGATATTGCCGTACAGGAGCAAGAATATTGCCGTGAAGGAGCAAGAATACTGCCGTAAAAGAACAAGAATATTGTCGTGAAGGAGCAAGAATACTGCCGTAAAAGAACAAGAATATTGTCGTGAAGGAGCAAGAATACTGCCGTAAAGGAGCAAGAATACTGTCGTGAAGGAGCAAGAATATTGCCGTACAGGAGCAAGAATATTGTCGTACAGGAGCAAGAATATTGGCGTGAAGGAGCAAGAATACTGCCTTAAACGAGCAAGAATATTGTCGTGAAGGAGCAAGAATATTGCCGTAAAGGAGCAAGAATATTGCCGTGAAGGAGCAAGAACACTGCCGTGAAGGAGCAAGAATACTGCCATAAAATGTAAGAATATTATCAAATGTACCGAGAACACTACCGTGAAGGAGCAAGAATACTGCCGTAAAGGAGCAAGAATACTGCCGTAAAGTAGCAAGAATACTGCCGTAAAGGAGGAAGAATACTTCCGCGAAGGAGCAAGAATACTGCCACGAAAGAGCAAGAATACTGTCCTAAAATAGTAAAAATATTATTAAGATGTAGCGAGAACAAAACCGTGAAGGAGCAACAATATTTCCATGAAGGAGCAAGAATACTACAGCGAAAGAGCAAGAATATTGCCGTGAAGGATCAAGAAAACTGAATATAGAGCAAATAAGGAAAATTGAAGCCATAATGGAAGGGCACTGAACTTAATGTGTGTAGGACGTATGTTTTATCAGTAAAGTAAATTATTATTATAAAAGAATTATAAGGAAGAAAATACTTGACTGAGATAAAAATAGCCCTTTTATAACACACTGGTGTGTAATAGTTTCTTTAGATTTTCTTCAACTTCTTAAGTCTGACAAATTTATGCTCCTAAGAAATAAGGAATTTTAATCTTCGTGGAAGAACCAGAGTCGATTTAAAAGTAGCCTTAGTGGTTAAAGGGACGTTTTACGAAGAATTTCTGCCGCCGCGCTGAAGTAGCAGGAATGTAAACTCTTGGAGCTATATATATATGAGAACAAATATGAGTTTCTCATCTTATCTTTCAGAACATATATATATATATATATATATATATATATATATATATATATATATATATATATATGTGTGTGTGTGTGTGTGTGTATATATATCTTACTCTAGAATGTGGACAATAGAATCTGTCCTGACACAAAAGGAAAATTAGTTTCTAGTGATTACTTACTAGCGTGCATATAAAATATTGAAAACTTAGAACAATAGTAAACTAATTATTTATGCATTACTTTTAAACTTTTAACCTTAAGGACTAAACCATGCCCGTGTATTCGATCAATACATATCCAGGGACTAATACCGGCAAAGTGTCACCGTATTGCACGAGTGCAGGTGTTTTCACGGTTCCCAAATTAGACACCAGATGGCACTCGCCAGAAGACACTCCCATCTTCGTCTTCTTCTTATTACAAACGCATTAATTTAAGCCTCATTTTATATAATTTACAACACGAAACCTCCTAGTTTTCTTCTGTTTTCGTAGTAGTCGAACAACAAAAAAGCTAAACTTTGATTACACGGAAACAAACAAACAAAAATTAATTATAATGTACAAGTTTCGATTTTATTTCTAAGAAGAATGCACAGCACATGTAGATTAGTAAGCGTGGCCAGTGAGCGAGCATGTCTAGACGTTAAGATAAAGTGCAATTAATGGAGGCAGAAACATGTCAATTAGGCGGTACCCTCCAAAAATTAATATCATTAGCCTGCTTGTATACAGAAACATGAAAACGAGTGGAGACTAATATTATCCAAATCTATGTATATAATAGCCTGCAAACA
>JBAIZL010000008.1:41739410-41754410 GCA_036971475.1 Prosapia bicincta
ATTGTCACAAGATGTACAAGACACTTATATAATAAACTTTCAAAAAAAAACCATTCATTAATCCTAGGAGTAAATATTGTAGCTGTTCATTTAAGAATTAAACTTATATAAATTAGTAGTGTTCTTATTGTGTAACTAAAACCTTCCAAATTTAATTCATTATACCAATTCTTCAATATATATTTGTGTGTGTATGTGTGTGTGTGTGTGTGTGTGTGTGTGTGTGTGTGTGTGCGCGCGCGCGCGCTTCTCTCTCTCTCTCTCTCTCTCTCTCTCTAATAAGTTTATGAAATACTTACTGAGATAACGTTTATGATCGCCGTAAGCGATTTTCATGTCAAGAGACTCTCTGTTGGAACAATGCTAATCAGCATAGTGACGAACAACGAAGGCAGAATAAACTAAGTCAAAACGATAAAATACATGACCCCTAGATACGGTTACAAACACATCCTGATACACAACATATTACGCAAAAAATTACACACACAACAAAAACAGTAATAATAATACAAAAAAGAATAACATAACAGAGACATATTAGAATACATCACAAAACTAGCTTCTTTATTCCGAAAACACAAATACAAAGTCGCCTTTAAACCATCTAACACAGGCAAGAGACTCCTAAACAACACAAAATGACTCCAAAACAAACACGACAAGACTCCTGTATGCGAAATCACATGTAGCGATCTAAATTCTACGCAGATCAAACAGGGAGAAACTTCAACGCTCGATAAAAGGTATAAAACACACAACCCAAATAAAATTTCGTTATATGTATGCAGAACACGCTACAAACATGCACCAACATTGACACAAATCTAAAAGTTCTACATTTCATCAAAAAAGCAATAAACTAAAATCCAACAGAAAACTTCAAAATATACAAACACACTCATAATAAAAAACTACATTCGGACACATATTTAACAACCACTTTATGAAAAACCACACATCACAGAACACCAAATCACCACAGACTCACAGTATTGAACAATACATTGATCTCGTTCGAAAGGCTGGTGTAAAATATCAGTAAGTAGTTTTTTTGCAAGTAAAATCAATAAGCATATATTAACATGTCGACGTTTTCAACAAAGATTCAAAAACTCATACAGTTCATGTTTTTCTAACCACGCAAGAGTAACAGACCACATCTATACAGAAAATATCAAAAAAACTAGAGCAATACAAACATAGCAACACATAAAAAAAACATTAAAAGGAGCAAACGAATTAAACACCCATACATGGTTTTATCACATTTTTAACTACCTGATTTTAAACCTACCGCGTTGTTCAATAACTAAACGAAAACGATATGTATTTTATAAATTTAAGTACATTGTAGCCAAAGTTTTCAAATCGTTAATTATGTTTAAACATAAAACAATTATAGAATTCATATTTCAGTGCATTGTTTTAGATGTATTTTAGTATTTGTCTAAATTAGATTACAAAATAACTAGATTGAATAACTTGTTCAAATTTAAATTATTTGGAAACATTCATAATCTCCGTTTAGTTTAAATTCCAAGTAAAAATCTCCTTCGTTTCTGTTAGGAATATTGGTATACATTTCAGTACATTTTTCTGCCTTTCCTAACATCAAAAATAATTTTTCGAATACTCGTTTCGGATTAAATTATTTATCAAATCTTCAAACCGTACTGTTTCTCCAATATACTCATGTTTATTTCTGTTTGGAATATTGGTATACATTTCAGTACATTTTTCTGCCTTTCCTAACATCAAAAATAATTTTTCGAATACTCGTTTCGGATTAAATTATTTATCAAATCTTCAAACCGTACTGTTTCTCCAATATACTCATGTTTATTTCTGTTTGGAATATTGGTATACATTTCAGTACATTTTTCTGCCTTTCCTAACATCAAAAATAATTTTTCGAATACTCGTTTCGGATTAAATTATTTATCAAATCTTCAAACCGTACTGTTTCTCCAATATACTCATGTTTATTTCTGTTTGGAATATTGGTATACATTTCAGTACATTTTTCTGCCTTTCCTAACATCAAAAATAATTTTTCGAATACTCGTTTCGGATTAAATTATTTATCAAATCTTCAAACCGTACTGTTTCTCCAATATACTCATGTTTATTTCTGTTTGGAATATTGGTATACATTTCAGTACATTTTTCTGCCTTTCCTAACATCAAAAATAATTTTTCGAATACTCGTTTCGGATTAAATTATTTATCAAATCTTCAAACCGTACTGTTTCTCCAATATACTCATGTTTATTTCTGTTTGGAATATTGGTATACATTTCAGTACATTTTTCTGCCTTTCCTAACATCAAAAATAATTTTTCGAATACTCGTTTCGGATTAAATTATTTATCAAATCTTCAAACCGTACTGTTTCTCCAATATACTCATGTTTATTTCTGTTTGGAATATTGGTATACATTTCAGTACATTTTTCTGCCTTTCCTAACATCAAAAATAATTTTTCGAATACTCGTTTCGGATTAAATTATTTATCAAATCTTCAAACCGTACTGTTTCTCCAATATACTCATGTTTATTTCTGTTTGGAATATTGGTATACATTTCAGTACATTTTTCTGCCTTTCCTAACATCAAAAATAATTTTTCGAATACTCGTTTCGGATTAAATTATTTATCAAATCTTCAAACCGTACTGTTTCTCCAATATACTCATGTTTATTTCTGTTTGGAATATTGGTATACATTTCAGTACATTTTTCTGCCTTTCCTAACATCAAAAATAATTTTTCGAATACTCGTTTCGGATTAAATTATTTATCAAATCTTCAAACCGTACTGTTTCTCCAATATACTAATCTTTATTTCTGTTAGGAATATTGGTATACATTTCAGTACATTTTTCTGCCTTTCCTAACATCAAAAATAATTTTTCGAATACTCGTTTCGGATTAAATTATTTATCAAATCTTCAAACCGTACTGTTTCTCCAATATACTCATGTTTATTTCTGTTTGGAATATTGGTATACATTTCAGTACATTTTTCTACCTTTCCTAACATCAAAAATAATTTTTCGAACACTCGTTTCGAATTAAATTATTTATTAAAACTTCAAACTGTACTGTTTCTCCAATATACTAATCTTTATTTCTGTTAGGAATATTGGTATACATTTCAGTACATTTTTCTGCCTTTCCTAACACCAAAAATAATTTTTCGAATACTCGTTTCGGATTAAATTATTTATCAAATCTTCAAACCGTACTGTTTCTCCAATATACTCATGTTTATTTCTGTTTGGAATATTGGTATACATTTCAGTACATTTTTCTGCCTTTCCTAACATCAAAAATAATTTTTCGAATACTCGTTTCGGATTAAATTATTTATCAAATCTTCAAACCGTACTGTTTCTCCAATATACTCATGTTTATTTCTGTTTGGAATATTGGTATACATTTCAGTACATTTTTCTGCCTTTCCTAACATCAAAAATAATTTTTCGAATACTCGTTTCGGATTAAATTATTTATCAAATCTTCAAACCGTACTGTTTCTCCAATATACTCATGTTTATTTCTGTTTGGAATATTGGTATACATTTCAGTACATTTTTCTGCCTTTCCTAACATCAAAAATAATTTTTCGAATACTCGTTTCGGATTAAATTATTTATCAAATCTTCAAACCGTACTGTTTCTCCAATATACTCATGTTTATTTCTGTTAGGAATATTGGTATACATTTCAGTACATTTTTCTACCTTTCCTAACATCAAAAATAATTTTTCGAACACTCGTTTCGAATTAAATTATTTATTAAAACTTCAAACTGTACTGTTTCTCCAATATACTAATCTTTATTTCTGTTAGGAATATTGGTATACATTTCAGTACATTTTTCTGCCTTTCCTAACACCAAAAATAATTTTTCGAATACTCGTTTCGGATTAAATTATTTATCAAATCTTCAAACCGTACTGTTTCTCCAATATACTCATGTTTATTTCTGTTTGGAATATTGGTATACATTTCAGTACATTTTTCTGCCTTTCCTAACATCAAAAATAATTTTTCGAATACTCGTTTCGGATTAAATTATTTATCAAATCTTCAAACCGTACTGTTTCTCCAATATACTCATGTTTATTTCTGTTTGGAATATTGGTATACATTTCAGTACATTTTTCTGCCTTTCCTAACATCAAAAATAATTTTTCGAATACTCGTTTCGGATTAAATTATTTATCAAATCTTCAAACCGTACTGTTTCTCCAATATACTCATGTTTATTTCTGTTTGGAATATTGGTATACATTTCAGTACATTTTTCTGCCTTTCCTAACATCAAAAATAATTTTTCGAATACTCGTTTCGGATTAAATTATTTATCAAATCTTCAAACCGTACTGTTTCTCCAATATACTCATGTTTATTTCTGTTAGGAATATTGGTATACATTTCAGTACATTTTTCTACCTTTCCTAACATCAAAAATAATTTTTCGAACACTCGTTTCGGATTAAATTATTTATTAAAACTTCAAACTGTACTGTTTCTCCAATATACTAATCTTTATTTCTGTTAGGAATATTGGTATACATTTCAGTACATTTTTCTGCCTTTCCTAACATCAAAAATAATTTTTCGAATACTCGTTTCGGATTAAATTATTTATCAAATCTTCAAACCGTACTGTTTCTCCAATATACTCATGTTTATTTCTGTTTGGAATATTGGTATACATTTGAATATATGCTTCTGCGTTTTCTTACATCAAAAATAATTTTTTTATTACTCGTTTCTGAATAAATCTATTAACAAAACTTCAAACTGTACTGTTTCTCCAATATACTAATCTTTATTTCTGTTTGGAATATTGGCATACATTTGAGTATATGCTTCTGCCTTTCCTAACATCAAAAATAATTTTTTGATGGCTCGTTTAAGATTAAATCCATTATCAAAACTTCAAACTGTACTGTTTCTCCAACATATTCACTTTTATTTCTGTTTGGAATATTGGTTTACATTTCAGTACATTCTTCTGCCATTCCTAATGTCAAAACACTATTCTTCGTTGACGCGTTTCGTTATTACTCCATATCACTACTTTAGGAATATGGAGTTAATCTCCATCTATTGAAGAATAATGTTGGGAGAGGCAGAAGAATCTACTCAGATGCATACGCCAATAGGTTTATTGTTAACAATTCCAAGACCACCGCAGATAGCCCAACACAACCTCGACTCTAGTCGATGACGTATTGCCATGATAACCCGATCTAATATAATAATTAACAGATAAATAAATCAATAATTTGAATATTTGTTTCCACTAAACTAGTTATCGAATGATTAATGCCTAACCGGTTCATTATCGATGCATTGTTTAAGGACCAATCAAAACGAGACGTGGAACATTATTTAACCAATCAGAACTGTTATTTGCTCTTCTTGACACCGTCCATATATCATTGACGTATATTGTATTTGTTCAGATTAAATAATTGTTTAACTCGTGTAGTTCTTGAGTTTTGTTCTGTAGCGCAATCATTCATTTTTAAATTACATTCCGTTGTGCGTGTTTGAAATTGTTTTGTGTTCGTTTTCGAAAATATTATTTATTATTTTACAATGCCGTCTGCTCGGAACACGTAGAACGTAATGGCCTGGGCCTTTCAATCTGACAATTTCTTACAATTACACTGGCTGAATTACTTGAAACGGTTCTTAATTAGCAATTGTCACGGTAATTAAGCCCTTAGGGATTCCATGGATGGGATTTTCAACCACTTTTCTGAAAAAATGCTTAAAAGGTTTCTTGCACAAAGTACGCTCTTTAGAAATGTGCTCTAAAAAACACCTATAATATGATTTCAATAAATAAAGATCTGAGACTTATGGACCGAATACACGAAAGATGCGTACACCAGGAATATTGCGAAAGATGGGTACAGGATCAAGTTTTGACAGATGACGAGTGTAAGCTATGACGTCAGAAAATTATAACAGGCGAAAATGCGTAAAACATTTAGGCGTACACGGATCTTTAAAATCATTGAGCTACATAAATGAGTTTACCTCTCAGCTAAACATAGATGTGGCTTAGTTTCTCGGGGCTGGAAATCTTTTAAAACTGCGTATGTTAAACCTGATTTCTATCACACTTTTCCAGGTTATGGACTGGCAAAATGATAGAGATATGTTTTTAATGTAATTTTTAAATAATGTTTTATGTAATTTTTAAAATTTTTTTCATTTCACGGATTTTGTAAAGTCGACAAATCTATTTGATCTTACCACCTGATTTCTTGTGCCTAATCTAAGACTCCAGTTTCTAGGTATTTTTGTATTGTTTGTCTTTTCAATTCTTTCGTCCGACCTAATATACTTTGTTATCTTCTCTTTCCTTCTAAGCGTCACTCCAATCTCATGTGCACAGGAGTCGAAGTTTCAACCTCTTTTGATAAGTCTCGAACTTATAACCGCGACAGTTAGAGGCAAAGTGACCACTGACAAAGTGGAAACCCTTTTTTGACCCATTTTGACTGGGAAAATCCAAAACCTTGAAAGTTATTAGCAAATAGTTTAGGAGTAGGTGACCTGGATTTGACAACTGGAGTCTGGTTGCTACGCTTTTTTCTCTTGTCAAATTTACGACTCACCCTCGTCAATTGTTTCCTTGTGTAGGCATATTTCACTGTACGCATTTTTCGTGCCACCTATGGACTTTGAAAGAGAACATAAAAATCTTAAAAACCTTTAACCAGCGCGATGCTTTAGAAGCCCCTTCTATTATTCATATTAAAGATCAGCAGTTACAAAACGCCCTGAACAAATCTATTACGATAGATAGAAAAGACAATGAGGTAGTGATCTAAGAAAGTAGTAGAGGTAGTGATTCTTCTGTCTTTCCTAATATCATAACATTACACTTCGTGGACGCGTTTCGAATTAATTCCGATATCACAACTTTAAACTGTCTGTTCAATAGAACAGATTAATAAAATACCGAACCGTATTGATAATGGAGTTAATCCGAAACGCGTCCACAACGAATATTGTTTTGATGTTGGGAAATGCAGAAGATACACTCAAATAAATACCAATGTTCCTAAGCGCAGTAAAGATGAGTGTTATCTTGAATAAAGTGAGAATTTCATCCAAGACAATTATATTGAATATTTATAACATTAATAAAATCAAGAGAAAAGACAAGGAAGGAACAAAGATAATAACACATATAAAATGTGACGTCCTGTGCAACCATTTTAACGCCGTTTTCAGTGATTAAAAAAAAACACACACAAAATGCTAAATGGATCTAATAGAAACGAAGAAAAAATATTGGTAGTAATAAAAAATAAAGTTGAAAACTCGACGAAGGAAAGAAATAAAAATCTTGAAATGCATTACCGTCTTTACAGTGCTTTCCAGAATAAACAAAAAATACACACTAAAGAGTAAATAGAATAGGCCAAAACACTGTAATAGTTGTAGTATAGAAAATGCAATGATTGTTTAAAGGTAGTCTATTAGAAAATAAATCAAACCCTAGGGAAGAAAAGAAAAGCATGGAAAAAGGTTTTGTCCTCGCGAATCTTTTCAAATAAAAAACCTGAATAAACAACAACAAAAAATTGATCGTCTAAAAGAGATAGAAAACTATATAAAATGCGATTATACATAGTTATATAATCCCCCTAAATTATACAGGGAAATCTTGAGAGGAAAGATCAAGCAAGCAATGCTGAGACGAAGAAATGAATAACGGAAAAACTCTTGAAGCTTGTTTCAAAAGAGAATAACAGAAAATTTCAAACATCCATAGCTCTAGTTACAGGAACACGGATGTTTAAAAGTGGGCTGACTTTTGCAGACGTCAAGGCGGTTATAGCTCAAGATGAAGACGGTTAATTAGGTGATAAGAATTTTAAAAGAAGAGTACATAAGGTGTCCAATAATCTTTAGAAAAGCAAGTTATACGTCAACAGAGAAAGCAAGTATAAAACCTAGTGATAGACAAAGATGAGCATATTGAAATTAAGGGAACAATAGAACTACGTGCTCTTTTGAAATTAAGGGCCAAAATATATTGTCTGGGACGTGAAGTATTGCAAAAGTAGCAGACTAGGGCAGACGCGAACAACCAAAAGACAAGTGGTCTTAGTTCTGTGGGATCAGTAAATTAATCTGATATAAAAAGAGTTTTCATATTAAAATTTGCAGCATAATTATGCGAGGAGCAAAATTTCGGATCATAGGAAAGATAAAGAAGATATCGGGAATCGAGATGGGCGTCTGAAGGAGGGGTACCTAGGATACAACTTTGGATAAGTAACTTACTAAGGATACAATCCTAGGGATTTCTCACAGGGAAATAGATGTAACGAATTTTATGACTGATAATAGGGAAAATGCTGACGTGGGATATGTCAAGAGAGGAAAAAGAACCACAGAGGTGAATAGAGTCACAATATGCGGAAAGAGATCGGGGAAGACATGAGGAGGTCGTTGGAATATGAAATTGAGATACCTTGGAATTATCCTTAAAATACTCATATCCACCGTTTGAATCTCCAATTCGGGTACGATTACATGTTGTATTAAAATCAGTTTGATTGAAGCATTTATTATTATTTTTAACTTTTCCGCCCTTTGAATCTCTAACGCACATTCGGGCATGAATACATATGATATTAAAATCAGTTTAACTGGATCATTTATAATTCTTTTTACACTCGTTCCACATTTTGAATCTCTAACGCACTTTGGATATGAACAAATGCAGTATTAAAATGTATAGTTGAAGCATTAACAATTCTTTTTTCTTCTTACCACACTTTGAATCTCCAATGCACATTATTTGTATACGAATACACACGAGATTAAAATCATTTAGCTGGAGCATTTACAATTTTGTTTACTTTTATCCACCCTTTAAATCTCCAACGCACATTTCGCATTTAGCCAGTTTCTCTCTCAAACATTTATAAAACCATCTCAATTTCGCTTCGGAATTGAGTTTTGATTACAAGAATTCATCTAGTAACGGAACATACTAACAGTAGCGCAGGTAAATACCGAACATTTAAATAATAGTTGGTTAAATTACAAGAAACACAAATGAGCGAAACGGACAAAAAGTTAATGAAAGCCATTCAGGATGTGCAATGGTTGAACAGAAATAACGCAAACACACAGCTCCCAGACATAATGAAGATTGATGGACCAGCAAGGCCTAATTATATGGAACAGTACGACCAGTATGAATCATCTGGCCACAGAGATATAGTGACGGTTTTTCTTTCGTCAGCTGAAATTTAGGTTTTGTGATAAAAAATCCTTTTACAAAAGATCAATACTATTTTTATTAATTATGTATTTTTGACCCTTGTGGGAAATATAACCATTGTCTCTTCGAAAAAGAATAATTTTAAAACAGAAACTGTGCTTAGCTTATGAGCAAAGGTTGTAAGTAAATAACGATCATATCTTACAGTGAATAACTCATTTTCTCGCATGCGCAATGACACAGTCATCATCATCCGTGAATGTACTGATTTTAGGGCATAGTTATTATTTTTGTTTATAAAGACCTTTTCGGTTCTGTAGGTACAAAGATATAGAGAAATGCAAATTACATTTAATTGGGATAGACTACATCCGGTTCAAGTTTTACTCTACTCCTGGAAATATCCCTGGAAAAAGGTTCCCCAGAGAAGCAAGTCAAATAACTATTTTACAGGATATGCTCCTAGATTATTTGCTCTTAACTACTAAAGAACTTTAACCATAGGGTGGACGTATGTCCCAATACGAGAGATATAAAATAACCTGTATGAAACCGACAACCGCAGTAAACATTACCCATTGTATGGGTGACTAAAGTCAACACAAAACGTTATTGTACGCCCTAAGATGGTTCCTATCCCCTGGGATAAGCGAGTGCAACACAGCTTACAGTTTTCAACACGTTTCCATTCCTAATCTGGGCCATTAGAACCTTCCTATAACCGTTCCCTCAAAATAGCCTTCAAGTACGTGGAAATAGACTTGTATCCACTCCGGGCTGAGATTAACTAAGGGCACTTGTGTTGGTTTACAGTAACAAGCGAGAACAGATTTACTGAGTCAAGTGGGTTAGTCTTAATCACATCTCAGAGGCAAGTGTTACGGCGGTAGACAATATAATCACGTAAATGTTAATTACATACAAAAAGTTACAAATTGTAATTGTTTCTAGTGTTTCTGATTGAAACTTTAAAATATAAGTTTCTTGAATTCTAGATGAATGAAATAATAGTAACTCTAATGCACTGAAAAAGAATGATTACAGAAAGAACATTTAGAATCAATTGTCTGTGTGGATAGCGAGGTTAGAAAGAGGTGTAACGACATCCAGGCAGCTAAGTATTTATTAACAGACAAACTGAGTATTTAGTCGACTACGTGGGTTTTCCGACCATGGTACTTGCGATCCTATTGTTTGAACACCTGCTGCTGTGGCGTTTCCGACCGATCGGGTTCGAGACGTGAGATTTCCGATCTGTCACCACTCTTCCTATATAAAGGCCTACTAACATAAACAATATTCCCAGGTTTGTGGTTTTTCCCATTATATGGGGTTTAATAACGGAACATCCCCAATACCTGAACATTCATATGGTTGTTTGGCAATACATTCAGTCGGATCTGAAAGTTCGAGGCGTGCACAAGTTGTAGGATGAATTGAGTAAGTTTACAGCGTTTTAAAGTGTACGTTTACCGACTGTAGGATCGGACAGGCTTAAGAAGTTGATAGTTGACTTATATCGCGAGGTGCAAAATGGAAATTATCACTACAACCAAAGGGAAACCGTGCGGTCGGAAAGTCCACGCCACCATTTAGTCGTATTTTAGTTTTACCTAAAGGTCATGAAACAATATTAGGCTATTGGTTTTTGGTGAAAAAAGTCAGTATATTTGCTAAAACTAGTACAGACTCGTTCATTAAAAATAGAAAACAGTAAGAACATAATGATAATTTGTTTGCTAAACCTAGTACAGTCTCGTTCATTAAAAATTGAAAACAGTAAGAACATAATCATAATTTGTTTGCTAAACCTAGTACAGTCTCGTTCATTAAAAATATAAAACAGTAAGAACATAATCATAATTTGTTTGCTAAACCTAGTACAGTCTCGTTCATTAAAAATAGAAAACAGTAAGAACATAATCATAATTTGTTTGCTAAACCTAGTACAGTCTCGTTCATTAAAAATATAAAACAGTAAGAACATAATCATAATTTGTTTGCTAAACCTAGTACAGTCTCGTTCATTAAAAATAGAAAACAGTAAGAACATAATCATAATTTGTTTGCTAAACCTAGTACAGTCTCGTCCATTAAAAATAGAAAACAGTAAGAAGATAATCATAATTTGTTTGCTAAACCTAGTACAGTCTCGTCCATTAAAAATAGAAAACAGTAAGAACATAATCATAATTTGTTTGCTAAACCTAGTAACATACAGTCTCGTTCATTAAAAATAGAAAACAGTAAGAACATAATCATAATTTGTTTGCTAAACCTAGTACAGTCTCGTCCATTAAAAATAGAAAACAGTAAGAACATAATCATAATTTGTTTGCTAAAACTAGTACAGTCTCGTCCATTAAAAATGAAAAACAGTAAAAAAATAATCATAATTTGTTTGCTAAAACTAGTACAGTCTCGTTCATTAAAAATAGAAAACAGTAAGAACATAATCATAATTTGTTTGCTAAACCTAGTACAGTCTCGTTCATTAAAAATAGAAAACAGTAAGAACATAATCATAATTTGTTTGCTAAACCTAGTACAGTCTCGTTCATTAAAAATAGAAAACAGTTAGAACATAATCATAATTTGTTTGCTAAACCTAGTAACATACAGTCTCGTTCATTAAAAATAGAAAACAGTAAGAACATAATCATAATTTGTTTGCTAAACCTAGTACAGTCTCGTCCATTAAAAATAGAAAACAGTAAGAACATAATCATAATTTGTTTGCTAAAACTAGTACAGTCTCGTCCATTAAAAATGAAAAACAGTAAAAAAATAATCATAATTTGTTTGCTAAAACTAGTACAGTCTCGTTCATTAAAAATAGAAAACAGTAAGAACATAATCATAATTTGTTTGCTAAACCTAGTACAGTCTCGTTCATTAAAAATAGAGAACAGTAAGAACATAATCATAATTTGTTTGCTAAACCTAGTACAGTCTCGTTCATTAAAAATAGAAAACAGTAAGAACATAATCATAATTTGTTTGCTAAACCTAGTACAGTCTCGTCCATTAAAAATAGAAAACAGTGAGAACATAATCATAATTTGTTTGCTAAACCTAGTACAGTCTCGTTCATTAAAAATAGAAAACAGTAAGAACATAATCATAATTTGTTTGCTAAAACTAGTACAGTCTCGTTCATTAAAAATAGAAAACAGTAAGAACATAATCATAATTTGTTTGCTAAACCTAGTACAGTCTCGTCCATTAAAAATAGAAAACAGTAATAACATAATCATAATTTGTTTGCTAAACCTAGTACAGTCTCGTCCATTAAAAATAGAAAACAGTAAGAACATAATCATAATTTGTTTGCTAAACCTAGTACAGTCTCGTTCATTAAAAATATAAAACAGTAAGAACATAATCATAATTTGTTTGCTAAACCTAGTACAGTCTCGTTCATTAAAAATAGAAAACAGTAAGAACATAATCATAATTTGTTTGCTAAACCTAGTACAATCTCGTCCATTAAAAACAGAAAACAGTAAGAACATAATCATAATTTGTTTGCTAAACCTAGTACAGTCTCGTCCATTAAAAATATAAAACAGTAAGAACATAATCATAATTTGTTTTCTAAGCCTAGTACAGTCTCGTTCATTAAAAATAGAAAACAGTAAGAACATAATCATAATTTGTTTGCTAAACCTAGTACAGTCTCGTCCATTAAAAATAGAAAACAGTAAGAACATAATCATAATTTGTTTGCTAAAACTAGTACAGTCTCGTCCATTAAAAATGAAAAACAGTAAAAAAGTAATCATAATTTGTTTGCTAAAACTAGTACAGTCTCGTTCATTAAAAATATAAAACAGTAAGAACATAATCATAATTTGTTTGCTAAACCTAGTACAGTCTCGTTCATTAAAAATATAAAACAGTAAGAACATAATCATAATTTGTTTGCTAAACCTAGTACAGTCTCGTTCATTAAAAATAGAAAACAGTAAGAACATAATCATAATTTGTTTGCTAAACCTAGTACAGTCTCGTTCATTAAAAATATAAAACAGTAAGAACATAATCATAATTTGTTTGCTAAACCTAGTACAGTCTCGTTCATTAAAAATAGAAAACAGTAAGAACATAATCATAATTTGTTTGCTAAACCTAGTACAGTCTCGTCCATTAAAAATAGAAAACAGTAAGAACATAATCATAATTTGTTTGCTAAACCTAGTACAGTCTCGTCCATTAAAAATAGAAAACAGTAAGAACATAATCATAATTTGTTTGCTAAACCTAGTAACATACAGTCTCGTTCATTAAAAATAGAAAACAGTAAGAACATAATCATAATTTGTTTGCTAAACCTAGTACAGTCTCGTCCATTAAAAATAGAAAACAGTAAGAACATAATCATAATTTGTTTGCTAAAACTAGTACAGTCTCGTCCATTAAAAATGAAAAACAGTAAAAAAATAATCATAATTTGTTTGCTAAAACTAGTACAGTCTCGTTCATTAAAAATAGAAAACAGTAAGAACATAATCATAATTTGTTTGCTAAACCTAGTACAGTCTCGTTCATTAAAAATATAAAACAGTAAGAACATAATCATAATTTGTTTGCTAAACCTAGTACAGTCTCGTTCATTAAAAATAGAAAACAGTAAGAACATAATCATAATTTGTTTGCTAAACCTAGTACAGTCTCGTTCATTAAAAATATAAAACAGTAAGAACATAATCATAATTTGTTTGCTAAACCTAGTACAGTCTTGTCCACTAAAAATATAAAACAGTAAGAACATAATCATAATTTGTTTGCTAAACCTAGTACAGTCTCGTCCATTAAAAATGAAAAACAGTAAAAAAATAATCATAATTTGTTTGCTAAAACTAGTACAGTCTCGTTCATTCAAAATGGAAAACAGTAAAAAAATAGTCATAATTTGTTTTATAAATCTAGTACAGTCTCGTTAATTATAAATATAAATCGTAAAAAAATATCATAATTTGTTTGTTAATACTAGTACAGTCTCGTTCATTAAAAATTTAAAACGGAGGTGGTTTGGTGATTTAGAACGACCGTTAGAAGAAAGAGCGTAAATATACGTTATACAAACGTTGAGTCGAAGTTATATGGCAGGACGAAGAAGACCAGGAGAGTAGAGAAAGGTCAGCTGAGTGACGTCGTTACGAGCTACAAAGCTCGAAAGGTGTGAATCTCTTCAAACCTCTCTTAAAGGCACATTACATACGTTTGCCTATTGTTGAGGTTCACAAAATCTTTTTGCTTGACATGGAATTCTTCACAGGGAATCAAATAGACTATCCCGTGAGGGGTTGTTTGAGGGTGGGGGTGGATGATGTTAATGAATTTTATTTTGTTACCTCCCGGTGGCGAAATATAAATAGAGGAAGATAGGCCTATATGTATGGGGTGGCTTCAACCAGATAGACCTGGAACACAACGAAGCGGTGTCATACCATTGGTCGATGAACTTCAACAAGGTCCACATTATGTTAATAAGCTGTGCATAATTCCTATGCACAAGCTGGCTGAGAACTTCCTACACACTTATTTATAATTACTGTAGTTTATTTCGTGCTTTTCCATCTTCTAATTGCTAATAGTACGCAGGACAACAATAGAACCAGAATGCAACTGGTGCGCTACTCTCAACAGGTGAGTCCCTAGTCCTCACGCAACCTCACCAGATGTCACCGCTATCGATCATTAAGCAAATTATGC